>OY727110.1:3392499-3784999 GCA_963402855.1 Ormia ochracea | reverse complement strand
CGGTTAGCCGTAACGTTGCTGTAAGTTTCGTGTTATAAATGTATACAAAACAATAAACATTTTTCCTTTTATATTCGAAACAGATTTTTTTCGCAAGGAAACTCATTCCAATCATTTGGCGTGGTCATTTAAGTTGGGAAAGGAAACTGTCCGGCAGATTATCCTAGAAACAGTTGAGGTGCTTTGGACCGTGTTAAGCACTACTTATGTGAGTGAGCCAAATGAAACCGACTTCAAACAAATATCTGACGATTTCTGGACACTGTGGAATATACCCAATTGTGTTGGAGCTGTTGACGGTAAACATATTGCCATTCAATGTCCTCCTAACAGTGGCAGTCAATTTTTCTGCTACAAGAAACATTTCTCCATAGTTTTGTTAGCGGCATGTGATACCCGATATCGGTTCACGCACGTAGAAATTGGAGCCTATGGAAGCCAGAGTGATGGAGGTAAGTAAATATTGACAAAAAAAGTAAATCTATAATATAAATTTTACTTTATTTTGCAAATAGGAATTTTTCAACTGAGTCGATTTGGTAAAAGACTGCTCAATAAGAGTATTCCAATTCCTCCCCATAAAAATTTGCCAAATACGCATATAACAATTCCACATTTTTTTGTAGGTTATGCTGCATTTCCTTTAGGAACAAATTTAATGCGTCCTTACCCTGGCGTCCTGCTACCGAATGATAAGGATATGTTTAAAAAAAGATTATCGAGAGCTCGTCGCACAATCGAAAACGCATTCGGAATTTTAGTGTCTCGGTGGCGAGTTTTGCTTACTACCATGAACTTATTTCCAGAAAATGCTGAAAAAATTGTATTGGCCTGCGTTGGCTTACATAACTTCATTATGCTTAATGATCTATCTTCCTACGTCCCCACAAATTTCGTTGATTGGGAGGATACTAATGGAGACTTACAAGACGGAATATGGTGGTCTACTATTGAAAACAATATTCCGTCGATTGCACAGTCTGCGAATTGTCATCATTACGGTGGAAAAAGTTCTCCAGAAATAAGGAACAATTTATGTTATTTCCTTTCAAATAATTGAATAGTTTGTAACTAAAATTTGAAAATTATTTCCATAATAAATGAAATAAAAAAAGTTATTATATTTTTATTTTATTAAATCTACTAATATAAGAAAGTAAAAAAATAGGAACTATTTTAAAATTCGTGTGTTACTTATTTATTCATTTGTAAAAAATTTAAAAAATTTTTTTTATTAAAGTCTTGAGCTCACAGCCTTCTTTGGCTACTTACAAACTAATAACACAAACAAAAAAAGCCTTTTTGAGCAATAAAAGAATAAAACAAATTTTAACAAGGTAAAGGAAAGAAATAAAAGGCAAATGAAACAAATTAAATATTTTACTCTACATCAAAAACAAAAACAGCTGATTCCGTACGGAATGTGCGACCAGTTTCCTTAAGCAAATGTCAGTTGGCAAAGCTTAACGAAAAGTTTGCTTATGCACATTATAGTTTATCCCATATGTTTTATATGCATTCGCGCGGTTGCAGAAGCTGACTTCTGGTTGCATATGCACATTATAGTTAGGCCTTTAGTTTGCTAAAACTTTTATTTTTATTTTATCCCACTCCATGTGCAATATGATTCATAATATTATTTGGCATCAGCGCCTTAGAAGCTTTGTAGCGGAAAGTTGGCAAGTCCTTAAATATTTACAATAATAAAGTGCTAATAGGATCATAAGGTACAGATATGTGTGTATTCAATATTATGACAACATTCCCACAACGCGGTTATGAATAACGGTTGTTTCCATACCGCTGTACATGTGTATGTGTGTGCTTCGGTGTGTATGAGTACTTAACTGTCATTGCAACACATTTCGCTTTATCTTGTTGCCTAAAGGAAGATACAACATCAACAGCAGCACAAATGTATAAATATAAAAGAAAACGAAACCGACCGGCGGTGGTTGGCTGAACCAATACAGAGAATCAAATTAAACAGCGGATTACCACAATTAGGTTATAAAGTTGTGCATGTTGAAAATATTCTTTGTCGCAACCATCGTGTATGCATGTATGTATGTGTACAATTATACAT
The DNA here is from genome assembly GCA_963402855.1 of Ormia ochracea. Taxonomy (NCBI): domain Eukaryota; kingdom Metazoa; phylum Arthropoda; class Insecta; order Diptera; family Tachinidae; genus Ormia; species Ormia ochracea. The sequence goes on along the minus strand of OY727110.1, from coordinate 3,782,913 downwards.
ACATATATACATACGTACATGCAGCCATACTTATGCAGGAATATGCTGACTTGTTTGCGTGGTTTAATGAAACATTTGTATTTGAAGCTGTTTGTGTTTATTTTTGTAAGAGGAATTATTCGGATTGAGATTCTCTGTTTACACATGCATACAAGTGTGCACATACTAATTGTATGATAAACTATGAACAGATAAAAATTTTTACTGAATCTATTTTATATCCACCGGTGTAAGCTGACGTGGAGAGGCGGAGGAATTAAGTGATATACATACACATATATATGTATGTAATATTCAACAACAAAAATGGATTTGTATGCATTCATTTAAGTATGTTAACTTGTACAATTGTGCATGTACATACATATATGCATTTAAAAAAAAGCTTAACGCATCGTTAGACAATTTCACTTTTGAAAACAGCAAACCAAAGTTGGTTTTGTCTGTTTACAAAATAAAATTTTGACACATAAACACAAGCATTTGTATTTTATACAATTATTTCGTTAATGTGTAAGTATATACGCACATACCTTTTTACGGACTCATTTAAGCCATTTGTACATGTGTGTATATTGTGCATATGTATGTCATCTGCGTAGAAGTATATTTGTACATACATACATATGTATGTAAAAACACGTGCTTTATTAAGAAAAACACAAGTATTTTTTCCGAATTTAGAAAACAAAAGGGGCAACTAAAAAATTCAATCCAGTTGTAATTTGAAAATTTTTTCAATGGAAATTTTTAATAAATGAAGTCAATTAATTTGATTTGGATATACATACATATGTAAATCAAAGTAAGGAAATGTACTAATTTATTTAATTCGGGAAACATTGGCGAGATCACATTTTTTTACATAAAATAAAATTAAGCTTTTCTAAAATGGCAACTTGTGTATTTATTCACATATTCTATTTAAGTAGGTTAAGTAGATTTAAGAATATAAATTTTAATTTTATATTTAGATAGCTTTTTATAGAATTTCTCTTTTTCTTTTTCTTTTTCTTTTGATTCTATAGTATTTATGTTTTTATTATGGACATTATAATAATATACTTGCACTTATAATACGTGTGTATGTACATAAATATGCATGCACGTATGCATGTACATATATAAAACTTTTGTTAAATAAAATCCGATTTTTTAATAGCTTCAAAAGTACTTAATAGAGAACTGTTTCTTTCTTGCACTCGTACGACTATTACCGAAAAATGCTGTTCCTAATTGGAAGATTAAAGCTTGATATTAAACCAAAGTACACGTGTATGGGCGCCAGTTAAGGACTGTATTTTCCGTTGGGCGCCAGTTAAGGATTGTCCCTTTATTTCTTCAAGCACTATGTGCTTATGTTAAGAAAACTCTTTTATTTTAAGCTCTATGGCTTATTGTTGTTTTATTAAATGTTGCGGAGCACTATGTGCTCTGTTCTTAGACACTCTTAGACTCTTCTTATAACTATTCCTTAGTTGCTATTTATACTAGTGAGGATCATAAAAATAACGAGTAATTATGTCGTCTGCATACCAGACAGTTTTTCATTTGGTTTACATACTATTGGTTTAGTTTTATGATCCTAATTTCTATGTCTAAACTATTGTATAATTTCTTATAATTATGTATAATTTCTTTAGTTCTCTACCTTAACTAAAATTGGGATGGAAAATAGCGGAGGGTATTTAAAATATTGTGTGTGAGTTTTGTAAACGCAAGGTTGACAGATAATTCAAGGTTGCGTTTTATGAAATAAAATGACATGAAGTCATAAATAAGGTCGCAACAGGGTTCTACTTGGTTCGGTCGTTAACTCTTCCCCCGCTTGAATTCGAAACGTCCCTGGTTCGATCTTGCATTTGTAACTTGAGTGCAATTATAAATAGGTTGTGCTTTTCTGTTGCAAAGCGCTGCTTCATTAATCTCTAGTTTGATACTTGTTTTATTATGAATTATAGGAAAAACTTTTATATAATCGCAAAAGGATTTTATTTGAGGTATCTTAATTATATAATATATTACAGTACTATTTTGTAAAATTTTGATTTTCGATAAACTTAAAATATCGCTTATACTAATTTGCACATGTTCGGTGTCAGTTATGTGTTTTAATTCAATATTATCAAAAATTAAAGGGTTTATTATTTCTGCCCTTGCGAGGACCACTGCCATTGCAATGTTATTTAAATGATTTATAACTTCAACATTCCGGTTCACAATGAATTGGATTAAGAGTTTATTAGTGTCAATTTGATTTGCAGAGTCGCGCAGTAAATTAATTATTCCTGTTATTCTATAAATTTTTTCCTGAAACTCTGAATTTATTTTCGTTTGCCTATTGCTATTTTCTATAAGTGTATTTTGTTTAGTTAGAAGGAGTTCAAAATCATCGTGGTTAGGGGTTCCTGCCACGAAATTTATGCGGAGCCTAGAAAATCTATTGCCCTAGTGAATCTGCTAGGAATTCTTATGGTATCGAGCATGCGCCTTATTTCCGAAGATTGTTCGATCAGTATTTTCTTATTTATTTCTATATTTTCTAGTTGAGTGGAAAAATTATCGCTTTCCTTCGCGATTACCTCGTATTCCGTGAGATTAACGGTATGAATTAGGTAAGTGTGACTTTCGTATAATGCCGTCTTTCCCAGCGTAATTGCCATGAATTTCGACGGGGTGTAGTCAGTTATTTTACTCCATACTACGTGGATTGTAAGGATTCTGTAAATAAAATAATGATTAATTTTTAGAATAGGACGATCTATGAGGGGTCGTGTTATCCAGTTTGGTTGCAGCTTTTGTTGTTGTATCAACTTTTTGGTGCTCAAACCTACTAAGGCATGGGTTATCCTACTAATAAAATCGTTACTGTATCATCTAATTACCAAGGCTACCAAAATATTACTGTTTTTCTTTTTTTTTTTTATTTGAATAATTTCTTCTTTTATATATGATCATTTTTATCTTATATTCTTTTTGTGTACTTTTCTTCCTTTAATCAGTACCGTGGTGCCCAGGTCTCTTTCAACTATTGCCTGTGCAAACACTTTATCAAACTTATTTCCTAAACGTTTGTTTCTCCGAACGAACACTACGTCGCCGGGTTTGTATGTTTTTATGTGGGCTTGCCTGTTTTGGAAATTGAGTGAGTCTGTTTGAGCTTTTATAAGCTTGTTTTTTAAATACTCAATTGTTTTAGGAGAAGTCTCCAGTATTACGTCGAAAGGCTTCTTACCTGTGACTGAATGAATACTATTGTTATATTTGTATGTTGAGATTGTAATGAGTTCGACTATGTCAGATATACTTTGTTGAACTTTTGTGCAGCTTGCTATCTCCAGTAGTGTTGAATGAAAACGTTCTACTTGTCCATTAGTTTCACTATGCAAAGGGGGAACGAAAAAATGTTCAATAGAAAAGTTGTCCCTCAACAGTGTATTAATTGAGCTTGTTTGAAATGCTCCTTCATTATCAGTGACCAAAAACTTGGTATTGTTGAAATGAGAAAGTACTTGTATTAAAGCTGGCCTCACATCTATTGATGATCGAGATGCAATCGGTATTGTTATAGCAAATTTGGAAAACTTATCTATGGTAGTCAAAAAGTGTTGCTTGTTAGTAATCAGAATATCCGCGTGCAGAATTTCACCTGGAAAATTTGGAATGGGGGTGGATTTGATTTCCGGATTTTGTGGTTTCCTTTGGTATTTTTTTTCCTGGCATATTTTGCAGTTTGCAATGATTGCTTTTAGTTCCTTTTTTATACGTGGGAAAAAATATTCTCTAGTAACCTGTAAGAAATTTTCTTGTAACGATCTATGCGCACGGTTATGTTCTTGGCTGATAATTTCCATTTCGTCATCTCTACTTGTTACATCGATCACGAGCCTTTCTGAATGTAGGAATTTTACGGAAGGGAATGCTTTCAAAATTCTATCCTGAGCTTCAGCTAAGGTTTTTAAATCGCAATGAATAGCATTTGTTGTGTCGGGGTTAACCGCTTCCTTTATATGCTTTAAGAGATTGTCATAATCAGAAAAGTCTATAATATGCCTTTTGTACTTTTGAAATAAAATATTAAATTTTTTTCGGCTGTGACCTGATTTGGTCAAAATTATTTGATTTCGAAAGTGATTTACTGGGAATTCTGTAGATGTAATGGTTTTTGTAACAGAGGCGTCACTATGATTTGTGTTATCGTCATCTTCTTCATCCTGTAAGTTGTTCATGCACTGTCTTGATAGTGCGTCTGCGATAATGTTATCCTTCCCTGCTTTGTAATGAAATTTGGGCGAGAATTCTTCTATAAAACTTCGCCATCGTTTAATTTTTGCGTTTGGGTTTTTGTTAGATATGGAGAAAGTGAGAGGCTGATGGTCCGTGAATATGTTTATGTTTGATATACCGTATAGGTAATGTCGTAGAGCCTTTACAGCCCAAAACAATAGCCAACAATTCTCTCTCATTTGTAGAGTAATTTTGTTCCGCCTTTGACAGAGTACGTGAAATCATAGTGATTGGTTTATTGCTCTGTGAAAGGACTGTACCTAGAGCTACTGAAGAGGCGTCCGTTGTTTGATCATATGGTTTTGTATTATCTGGGTGGACCAGTAAAACTTCTTCAGATGCTAGGATGTTTTTGAGTTTTTCAAATGCACTCAGTGCTTCTTTATCGAGGCTAATTTTTTTGTTTTTTGACTGGGACTTCCCGATTTTTCCGTTTTCACCCTGAAGGTACTTAGTTACTGGCTTAGCGATTTTGGCACAGTCCCTAATGAATTTTCTGTAATAGCCGGATAGGCCTAAAAATGAACGTAATGCTCGAAGTGATTTTGGAACCTGGTACTCCAAGATATCTCTTACCTTACTTGGGCAAGTTGAAATACTCTTTTCTGACACCTGGAACCCTAAAAATTCTGTCTCATTTTTGAAAAATTTAGATTTTTCCTGCGAAACTCGCATTCCTGCTTCTTTTAACTTTTTCAGAATTTTTGCAATATGTGCTATGTGATCATTCTCGTTTTCTGAAAATATCAAGACGTCATCCATATAAACATGACAAATTACGCCAATGTCTTCTCTCAGAATATCATCTATCGTGCGCTGAAAAATACCTTGAGCATTCCTCAGCCCAAATGGCAAGCGGCAAAACTCATACTTGCCGTTATTTACGCTGAACGCTGTCTTTTGTCTGTCCCTTTCAGATAAAATTATCTGGTGGAACCCAGACTTCAAGTCTATAGTGCTGAAAACTATTGACTTGCCTAGGTTTGCCAATATAACTGATATAACCGGAATGGGATAGCGAACTGCAATTGTGTTATCATTCAGTTATCTGAAATCTATCACCATTCGCATGTTTGGTTTTCCATACTGATCGAAACCTTTTTTCTTAACGACGTGAACTAAATGAGTTAAATGGGGAATTGGATTTTCTAATTATTCCGTTTTTAAGTAAGTCCTTTATTTCGTTGTTTACAAAGTCTGCTGCCGAGACTGGATACGGATAGCTTCTACTATAAATCGGGTCTTCGTTCTTTGTTTTTATTGTAGCTATAATTCTCGTGTTGTACGGGAGGGCTATATCTGGTGTTGCAAATGCGTCTGCATGCTCCGACATTACTTCATCAAATGCGGATTAAAAGTTTTCCGGAACCGTTGAAGATTCTATTCTAACCGTTATTTACATGTTGGTATTGATTGTGGCTAATTTCCTCTATCCCATATTTGTGATATAGTTTACTATTTTTAATATCTATTTGTGCTTCTATTGATCTGAGAAAATCATACCCTATAATAGCATCAAAGTTTCTCAATGCCTTCAATAAGAAAAATGTAGTAGTTTGGTGTAAAAGATTTATATTGCATTTTTGTGTAATTGTATTTTCGCCATTAATTGACTTAACCTTAAAAATGTTTTTCACCGGAGTGAATCCTGAAAAGAACACACCATCTCCAATGAAATTTTTTGATGTGCCAGTATCTAATAAAATTTTAAGCTCCTTACCACCTTTAATTTTTTTTACTATAAAGGGCAAGAGTGAGTCAGGTACAGCATGTTGTGAATTGTTGCTGCGACACTGTTCTTCGTAGCAAAAATTTGTGTTAGGTGTATCCCGTGACTGAGGCAGATCTACATAATTGATGCGCTGCCCTTTTTGTTGTGGTACTAGTGACCTGTATGATGCATTTAATTGAGCCTGAGGGCGTTTGAAGACTTGTGGGTGTTGCGAGGATTGTCGTTGTGACTGTATGCGTTGTTGTATCGCAGTATTTTGCTGCGGAGGTTGATACGCTCTAGTGTTCCGCTGGAATGATGTTGGTCTTCTAAAGGCCGACGATCCACGATCGACGTCCATAGGAGACGGTCCAGTGTCCTGTCGTCTAAATACGGTCGAGATTCCTAGGGGAGTTTATGTCCATTCGTCGCTTGTAAACGAATGTTGGGTGAGAAATATTGTTTTCGGTATTTAACCTAGATTGATAGTAATTATTACCATTGTTTGAATTTCCTACCGCGTACGAATAATCAAAGTCGCGTCTAGAGTGGTTCATTTCTAATTGTTAGGCTGTTGCCAAGGCTGTGGGAAGGTCTACGGGTTTTGCGGAAAAAAGAATATCACCAAGAGGGTTTCTTAGTCCTGAGATGAATACTCGGAGGGCATTTTCCCTCGCTTTTTGGTTCATTGCCGCTATGACGGCTTCGTTACTGTTATTACTCATTAGGTTCTTATTGATTATTAGAGTAAGCTGCCTATCGACCAGATCGTAGTACTGTACCACGCTCTGATTGCCTTGTCGCAATATACTCAACTCGTTTTCGAGTACATTCAGAGGACGTTGGTCCGAGTAATACTGATCTAATCTGGCTATTATAGCTCTAAAATTTAATGGGGTAGAAAAGGATGATAGCATGGAGTTTGCTGAACCATTTATTTTATTTCGAAGAATGCCCATAGCTATGTAGGCATTTTCTGATCCTTCGGGATAATATGAAATAGCAAAATATGCCGATTCCCTCCAAGCAGGGTATGCGGCTGCTTCGCCCTTAAATTCAGGCAATGACTTGATCAGGTCCAATGTCGTTGAGCCATTAGATACATTTTCCACAATTGAGACCGGTAAATAAGTCTCAACTGAAGGGGGCGTTAATTCCTGTAACCTATTTGTAAGTGCTTGAATCTGTCTCTGAAGCTGGACCGAATTTGCTTCCACTGTAGCCTCTACCAATGACAAAACTAAATTCCTATCCATTTTTTTAATGTACTTTTATTTATTTAATTTTCAATCAAGTTCCAAAAAAAAAAATTTTTTTTTTTTTTTTTTTTTTTTTTTTTTTTTTTTGTTGGTTTTACCCGCAATTGGCAGTGTTCCCCGATTAGAATAAAATATAAGCTAATTTTAATATATTTTTATTTATTCTATACTTTTCTATAAAATTTTAATTTTTTATTTAATGTATATTTTTTTAGTGTATTTTTATTTATTTAATTTTCGATAACGATCAAATTCTAATATATATTTTTTAATTAAACTTTTTCTGCGATTGGCAGTGTTCTTTTGATTAAAATAAAATACAAGCTAAAAAGGAAATAAATATAATCGACACCGTGCATGTACTTACATGAGAATATTTTTCAGGATCATGGCTGTCGTTTTGTTGTTTTATCAAAATGCAGAATTCACCCTTATTACGTAGTGGGAATTTCTTAGAATATCGCAAAATATCTTCCTTGCCGTATAAGATACCTTCTATATAGCTGGAATACCGCCTTTATTTTGAATTTTTATTTTAATGGAACTCTCATCTACTTTGTGACTTCTTGAAATTTTTTTCTTCACGTTAAAATTCTTTGAACTTTTTTTTTTTTTAAATTTAAAATTTTCCAAATGTTTTCTTTTCGTATTACTTGTTGTTAATTTGCATAAAAATATTACTTGCCCTCCAACATACATACTATGCAAAACTGTTGCGCTTACTAACACTCAATGTTATGTAAATTTTTAGTTTATTTTTTAAATGTATTTATTACTGTTTTTTGTTGCTCTATTATGAAACAACTGTCAGAATTGCTTTAGACGATTTTTCAGTTTTTTTCTTTCTTTCTTTTTTTTGTTTCCTTACAAAGGAATGTCGCATTAGACGTTATAAGTTTACGCGTTGGGGTTTTTTTTTTACTTCCTTCTATGAGGATTTTTTTGGTTTTTCGCGGACGCGAAATTTGAACTACCGCGTTGGGGGTGTTTCGATTTTTTGTTGGGCGCCAGTTAAGGGACTGTATTTTCCGTTGGGCGCCAGTTAAGGACTGTATTTTCCGTTGGGCGCCAGTTAAGGATTGTCCCTTTATTTCTTCAAGCACTATGTGCTTATGTTAAGAAAACTCTTTTATTTTAAGCTCTATGGCTTATTGTTGTTTTATTAAATGTTGCGGAGCACTATGTGCTCTGTTCTTAGACACTCTTAGACTCTTCTTATAACTATTCCTTAGTTGCTATTTATACTAGTGAGGATCATAAAAATAACGAGTAATTATGTTGTATTTGGTATTTGGTTTACATACTATTGGTTTAGTTTTATGATCCTAATTTCTATGTCTAAACTATTGTATAATTTCTTATAATTATGTATAATTTCTTAGTCTAGACTATCGTAATTATGTGTAATTTCTTAATAGGTATTCTCTACCTTAACTAAAATTGGGATGGAAAATAGCGGAGGGCATTTAAAATATTGTGTGTGAGTTTTGTAAACGCAAGGTTGACAGATAATTCAAGGTTGCGTTTTATGAAATAAAATGACATGAAGTCATAAATAAGGTCGCAACAGGGTTCTACTTGGTTCGGTCGTTAACTTATATTTGAAAACTCTACAACATGTAACAAAATGATCATAAATTCTAATAATTGTCTCTGTTCAGAGAATGAAAGTGGTTTTGACAATTTTTTTCTCAGGGAAGAGAGATGAGGAAAAAAGATACGAGTACAAATTCGCAGGTAATGCTGAAATATCCAATCTTTTAACCCAACAACTCTAACAATTGTGAGCTCCATTGAAAATTTGAAAAGAAACGAAAATAGCTTAATGCAGACTGCAGTGCAAGAGGGTTACTGTTCCAACCTCCAAGAATATATGCTTGATTCCCTGATATCCCCAGTACACAAATATAAGACACTCCACTGCAAAGACATTACATAAAGTAAATACCACATCTGATATTAAAACTAAAGAAAAATTGTGGTTTTGAAAGCACTTACAGTTAGTGAGTAGAGAGGATTCATTCACCAATCAATCGATTAATAATAAAAATAAAAACCAAGTGTATCAAATATATCAATTCAAAGATCCTTCGGTCGATAAACAGGGGACTAAAAAAATGTATAAGTGTCATCATACAGACGGGTACTACAAAGCCTGGGATCAAATAGTCACATCCGTGAACGTAACAAGATACGAAAAGTGTTAGATTTACGTGCACGTAAGTAACGAATTGACCCCTGGTTATCTAAGTGGAAACTTTTTCTTTTAAAAAATTTTCATAGAAAACTTTTTGTGGATTATAAGTCTAATTCTTAGAATTATTCATCATCACAAATGATGAGCATTTCGTTTTCTGCCAACATTTGTTTTCTTATAATTACTTTCTCCTTTAAATTTCTTTAGCGCTTGCCGAAACACGAGGCATTGAAACCATTACGTTGTCTCGTTATTATTATTATAATTTTTTTTGTTACTTTTCTGCTCTTTTGTCCCAATGATGTGTCACAAAGACAGCACACAACATGCTATTTGACAGATAATGAACGGCAAGGTGACAAGTTGTTTCTATAGAGAATACACTTTATTATATTATGATGCATATCTTGAAAATAACCGATTAAAAGGTATCAAATGAATATCGTATTGTGCATAAGACTGACTATGCTTATCTGCAATTGGGTTTAATGTTGTTTTGTATTTGTATTTATATGTGGAAGAGAAGCTCGCCTCTTCCACTGAAAGTGGTGGTTTTAAGGAACAACAAAGCATCGAAATCAAGATAAAAATTTTGCTACATTAATATGAGTTGAGAGTATTTAATGCAAGAAAAGTCTGTGTATTCTGTTGTTATTCGGTTTACACCTTTTGCATTTATCTGTACGTTTTTATTAAATATAAATGTATGTCTGTATATGTAAGGATATACATACACATATTTTAGCTGGGTATTTCAAAAATTAAAGGTTTTAGCACATTTTTATTTCATATATACATATGTATGTGTACATTTATAAGTTTTATTGTTGCTGTTATATTAAAAGTATTTTGTAGTGTCAACAGATATTAAAACGCCTGTGTTTCATCACTAATCGAGTAAATATCTATCTATTTAATTTTTAAGAAAAAATGGACCTATCATAATAACGTGTTGGCTGCTAGTCGAGATTAACATGCACTAGTCATCGCCAACGTAAATTTCGTTCATTTTATTACATTTCCAAGTTTTGGTGTCAAATAATGTACTCATACATACCATTACTGTGGTCAATAGATCAGCAATTCCAGCGTTTGTACTCAAACACATTGCGCCATACTTTATCCTTTGGAAATATTATTGCTGTAGGTAGACCGCATCTATAAAGGATCAGGTTTGCAAAGCGGAGTACTGACCGAAATGCTGTTACTTGATTTCGATTTTGCTATTAACCGTATCCGACAGACCTATAAACTCCCGCAGTACTTTACTAAAAAGACTCGAACACAACTATTCTTAGTCTAGCTGTGAATATAAGATTAAATAAATATTGAGAATAATAAAAAATTAATTAATTTTCACTTTGGTAATTAATTAGCATTTATTTAAAGTGTATTATCAATAATGGTTTTCCATCAAAAGTCTCAATAAAATTTTAATCAGCGATTTATATCGCGGTTCTTAACTTATCTACCGGCCCTCAAGTAAAGTTGCCAGAAAAGTACGCCCATGTAAACATACATAAAGTCTTATATCATGTTTAAATATAAATATTACGCTGAGGATCTCTCTATCCTTTAGCATAAGTTGAAATTTATTAGCATCTTTAAGTATTCTGACACAAATCGCTTTACGTAAGACGTGCGAATACCAGTATGTCGTGATATTAGTGGGAGGACAATTTTGTAAATTTACAATTTTATAATTAAAGCCTCAATTGCATGCATTTTATACGCGTTTTGTTTCGTATTATGATTTTACTTACGATTGACGCATAAACATTCGCAAAATATTTAAATTTTATTATAAGTTAACTGTGTACGATTTGCCTCAATATTTTTTTGCAGTTTCCACTTTTTAATTTATATATTGTTCGAAGCAAAGATAAAGTAAATGTTGTAAAAAACTACATCCCTTATTTTAATAATATAAAAATGATAAACGAAAATAAGATTGTAGGACATTCATTGATTGTAGGATAAGATTGTTGTACTGTGCTCTCATTGTAAACTGTTATAAAATAAATGCATCGGTAAGAAATACTACACAAATATTTGATTGGCATTATTGTGTAGCACGTGAGGAAAATATACAACTTTTCTTTAAAGAACATTAAAACCACTCAGCAAATATAGCCGAGGTCAATCAGGAAAAATGTGGACAATCTCAAAGTGCTTGTTAAATTTTTTACTGAGTGAAGTTCGTAAGCTTTTTTGTAAAAGGAATGGGGATGAGAGAATGTTTCATTTTACTTGCAAGTATACAATAAAAAATTTACAATAGTAAGCCGAGAAGGCCGAAACATCCAATGACATGAGATTAAAAATAGTAGTGATACAAATTATTATTTAAAAAAAACATGCTAATAATTCTCTTTCTTATGGCGTTTTCTTTTCTACATTAAAAATGTCACCCTGTGAAAAGGTGCCGTTTTAAAATGCATTGCCCGCCCTGTGAAAGTGCAATTTTTTATACAACGAGAAAAGAACACAAATTAGAAAAAAGTGCAATGCCTTTTTTTTTACAGATGGTAAACAAACATTTTCTGTATATTTTATGAAATGTATATACAAAAATGATCAGTTGCCAGATTGCTAATTCATCTGCTTGAGAAAACAAATATATTTTTTTTTAATATCTCATAAGCAGCAGCATAGTGTTCTTTTGTTTGTTTTATATGGTACAAAATATAAAAATAATTATTAAAATCTAATTTTCTGACTCTTTCAACTCAAAAAACTTTTTTTGAACATTTTCTGGTAACGCTGTGCAAGAATAAAAACCATTTGTTTTACAAGGCAATTTCTGCCCTGTTGATTTGTTCAGGGCAAAAGTGCAATGCATTTTGCACTGCGAAAGGGCAACATTTTTTAGAAAAAAACACGCAACCCTTTCACAGGGCAACGCATTTTCGAGAAAAGAACACAAAATTGCCCTCCCTGCGGGTAGTGTTGCCTTTTTTTGTACAAAAGAAAACGCCATTAATAAACGAAGGATAGCCTCAGCCTCTTAGCGGAAAAATTGAGTAGTCAACTGGGTTTAGCTAGACATCGTAAAGGAAACAAACAAGAATATTTACCTTATTGAATTAAGTAAAGGAGTTACAAACAGAAAATTTACACCAAAAAGTTGGAAAATATATAATACTTAGCAAGGCTAAGATAAGTACTTATGTGTACTTTGTGTCGCAGAGAAAATATTTTAGGTATAAGTAAACGCGGATTTGTGGTTATAGCGAGAAGAGTGGTCAATGTGTTTCACTCTTTATAAATAATTAGAATAAAATTGCAAAATATAACGAATTTATCTAAATACTACGTAACAAAAAAATGTAAACATATAAAATTAAACCTGGGCACACCTTCGAATTCTAATTAGACATTGCATTCATTAACTGCATACAACTGTTGTAATTGAAGGTTTAGCACCAAGGAGTGTAATCTAGTAACTATTAAAAGTTTTTTAAGGTGTGTAATTTAAACAGTTATACATATATTAATTTGCAGTAACACTAAAGCGATTCAGTAATTTACAGTGAGACGTGTGCTTTGTTAGGAATTATAAAAAATACCTAGGGGATTACTCTTGTTTGCGTTTGCGCATGTGTTAACGCATCTCATTTACGCAATTCTAGTATCATCGTACTCTGGTTTGCGAAAGTGCTTGTTAAAACTATAATATTAAACAAATATCTTGCGCAAGCTATTTACTAAACGCAACTGAAGAAAACATGCAAATCCTATAATTTATTTTATACAAAACTTAGATTATAAGCCAATAATGAACTTCCTTACTTTTGACCATAAATATAGTATATTTAAAAAATATATGTATATTTTTATTGTGTTGAGTGTCTTTTTTTTTATTAAGTTTAAGTTTTGTTATGCCGACGATAGTAATATTATATATAATATTTATTATATTATATTTATTATTTATTATATATTATATTTACGTCGCATTCATACATAACTAATTAAAGGAAACAAACGAGAATATATATCTTTTGTAATCACCTTACTATAAAATATGTAAACCTAGTTAAGGGATAGTAAAACCTCAAGGTAAAATATAATTACATACTATTAACTAAATGACAATAAATATAAGTATTAAGAAGTTATTAACTAAATCCTAAATAGACATAATACTAAGAATCCATAAACATAAGTAATTAAATAAATGTCCTGTATCATAATTATAAGTAAGTCTGAAACATATGTAATGCAAAATCAAAGACGAACATAAATAAGAGAAAACTCTTAGTATCGATCTATTTCCCTTCCCAGACTTAGTTCTAATAACACGCAGTCGTACGACTGTATAGAACGCAAATATACATTTTAGTTTTTTTAAGTGAATATTAAAAAATATAAAGTCGGATCGTGTCAAAAGAATAAATATATATATTTTTAAAACTAACTTAATCGTAAATATTAATTGGCGATCCTACCAGGAGTAGCATATACGTTGTTACGACAGTGAGCGGACCACTCTATCCTTAACCAATAACTCCTCATAGAAAGGACATAAAGAATAAAAACAAAAACCTTGTCGCAGCAAGGCTAAACTAAATAATTCCTCATAGAAGGAAAGTAACAAATATTTCCTCAAAGAAGGAAAATTCAAAATAACTCCATAAGGAAATAAAGAAGAGAAGTAAAAAATTCTCATAAACGAAAAGTATCAAATATTTCCTTATAGAAGGAAAATGATAAATAACTCCACAAAGAAAGAAAGAAGACAAGTAAAAAAAAGGAAAGTAAGAAATATTTCCTCATAGAAGAAAGTGATAAAGAACTCCACAAAGAAAAAAAGAAGACAACGATAAAAATTCCCATAGAAGGAAGCACACAAGAGCCGGTACGAATTTTTAAGGATGGAATAAATAATGCGTATACCAAATCAACAGAAAAAATAACGATTGTCATGCTCCAACCATGAACCGTTCCATCAACACAATAAATATTCTCAACAACACCAACGACGTGCTATGTATGAACATCAACATCAGCAACATCAACAACGTCAACAACAAAACAACTTGCCTAAGCCAGAGCCAATGGATACCTCTTCAGGGAATTCCAGAAACTTCATCAGCGCTAGAGGACTTCACGGTCAACCCTGGAAAAGAATTTGTGAACAAAGTGGAAACTTTCAACAGGCACGCAAAATCCAGAGGAACAACGAAATTAAGATCCAACAAGAAGACAACATGAGCACTAATACGGAAATTGATAGTAAGTGCTATAGAAATAAGTCTATTATTAAGCATGTAAACTAATAGGCGGGTTGTACTAAATTTTGTTAAAAGATGGAGAAGAAAAAAAAATATAAAATATTTATAGACTGTGGTGCAACCCACAACTACATAAACAAAAATTTAATTATGATTAATAGAACTAAGAATTAATATTTAAATTCAAACAGACAATTAAGCTTTTTAATAATGAATTAGAATTCTATGAACTTCAAAGTGATAATGATTATCATTTGATGTTAGAAGTAGAAGGCCTAACAAAATTAGGATCTGTCTTAGATATTAAAGAGAAATAATTTATTATTCCGGAAAAATACAAAAAAAAAATATATTCTATAGGTGACACAAAACTTGCATCGCAAATAGACCAATTAATGAATGATAATAATAAAATAGGTCCATTACCATTTACAACAACTATAGAAGCTAGTATTAGAACTACGACAAAAGAACCAATCTGGACAAAACAGTATCCAGACAATTTAAATGATGTAGAATTCGTGAATAAAGAGATAAAAAATTTATTAGAACAAAATGTTATACAGAAAAGTTATAGTCCTTATAATTCTCCAATGTTAACAGTACGAAAAAAGGGAATGGATGAAAATGGGAAACCAAAACTACGTGTAGTCATAGACTTTAGAAAGCTGAATGAACACACTATAACAGATAGGTACATAATACCTGATATTAACATTACATTACAGAATTTAAGAAGGGCTAAATATTTTACAACGTTGGATTTATAATCTGGATTTCACCAGATAAGAATAAAAGAAGAAGATAGAGAAAAAACAGCATTTTGTGTTAACGGAGGCAAAAAATGCCCCATCAATCTTTCAAAGGTGTGTAGACGATGTACTTCGAAAATTCATAGGTAAATTCGTATACGTCTACATAGATGATGTTTTAATTGTTTGATCTTCTCCACATGAACATTTAGAATACATACACATAGTGTTTAAAGCTTTAAACAAGGCAACATTGAAAGTTTCGAATGAAAAATCCAAATTTGTTATGACCGAAGTTGAATAATCACGAACCGTTAACAGTTCATTTAAAGGAAAAAAAAGCCCATATAGGAAAAAACAAGTGCAGCAATACAAAAATTAACTTGGACAAAGCCGCCATAGGAGCTGTAAACATATTAAAACTAAAATTAAAGGAACAGGTTGATTTATTTTACCCAAATTTTGAAAAACCTTTTGAACTTACTGCAGATGCATCCAACATAGCTATGGGAGCAGTGTTAAATTAAAATAAATATCCAATTTATTTCCTATCTCGCACACTTAGTACCACAGCTAGTACATATAATCTTTGCTCTACAAAAGCTCCGAACCTATATATATGGAATAGCAGATCTAACTATTTTTACAGATCATCAATCACTAACATATGCTATCTATGAAAAGAATCCTAACCCTAAATTGAAAAGATGGAAAGCAATAATAAAGGGTTATGGTGCAAAAATTAAATACAAACCCGGTACTGAAAATGTTGTAACAGACGCATTATCACAACAAATTATTAATACATTTCCGATAGACACGGAACCCTCAGCCGAAAGTTCTACAAGTAATATAATAAAGACTGTCACACAGCCACTTAATGTATAGTATATGGCATACAATTAGAACTCGTACATACGCCAAATTTTACCGAAACACGAACAAGCATGATTTTACCTACTAAAGTACGCCACACTATTAATTTTTCAAATAACAATGACCTGATAGGTGAATTAAAAAAAATGTTTTTCCCAAATCGATCCGTAACTATACATATGAATATAGAAGATTTGTACCAATATGCAGTGCTAATTAAGGAAACATTTATAGGTACTACTTTCGTACACAAACCAAGAAAATTAAAAGATATAAGTGATAGAAATAATCAACTTCAAATTATAGAAGAGACACATTTGAGAGCTCATAGAATCTACATTAATAGAACATAGGAAATTTTAGAAAAATGTAGAAGAAGACCGTGGGGACACGATCTTACCCCAGGAGAAAAAACTGTTCATAAGACCAATAAACTCAGGATTTGAAAAACTATTAGACGCCATAAACGGTCAAGAAATTATGACCCACGTTTTATTAATAGAAACACATTTCGGCACAATAAATTACAGTAAAGAAGCAGTTACAGAAAAATTGCGACAAAGAATATATCAGAATAAAAAATTGCAAAAATTACTTAAGCAAAAATATATATATGACAAACAAAGAACAAGATAATTGTATTAAGCCAGTATTAAAAAACAGAAAAGCCCAATGTAAAATAATACAGGAATGTAACCCTCAACTAATGCTAATAGAAGAAGGTTTCATTCTCCTGGATGGAATAAATATTATAGATAATTATAGGTAAATATAAACAGTATCAGGAATTAATCTAGTTAGATATAGTGATAAAGTTTTTTTTTTTAATAATTTTTTATTTGCAATCTGTATACAAAAAAAAAAAAAAAACATTAAGCAAATCGAATAGATATTCATAAGATAAACAGTCACCAAGCTTCTTTTAGCTCGGAGTACATACGTAAATACACAGAACAATAATATGAAATTAAAGTAATGAAAAGAAAATATAAGAAATTTATATAATTAATGTCATATTGTCTTAATATGGTCCTATTATTATGTTATTGTAAAATGGGCAGATCTAGTACGTGCAGTCTTTTCAGTCTTTTAACTTCATCTTCGTCGTCAATCAACGTTATGGCTAATAAATTTGTATGACGACTTAAACGTTCGACATAATTGGTACTAAACCTTTTTATCTTGCTTCTTAATCTTGCAACATCTAGATCATTATGAATAGTATCATTTGTCACAAACCAAGGTGCATTACAGATCAACCTCAGAGTCTTAGATTGGTATCGCTGTAAAATTTCTATATTAGATTTGCTGGCCGTGCCCCATATTTGAATACCATATGTTGGATTCAAGATTGTTTTATATAAAATAACCTTATTTGATAGGCTGAGATCTTGGACCAAGAAGCCAAAACATTTTCCTTGTTTTCATATCCAACTGGTTTCTTTTAGCCTTCATATGTGCAGTCCAATTGAGACGTCTGTCTCAAGAAATTTGAGACAGACCAAGAAATGTAAACCAAGAAATTTAACGCTATTCGCTGAAGGAAAACTTCATCACGTCGAAGTGTAAATGTTACGTGTGTTGATTTCTCAACATTCACTTGAATGTTGCAGTTCTTAAGCCAATCCTGAATGCAGTTTAATTGTTTTTGGACCAAATAGGATGCCTCGACAGGAGATTTGCTTGAGGCCAGAATAACCGTGTCATCAGCGTATGTAGTAATTGTTACATCATAATTTGTTAGTATATCTGACGTAAAAATAGTGTGTAACACAGGTCCAAGTACACTTCCTTGGGGCACTCCGGATTTAATGATTCCAATCTGAGAGTCATCATTATTCACATTTACAAAAAACTTTCGTTCATTTAAATAAGACTTTATTATCAGGTAAAATGGAGTTGGTAGAATTTTCTTAATCTTAAAAAGTAAGCCATCATGCCACACTCTATCGAAAGCTTTTTTAACGTCTAAAAATACCGATGAACAGAATGGGTTTTTCTCCAACCAATCTCTTATCTTTTTCACAACTCGATGACATTGTTCAGGTGTTGAGTGTCCATGTCTGAACCCAAACTGGTGATCTGGCATAATTTCCGAAGCTTCCATGACGGGGGACAATCTTTTTTAAAAGAGTCGTTCAAACAATTTGGAAATAATGGGCAATAAACTAATAGGCCGGTACGAGGAAATAGAAATTTCAGACTTATTAGGTTTTAATAACATTATAATTTTTGCTACTTTCCATTGAGTGGGGAAATATGTAAGCCTTAGCACAGCGTTAAAAATTAGTGCAAGAAATATATATCCTTTTTTTTGGCAACGATTTTAGAATTCTTCCATCAATGAGATCATAACCTGGCGACTTCTTTGAGTTTAGTATTTTGATTTGTCTTTCCACTTCTCGAACAGTAAAAGCTTTAATTGGTCGGTACATTTGGCAGGGAATGTCAAGAAAATCACTGATCTTTTTCGCCTGAGATGCATCGCAAAAAGAAAAGGGGGTAAATATGTCCTGGAAATAGTCTTTAAAAGCAAGAGCCTTTCACATCCTTAATGGCAACATTTGTTTTTTGAGGCCGTTTCAAGTATTTGGTGGCCTTCCATAGGTTGTGATCATTATTATTACTTGGAGATAAATTCCTTAAAAACTTTCCTACGGATTCATTTTTATAGTCTTTTAAAAGTTTCTTCAATTCGTTTGTAGCTCTATTAAAGTTGATCTTATCAGCCACTCTCCTAGTGCTTTGCCAGACCTTTCTAAGTCTTCTTTTCTTTTGTATGAGGTGCCTTGTTTCGTAAGAAACTCGAAAATTTGGAAAGTCATGATAAATTTGTTGCGGTGTAGATAGAAAAGCAGCCTCATGTATTAACTTCGTTAATGTTTCAACAGCTTCATCAAGTTCCGTTGGCGTCTTTATATATACGTTTAGATTTATATGTTTTTCAAGCCAGTATTGAAATGATTTAATATTAGTCTTTGGAGTAAAAATTTTTGTATTTACAGCTTGTTTAAATGAGACTACTCTGTAATTTATGATGATTGGACTGTGGTCAGAACTAAGATCATCGCTAGCAACAATGTCAAAACGATTTTGAGGAATGCCAGCATATACTACAAAGTCAAGCAAATCAGGTATTTTAGCAGTATCGCTCGGCCAGTATGTTGGACTTCCAGAGGACAAAACATTAAACTTTTTATTTGCTATGCATTTGTATAACTCCTTTCCTTTGGGGTTGGATAGTCTTGATCCCCACCATGTATGTTTTGAGTTAAAGTCGCCACCGACAATAAATTTTTTTTCCAAGTTTTTTGAAGAATCTGTCGAAGTCTTGCACTTTTATATTAAATCTTGGTGCAATATGAACTGAGTATATAGGTATCCAGGCACCGACCACTTTAATTTTTATACCAGCTGCCTGTATATGAGGTTCAGTTGTTGCATCAGTAATTTCATAGTTAATGTTCGATTTAATAAGAACTGCGGCACCGCCATGAGCTTTATTGTCCGGATGATTGGCTGATATTAAGTCAAAACCGCTTATTTGGAAAAACGATTTACTGGTTAAGTGAGTCTGTGATATTAAAAGTATATCTATAAAGTTAGTTTTAAGAAATAGTTCTGTTTCATTAACATGATTGAGAATGCCATTTGCATTCCATTCAGCAATTATCAGATTTAATTGCATAATTTATTGATTAAGGTAGACATCATGTTAGTAAGAGTGTTAATAAACTCAATTTGTTTTGCAAGCATGGTCTCAATTTTCATAAAAATATTACTATCATCAGCATTATCACCTCTAACTGCCTGAGCGTATGTCCGAGCATTGTTGTCGTGCGTTTGTGAATTTCTGTAAAAACCATTAATTGGCTTTATATAATTAACTTTATTTGGAATAGACTGGACATTGTTGATTCCGTTTATTCTTGTCGTTCGCTTGTTAACTAAGTTTTGATAAATTTGACATCCTCTGTAATTGGCAGTATGGTTACTTAGGCAATGCACACACTTTGAAGGAGTATTCGGACTTTTTGTACACTCAGCTGTAGGGTGCTCTAGACCACATTTAACACATCTGTGAGCTTTACGGCAATACGATTTAGTGTGTCCAAAATCCTGGCACCTAAAACATTGAACTATATCGTCAAATTTTTTAGGCGCCTCTATTTGCACAACAGCACTATCGATAGACCAAATATTATATATTTCCTTATTGTTTGGATTAGGATGCTTTGTTACTTTACTGACTATGTTTCTAACACTTCTTACATGATGTCCCTGACTAAGAAGTGCAGCTTTTATGTCCTCCACCGGAGTAGAATGGTGGAGACCTTTTATTACTATCCTATACGCTCTTTCTTGCTTAATTTGAAATGTATGGAAATTCATTTTTGCTGACTCGAAATATTTTACAAGTTTTCTATATGATTCTACAGACTTTATCATTAACCGGATCTGACCGTCTCGCATTGACTTATAATTAAATTCACTGCTAGAAATCACGTTACTTAGATTATTTACCATTTTTACAATATTGTAGGTTTAGGGGAGTACGTTGATCCATTGTTCTCGCACTGGTCATCTTCTACTTCGTTGGTAGCAAGGGCATCAAAACGATTAGATGTAGAAGGTCCATCATTTAAGTGACTTCTCTTATGAGGGTGGATTTTCGGCGACCCAGAATTTTTTCTTTTCGGAACCTGCTGCCACTTGGAGTCATTATCAATGCTGCTGTCTTTACTTGAGTGATGGCTACTTGAATCCATATTGTTGTTGGATATCGATGTACTCTTAGCTAGGGCACTCAAGTGTATACTTGTACACTTGTTGTGTGTAAAATCAGCGAATGAGTATTTGTTGTTGTTGTGTCTATTGTTCAGTTATGACCGTTATTCAATTTTAATTTAGGTATTTTTATGTTGTTGTTCAAGAACCAATATTAACCAATTTTATTAAATTTTTATTGTTATTCTAAAAACAGAACTAATTACCGAACACGTCTAGTTGTGCTTACAGTCAGACGAAGACTGTAGTGATAAAGTAAAAATAAATAATATTACTTCCATAAATATACACGATAGAATAATAGAAGCGATTCATAATAAACATGATGAAAGATTACAAATAATCAAATTTTTTAGCATCCATATCAAATCTATCTTATAATAATTTGGACTCGCTAAAGAAGTTCATCATTCCTATTGAGGAACACTCAGTTGAATCTTTTATATACTCATTCCTCACAATTATTTTTATAATATTAATAATATTTGTAATTTGAAAATTAATAAAGCATTACATAGCACTAAGGCAAATCAGAGCTCCAGAATATTTTCAAATTATTTGTAACAAGGAACTGACAAGATTAACTATTCATTGAATTGAGACGATTCATTTTAATGAGAGGGAGAGTTAACGTCACATTCATATATAACTAATTACCTATATACTAGTTTACGTTACACTCATACATAACTAATTACCTATATACCTTTCGTAATCACCTTGCCATAAAATATGTAAACCTAGTTAAGGGATGGTAAAACGTCAAGGTAAAATATAATTACATACTATTAAATAAAGGACAATTAATTCACGTATTAAAAAATAATTAAGTAAATCCAAAACAGACATAATACTAAGAGTCCGGAATGATAAACATAAGTAATTAAGTAAATGTCATGTATCATAATTATCAGTAAGTCTGAAACATATGTAATGCAAAATCAAAGACGAACATAAATAAGAGAAAACTCTTAGTATCGATCTATTTCCCTTCCCAGACTTAGTTCTAATAACACGTAGTCGTACGACTGCATAGAACGCAAATATCCGTATGTTAGTTTTTTTAAGTGAATATATGTACATATATTATTAAATAAAATAAAGTCGCATCGCGTCAAAAGAATAAATACATGTAGTACACAATGGCAAAATTGTGTTATGTTCCAAAATAAAAACGAAATTGTGTTGCTAAAAATATATTAGTTTTTTATTTACACTATTTAAAACTACATCTATAACTATAAACATACCTAAAAATATATTAGAAACAACATTTGATGTTTCTATTTCGCCTTTCTATTACGCTTTGAATCACTACGTATCTCTGTGATATGTTATTTTCTTCTATTTACATGTATGACAGAGCCATCATTTGTTATACTGCATTACCATAATTGACATTTGTTGGTAACGCAGTTAATTAAAATGAAATATAATGATGGCACATTTTATGTGATGGTGGTGGTACATTCTTTGTCTTTACATACATATATATTTTTTTAAAACTAACTTAATCGTGAATTAAGTTACAAAAGTTGTTGAAAAGCATTTTGAAAAAATTGTAATTCAATCTTAAGAATTATTAAAACATCATTGAGTATTGAGTCAGAAAGGGAAGGAGAACCTTTGGGATCTACAGAAGCAACCCCATTTAAAAATGGAAATTGCAATCTAGCGCTAATAGAAAACGTGAATTGGTTTATGAGTTGTACAGCCGGTGCATTTCTCCTATAAAGATTTGGGGAGCAAGAACCTTCATTTACGCTCTGTCTATTCATTTCAGTTAAAAAAATGCTTGCATTTTATTGAATTTCAAAACAAATGCAACTACTTTCGATAAAGTAAAGGACTAAAATAGGCTGACTAACATTAGGTACACGAATTGCCATATATTTGGGAATACAACAGAGAGGAAATAATTTTGCTGTACACATATATGTATACTAGGATTAATTGAAGTTATTTTTTTTATTCCCATCTTGTAAAATTTTTTTAAATGTAACTCTTACGATTTTTTTTGCATTAAATGGTAGCAGCATTAAATTATAATATTCTCTCCTTTGATTCTCTTTTTAGAAATTGATGGCCATAATTCAGATGAAACTACTTCTGGCGAGGGTGAAAACTCAAATGGCGGCGTATCAAATTTGGGCGCAAACGAAGATGACCAAGCTCGTTTGATCTTGAAACGCAAGCTGCAGCGAAATCGCACATCCTTTTCAAATGAACAAATTGATAGTTTGGAAAAAGGTGAATACTTAATATGAAACTACAAGTGGATTACATATATAATACATTTTCCATACTTCTAATGAATGAGTAGCATTTTATTATCAAATAGCACATCTGCTTCTTATAGTTTTGATCTGTTAACATAAAAAATGAGTAATAAAGCAGTGTACTAAACATATATGAATATAATTCTTCCTTACCATTGCTAACGTAAAAGGAGTAAAAATTGGTGCATGGTTGACTTCTAGCGTGACTTTGGGTTGAAGGTACTACTGTGCTAAGACGTAAATTTTCACAAAGTTTTTGATAGGAACTTGGTTATATTTTCACACATACAGATGCATATCAAAGTCAATTAACTCAGTTTATATTTATATTCAATATTAATTGGTCTCTACTTTGTTTTCATATTCAATTTTCAGACTTAAGATTTCAGTTTTTTTATTAATTATTTTTTTCTTCGATATTTTGTTAACAATTTCTTAACATGCTCAGGAATTCAAAAATTATTTACAATTATATAAACACAGAAAACATATATTTCATCTATTCTGTCATAAAAATAAATTAATATTAATAATATTAATTTAAAACAGCAAAATGTATTAATTACTTGGCTAAAACTATATGCATTATAAGGCATTCAGTGGAATCTCTCTTAAGCTAATCGATTAATAATGTCTTTTTAAACAGACTCGCTAATGAGTGAACCTGATTTATCTCGAACAGATATTTTGTCATAACTCGCAAATGAGTTTATTAAGCCTCTCTTAGTTATTTCTTTATGGAAAAGTATAAAAGACAGACAAACATTACAAAGTTCTTACATCAGTTTTTTCATACAGATGTATTTGAATTATTTTATTTTATTTTTAATAACATTAAAAAATAGAATTTGAACGAACGCATTATCCTGATGTTTTTGCCCGAGAACGCTTGGCTGGTAAAATTGGTCTGCCGGAGGCTCGTATTCAAGTTTGGTTCTCCAACCGAAGGGCAAAATGGAGAAGGGAAGAGAAGCTGCGAAATCAACGTCGTACACCAAATTCCTCTGGGACAGTTTCCTCGTCCACCACCTCTGCTACTTCCTTAGCTCATAGTCCCAATAGTAGCAGTATTGGAGCCAATTCCACCGTTCGTCCTGCTATGCCAGTTTCAAAAAGCAGTAAGTTTTTCTCTTTTTTGTAAAGTTATTTCGGTTTATTCAGTTGGCATTAAGTGCAAAGATACAATTTAATAAATTAAAAAAAAGCTCGTATGTTTTTTGACTATTTCGGATATACTACACACTCAACAGATTCTGTAACAGATTTGGCTTCATCTTCTTCAATTTCAAATTCAGTTGCAACTGCAAATGGTACAACGCCATCACTTACACCTGGCGGTAGCCATATAGAGACGTTGTCAGCTGAACATTTGGATGGAGCTGCAACTCCTACGGTTCATAATAATAACAATAATATAAGTGCTTCCACTGCTTCCAATAGTGAAAGCTGTCATGTACAAAATAATAATAACAATGATCAGAGTAGCAGTAGCAATAACAACAGTATTTCCTGCGCCACATCAACAACTAACAATGGCTTTATACACTCTCTACATCACACCCCCACAGCTTCCCACACAAGCCACGGTGTTATGCATTCGGAGTCTCATCTGGGCAGTAGTATTATGCCGACCCTTTCGCCGCAACGTATCAATTTAAATAGTAGCTTCGGTACATCCATGCCTGCAATATATCCATCTATGCATCATACTACATTGTCTATGAGCGATACTTATAGGTCAGTGAATTTCTTTTAAATATACAGTTAACACCACTAAATTACACCACTAAACTGGCAGAGATTTTTGTGCAATTATAGATCCAAAGAATGTATTTTATTTTTCTTTTGTTTAGTATTATTTTAGCCGCGTAAAAAATTTTATTCTATATACATAATTCAACGTTTGGTTATTATCATTATGTTCCTTATTGTTCTGAGCAATGCGTCACCTGAATAATATTTTATTAAATTTAAATAAATAAATTTTATTTATTCATATTGAAATAGAAAAATAAAAATTTAATCGAAATATGCAATATATAAAAATACATCTGTACTATAAATATATATGTTATATATGTAGCATAAAATATCCCATATTAACAAAGGCTGGTGAAATATCGGAATAAGGAAATAAAATAAAAGTAAACGCAATTAATCAGAACAATAAAGAAAATAATATTAAAATCGGTTGAAATTAAATTATTGTTAGATAATTTTTTTTGTTGACCAACTTAAGCGGCAAAGCTTTCGGTTTGTCCGTAGGAAAATACCCAGGGTCTAGGCAGGAGTCAAACCCGCGACCTCCGTTTTAGTAGACTGTACAATATTCATTCGCCTACGGAGGTAAAAAGAATATATTACTAAAAAACTAAAATAACAATACATAGACATTCAATACAAGGTGGAGATATAGCAAGAATATATATGTAACTAAAAGCTAAGAAAGGAGTAACATTTCTGGCATTAAGTCTTAAGAATTCACATTGGTGTGGATTTAGTACATATGCAGTGTGTCACAAGTGACTACACAAATTTAAACTAACGTGCTTTTAAAAACATTTAACGGTAAATTTTGGAGAAAACATTATAAGAAATGTAGTGTTCTCGGAATTAGGAGAAAGGGTTAGTTTGATTGGAGAAGCTAAAGAAGCGAGGGAACCGCTTTCAGAGTGATACTTGATACCATTTTATTAACTAATTTCTTTTACTTCGCGAAGGACGCTGTATGTGCTCCGATGCATATTATAATCAATATAAATATTTTATTTGTAAATGTTCAGTTACTTTGCCTTTGTCACTTAAACAAAGTATGTTAAAGTACTTTCCCATTTATAAGCGAGTATCATCTTAACAAGTTTATGTAAGAACATTTCTGTAATTAAGCAAACTATAAAACGAAAAAGTAAATTATGCAAGAAGTATATAAATGGTGTTACCTGCAATTTCTTTATTTTTTACCTGAGCGATCTATACACTTGTAGTATTATTGAACTATTTTGTGTTGTTTTGTAGCTCTATGACTCCAATGACAAGTTTTGGCCATTCGCATCCTCCTATAACGTCACTTCCGGGTTCAAGTATTTCACAACAAAGAGATTTAGTGTCACCTTCAATATATCAGTGCCATGTTTCGTTAAGACCCCCAGTACCATCAAATCATCACCATCATCATGTTATATCAAATGGAAGTTTTGGTACGTCATCTAGTGCCGGCAATTGTAACATCTCTAGTCAATTGCAGCGTATAAGTAGCGGTTCAGCAAATTCTACACCACCAATTAACTCAGGTCAAAATAGCTACGACGGCTTAGGTGTTTATTCACATGCTGTTGGATTGCCACCACCATCATCAACATTGCCTACGCATCATGGTATAAACAGTTGCACAACTGATCGTCAAAGCACTTGCAGTCCACACACCAACTTGAGCAATAACATTGGTTTAAGTTCGCATGTCGGTCCAGTGCCCATCTCAACACCAGCACCATATACCCAAATGGGTTATAACGGTTACACAACAGTTACCTCGGCAACAACTTGCAATACTACGAACAACAGTCCTCCGCCGCTACCGCAACCAACCCCAGGTAAACAGCAACAATTCTTTGCATCTTGCTTCTATTCACCATGGGTATAGACAACAAAACACTAAAAATTTAATGATTTTATGCTAATATGTATTTTTTTTTATATGAAAACAAGAAAATTTTAAATGGTTTCTTAGAAAAAACAGATAACAGCAGCAATACAAATCAACAGCGCATCATAATGCCCAGTAGGAACTATTGAAAGAAAAATATACAAACTAAATCTAGTTTCCAATCCAGCAAATCGATTCTAATAAAACTTCACATAAGAAAGTGTTGGTTTATTGAAAATAAAAGGTTCGATGTTTTATCGCTAAAAGTATCGGAGCAATAAAGATCTCAAGCTAATGGTTTTGATATCAAAAAAAAAAAAAAAAAATATATATATATATATATATATATTTACCAATAACTGAGTCCAAAGTTATTTTTAACTGCATCTGAAAATAAATTAAATTTTAAATTAAAAAGCATGTTAATCATTTCGTAATTATATAATTAATACCACAGTGCATAATTTGTCACAAATTTCTTAACATTAAATTATTTAGTATTTTAGTGTTACCCATCTTATTTTAGTTTATCTACTTTTAGCTCTTTTCTCATACGGAAATGTTCTTATTTTCGATATTTCGTTATCGTCGTGTAATTGCTGCTGTTTGAAATTAGTGACTAATCCTGCTTGCTTTTAAGACTGGATAAAAAAAGGTGTATGATATTAGTCATGCATAAATTATATTGTAATTTAAAATTCGTAATTTTCAACCTTCTCTAAATCTTAATCATTTGAATGATTATGGGTTTTGTTTTTTTATACATTATATGTGTAGGCACCTAATGGATAAATCAATGTATATAGTTATATAACATTATGTTAAATTTAATAATTTCTTGAGAAGTTACCCATAACGTAACGAAATATCGAAAATAAAATTTGATTTGGAATACTAAAATCCTAATAATTTAAACTCTTTAGTGTGATATTAATTTAAAACTAATTTATCTTCATATGCAGTTAAGTAAAACTTTGGACTCAGTTATTTTTGAAACGTTTGGTATTTAGTGCAGATGGTATTGTCAAAATGCAAACTAAAAATACATAATAGCATTTTTGCAATAATATTTGCGCCAAAGACTGAATACCGCTAATATATTTATGTAATTTAAATAATGGATGTTAAAAGCATCAAACACACAAAATATTATAAATAATTTATTAGTAATAATATAAACTGAATAAAAAGAAATAAAAGAAAATCGTAGCTATTTTATCATTAACGACCATTTAAATTTTCAACACATATCCTTAATGTTTAATAATTTTCTACTTAGATACACATATGCATTTACATATACACATTTCATTAGTTGGAATGATGTTTAGTTAAACTCAGTGCACCGGAACTGAGGGACAACTTTAATTGTACTAGTAGTAAAATTAACCATTATATAACAACTTCTGTATTGAGCCAAATGAAATCGAACAGTGTCAGCCAGGCTAGGTTGACTGGGAAAAAGACTGATTTCATTTTCTCATGCCTCTTCAAAATTGAATTATTTTCGCTACCGCATTAAGTTAAAACAAATATATTCATTTCTTAAAACTACTGGCCATACAAGACTTTGGCGTACTCGGTTTTAAAAATGTAAATGAAAATATTGTTTGTATATTTTTTGGGCAATCGAAAAATTAATTTGTGGTAACCATTTTTATTGACGCTTTTCACTTATTGAAAATATTGTATTTGAAGTAAATCCTGTTAATTAAACTATACGGGTAGTGTATCGGACTTTTAGGAGTTACTAAATTACGCTACTGTTTAACTCAAAGCCTTTGGAAATGTTACTAAAATAAGTATGTATGTATGTAAATTTTTCAATAAAACGAACGATTAAATGAGGTCAAAGGTGATTATTTCAAAATCTGGTGTTGTTTTAAGTCTTCAAGGAAGTTTTATTTTCATTTGTAAGAAACTTTTAGGTAAAATCATTCAATAGAAATTTATCTTTTGCATTAATTAATCAGTACCAAAATTATTTACTTTTTTATTAACAAGTGATATGATAAATCAGACAGAATTTTTTGTACGTGTCGATTTTAGAAATTAAGTACTAGAATGTACATAAGCTTTTGTTGGTTTAGCTGCCGGCTGCCGTAGTAATTCAACTAGAGAAGTCATTGTTAGCAACTAATCATCGAGCGCTACATAATCTTTCAATACTTTAGCATTCAGTTTCCCCTTATGAGTCATTCAAGCAATTCTATGTACTTAATAGAAGGTTTTTTACACCCACACTGATTAATTAAGCTTTATCTTTAATCAAATAATAATTTAATAATTCAATAAATATAAATATAAAAAGTTTATTCTGTATAATAGAATTATTATACAAAAATATATTATAATAAAAAACATTTAAATATATTGGATTTTATTCAGCTAATATACATAAGTATGTGTATACATATTCTTATATTTTCTTATTATTTTACTGAGTTTTTAAAAAAGGCACCGGACCACGAATGACTTATACCGATTGCGCACTCAAGTGTGTCAAAACAATTGTCTACTGCGCATCTACGTCATCAATGTTCACTTTTGTTATTCTGCTGTGAGATTTGTTTGGATTTTGTTGTTTACATTTGTAAATATCAGCATTTATTGGAAATATAACCTTTTTTCAAGTTTATTTTGGTGAAATAAAATAAAAATTTGTTTCATTAGCAATTTATTGTGTTTTCAAAGCATTTAAAATTCAATTATTAAACGCCAAGAAGCAAAAACATTTGCTTCAGTTATCCGACCAACTCGCCTGCCAGTGTGTATTGACTTTTTCGTATGAAACATGGAGAAGGGATCAAGATAGGCACCAGCATAAACGGCATTCAACAGGGAAAACAATATAGCCATGTCCGTCCGTTCTTAAATCTATCACCTTCAGAATCCAAGCCTTACTGAACAAATGTTACTTTTAATTACAAATAAAAGCAAAACGGAAATAGGTTTTAATTTATTTTATTATTTTTGCGAATTTAATTTTTCGAGATAGAAAGTTATCACGTAATTCTTGCTTTAGTTTTCTTATTTTAAAAAACATTCGAAACCTGTCGAAAGCCCATTGGGATCCAATTCTTTACATACTTTTTGTATTTGTTATAATATTTTATTTTTATTTTCTTCATGTTTATTATAAAGTTACAAACATAAACATCTTCCAACTATAAACTTTTTGTGGATTTTAATCCTTCTTTTAAAGTAAATAAAGAGAAAAAAACTTAAATATATAAAATTAAATATGTGATATACATATGTATGTGTAGTCTGTGATATTTATTTTGAATAGTTTTTATTAAACAAAAAATATACTGAAAATGTATACATATAAAAATTTATTTATGGTTTTAAACATTTTATTGGCGAAACAAATTTTAGAACAAATATTAGTGAAACGTAAATTTGTAAATTTTTGAATTGGTATTTGTATATTACTTTCAGGCATTTAAAAAGTCTTGTCTTATTCTGAAATTTTCAGAGAGTTGCAAAGTTATAAAATCAATTAAAAGGAATTTGTTATGTTTTTTGAGAGAAAAAATAAAATAATTTTTGAATTGTTTAGAAAACTTCGTGGACGTAAAAACCCCCTTAAAAAAGAAAATTACAATTCTTCCGACGCTATTTTCAAGTTTATAGTATTATTTGTGATTTATACACACGTGAACTATTAAAATTTATCGGATGGGATTGCTTTATAAAAACCTTGCATTATGCAAAATGTTTCAGTTAAATTTGAAAAGCTTCAGCCAGTGGTCATAAGAAGAATATCAGATTTTTACGTCATGTTATATTGCAAACGCAAATATTAATATTAATTTTTTAGAGTTTAAGAGACGAAGTTTATATTCCATTAACAAAATTGGTTTTTTGCACTGGCAGATTTAATAGACTATTTCAAAAAATATTAAATTTCGTTATTACTTTAGTTTCAAAATACAAATAAGACATGATAAGACATGAAACTAGAGAGAATTGAAATTAATAAAAGAGTTAAATACAATTTTATCACTTTCAAAGAAAGTGTTTTACAGCACATTGCATTTTCTTTAAATGGCTTGTCTTTTTCTGTCTTTTTTTAAATGTAATTCAAAGAACACTAAAAAATTCATACAAAGCAATATTTTTTGCCCATTGATGACGTCTCACGAAACAGATGATTTTCAAACAAAACTAACGGACCTGCGCAAGACGTAATCGGCATAAGTCATTCGTGCACAGGACCATGTCAACAGCTCACACATTTCACGATAGTATGTTACTCATACTATTGTAGAGTTTAAGCCTGCTACTACATAAGTGACACACTTTTACGCATGTCAATACTTTAAGTCGTAAAGAGAAAGACATGAGACTACAGTCGCAACGCAAAAAAAAATTTACCTATTATTGACTTCAACTTACATTATTCCTTAAAATTATTTATAATCCTCGATGTAGAAACCTTTAAGTTCAAAATTGATTTCTATAAACGTGCTAATTAACTGGGCATGCTCTTAATTATATCTGGTCTTATTAAACTCTGCTCTTATTTAAATAAATCTTTCAGGCTTAACATCATTTTTACAACAAATCTCTGAAGTTTGAAAAATTTAATACATTTAATAACAATACACAATTAACACAAATCTTTTATAATAATTCGTTTCGATTATATTTTTTCTATAGTCTATTACTTGTCCTCTAGGAATAATTACGTTACAAAAAATGTGTACTCATACATCTTTTACGTCGTATGCTCTGGTTTGTATTATTTAGTCAGTAATGCGGTTTGTCTTATTTTTAAACCATATTAATCCTCCCAAGTATTTTCACGGTATTTGGTTTCGGTCACCTTCTAGCAGCATCTGCCACTGACCTTAAATAATAATAATTCACAGGTACAGCCATATCGAAAAGTGAACGAACGAGAGAAATATAGATGACACTATTTAACATAACCTTTTGACCTTGGCTGAATGGGATCGTGTTAATAAAATTCATTCCAGTGCTTCAAAAAGTCAATGCCATTTGCTCTAATATTTATAAAAATTGATGGCATAAATATTGGGCCATTAAAATTCGATGTATTCGACATATGCTCAGCTCGTCTTTATTGAGTGCCAACTCTATTTTGGTTTATACTCCGAAAAACCACACTACGCATTACACAGAGAATTGTTTTTTAGGTCGCACAGTCTGGTTGTAGAATAACCTTCCTATAGAGATATTTCTCCTTACACAATGTGAGAAATTTCAAATCGAAATGCACAAATATTACTACCTTCTATCCTCCTCCTTAATTTTTAATTATTTTTCATTAAGAGAAAATTAAGGAGAAATAAACTGTAACAGCAACATATTTCAGTTAATTATATATGTATGTATGTAAGTGATATTCTACATTAAAATATTAATAAAAAAGATTATATAATAAAAAATTAATAAATATAATTCGAAAAAAAAAATATTGTTGTAAACAAAATAAATATAAAATTAGGTAAGTTAAATTTAATAAAATAATAAATTACATCAAAGTACAATAAAATTTTATATATACGTGGGAACAATGTGAAGTCAGGCAAGGGTCAGCTAAAGAAAACTTGTGCAGAGAACAATATTCTTCTCAAAGCGACATTTTTAGAACCACTAACAGCTATTGAATTTATTTGCACATTAAATTCGCTGCCTAAAAATAATCCAAAAGATTCCATGGACTGTATTTTAAGATGATTTAAGAATGAAAATGTAGGTGTGAAATTATGTTACATTATACATACTCCTTAATACATCTGTGCCATTGTTATCCTTGTTATTTAAATCAAAACAAATAAAAATTAATAAGCATGGAATGTCGTCGGTAGCAAATTAATAATCTCATGTAAAATTAAAAAAAAAGCAAAGATATTTCATTGAGATTTTATACAAATGGTAAGTAATAGTCGTTTGTTTAATCATTGAAGTATTT
The DNA here is from genome assembly GCA_963402855.1 of Ormia ochracea. Classification (NCBI taxonomy): domain Eukaryota; kingdom Metazoa; phylum Arthropoda; class Insecta; order Diptera; family Tachinidae; genus Ormia; species Ormia ochracea. Next base: position 3,749,937 of record OY727110.1, on the reverse strand, counting down.
TAGAAGGGTCGCTCTGTTACACGATAAATTTACCAAGGGGTACTTAAGTACACTTCTCAAGTATGCACAATTGTTTATAAGGGCTCTTAAGTACTCCACTTGACGTACCAACAATAATAAAAACACACTTAAAAAACAGACTGGCACACATATTTATTTATACTATACAATGTCTCATACATTTTTACATACAGACGGTACTTTTCAAATTATTAAATGAAATACAAATTGAATTCACAACGTTACGTAGTTCACCGTTCACCATTTACAATGTATTTATGTATTTATTGTAATAAAAAATTTATTAATTTGTGAAAGAGGGTTAAAAATATGTTAAGCTTTATATTACGTCACACAGTAGGCTGTTTAAAATAAACGTACCACATATTTATGTACATACATACATTTATAGAATGAGGACCATAGTATTCTATGCTCTGCAAAATAACCGATGAGGAGAAGTGGTGTCAGAGCTCTTTCACTTTTTTATTTTTTGCCATGTTATATAATGATTATCAGGAAAATAATTTTTTAATTCTCAATAGATTTTTTGGGAATAGGGTGTTTGTTTTTGCAATCTGACGGCCGATTTTATTTAGAATGCTACAAAAGTGGCAGTAAAGAAAGCTGTATGGCTAAAAATCGATGAAAGAATGTGAACGTTGTAAAGTCGTAGTTGGCATACGAGTATGATTGACTTGGTCAACTTCATTATAAAACTGGCAGATTATGCTTGTAGGCTTGCAGTCTGTAAACTGTTCGATAAATAATGTAAAAGAATTTGTGAGAGATTTTTTTTTGCGTCGCAAATAGAGGTAATTATCAGAAATAATTGATTACCACTGGGAAAAGAAAATACAAATAACTGCGATTAAAAATTAAGCTTAAAATGAGTCAGACCAAGATTTATTTTAACATTATTATTTCATTTTACATTTTCCTTTTCAGCGTACCACTGTACGCTTTGAATGCACGATCTTATTTATTGTACGTTAGTTCATCACATCTTGTTAAGCCATTATAATTTATATTACACAAAGTAATTTAAATAATCCTTCAGTTATTGTTTATGCCAAATATGAAAATCATGCTCTAAGCAAAGATATTCAAGCATTAAAAAAAAGTGAAGGGTGTTTATCTAAATAGTTATTATATTAAGGATGATATAAAACAGATTATTTTTGCTTTGCTACAACACAGGCACATTATATGTGTGTGTATATACGAGCAGATATAAATTTATGGCTTTACAAAACTGTATATGTGTGTGTAAATTTAAAGCTTCTGCCACCAAAAACAGGAAAAATTTGAGCTGTGCAGCTCTTGTGATTATAGATTATTTGAAAAAGATTATAAAATATTGCTTTACTTCTTTCCCCGCCCTTTAATAATAATGTGTGTACTTATACATATTTATATATTTAAAAATAGTTGGTGACGGTGCTTACACCGTCAAAATGTCAATTATCTTTATACTAGAAGAGAGCTTATATAATTTCATGGTACTTTTGCTTTACTAGTATATTTTTGGATGGATATTTTTAAAGCCATTAACATCCATATACATAAATATAAATACTCATATACATATGTATGTATATGAGGCCGTAATGCAACTCATAAATCTATATTTTGGGTACGCCCATTTATTTTTGAGGCTTTGGAGTTAGTTATGGTATTCAGTGTGTAGAGTAAGTGCTCCTGCAAAACTCCAAAGTGAAGTACAATTTGCTAGACTTGTGCTAATTGGGTTATATGCAATTGGTAAAAATCTTGTTAACATTAGAGTTTTCTAAGAAGCGCCTATTTGTCGTACTAGTTTTATACAATCTCATAAAAAAATTTATTTCTACATAGAAAAAATCCCACATTAATGTAAAAAATGGTTTGGTTTATACAAATATAGTTTTATCATAAAATTCGAGGTGTTAAAATTAAAAATAATTTATAAATCTCCAAAAATATACCAAAAATGTAAAAGGTTCATAATAAATTCTAATCATTATCCTGGGATCAAAACGTTACATCCGTAAACGTGAAAATGTATTACTTTTCTAGTAATGTGTATGAACCGAATGGTACCATCAGATGCGAATGTGACTGTACAATAAATTTTGATTTGTGAATAATATATTTTACTCACAGTACATGTAAAAAATGTCAAAAAATATTAAAATTATCATAAAATTGTTGTTGATCTAAAAAGATATATTATAAACATAGAGAAGAAAGTTGCAAAACTTAAAAAATTTAAATTCTTAGTTCGAATTGAAATAATCACCCGTATTCCACATAGCAATATTGGCAATATAGTCGTCAATGTTGAGGCAACATCAATTTAAAATAACGTCAATATTAATTTTGTATTACCCAACAATACTGTGATGTATTTCCTGTTTATCGATACATACACACACATATTTAATATTAAAATAAAAATGATGTTTCTGTCGGACTCCATTAATGAAAAGTGGAAGAAAAGACTTCTTACTTACGTAGGTAAAAAACTGTAATGGCGTTTTTTTTTTACTACAAAAAAAGGCAACACTACCCGCAGGGAGGGCAATTTTGTGTTCTTTTCTAAAAAATGTTGCCCTTTCGCAGTGCCAAAGGCATTGCACTTTTGCCCTGAGTAAATCAACAGGGCAGAAATTGCCTTGTATTCTTGCACAGCGTTACCAGAAAATGTTAAAAAAAAACTCTTTTGAGTTGACAGAGTCAGAAAATTAGATTTTAATAATTATTTTTATATTTTGTATCGTATAAAACAAACAAAAAACTACTATGCGGCAACTTATTTGTATGAGACATTAAAAAAAAAATTTGTTTCTCAAGCAGATGAATTAGCAATCTGGCAACTGATCATTTTTGTATACACATTTCATAAAATATACAGAAAATGTTTGTTTATCAGCTGTTAAAAAAAGACATTGCACTTTTTTCTAATTTCTGTTCTTTTCTCGTTATATAAAAAATTGCACTTTCACAGGGCGAGCAAAACATTTTAAAAAGGCACCTTTTCACTGGGTAACATTTTTAATGTAGAAAAGAAAACGCCATAAGTTATACATATTTTCTGAAATAATGATTTTAAGATTTTAGAGTTATTGTAGCCTAAGCAATTCAGCCTTATTAAAAAAAGGTACGAGTTCAGTGTTGGAAATGATTTCATACTAGGAGTGTTGCAGCCAGTCCCATCCAAAATTTTGTATGAGAGTCTGTTGCCATGCAGAAGGAAGTTTACCCAAAATGGATAAAGTTTAAGACAAGTGATGCTGAAAGAAATGAAGCTAAATTAAATTTTCTGGAAAAAACTGCATTTCCTGGCACCATTGGCTGAGACGACGAAAACACCCTAAAGCAGATCATCATACATATTATAACAACGAGGGAAATTGTACCTGAAATGCCACGATAGTAATCTTGTAGTTTTTTCATTCTTTTACATTTATGTATAGATTTGTGATCACAAAATCCGTATTCGATTTGAGGATGTGCGATACCCAAGATATATGTAGCTACGGTTCCTTAACTTGTAATATGAGACATTCAAAATCTATATTGAAAATATGCTACGTCGTGAATAATCATAATTCGTTGCTTTTAGGTAACTTTTTAACGTATATTTTGATGTTATATGAAAATTAATCTAACTTTTTGAATCAGGTAATGCTGGCTATCCTCTAGAGTCTTATTTGATGACGCCATACCAATCGGCTTGTGAAGAAAGGGTGGAGAATTTGACAATTCTAAACATGCTAATGGGCGAAGCGTATCGTTGGCTTCTCGATGGACAAAAACTTCACTACACAGAATCAGATGCAACTGCAATTATAAATATATGTTGTGCACTTCACAATATTTGTATAGGATATGATGGTCACGAAATTACACACTTTTGTTAATGTAGTTTATCTAAATCACATTCCTTTTTACGTCCATCACCAGGTCTAATTGCTGGATCAAGTGGATTTAGAACAGTACCAATATTTCCCCAATCCTATTTAAAATTAAGGAGCAATTCCCTTGCGTACTCCTTTGGCTAATGATGGATTCTGAGGCATGCACCAACGCCAATGCTTGCTCATTTAATAAACATAACGGTGTACAAGTGCTGTTATAAATTCTTTCGATTAATTAGTTAAGTTAAATAAGTTGTTGTAAATTCTTTCGTTTTTTTTTTTGGTCGTACAGTTTTTATTAAATAAGTATTTTTAGTCGTAGTCGTAGTCGTAGCTCCAATAAAAAAACATACTAATAAAAACACATATTCTTGCTTACATTTTCGCTTTTTGGAAAAACATTTTGATATTATAATTTGCTTACATTTTCGCTTTTTGATTAAACATTTTGGCGACCGTGACAGGACGGTGGTGTCTTTGAATACAAAAAAAATCATTTTTTTGTAATTAGAGCAACACACGGATCGTGAAAATTGTAAATGATGATGAGACCGCCAGCTCTGCAGTTAGAGAATTAAAACAACAGAGATCGAGTATGAAGAGGAACATTTCAAATATATATAAAAAACTAGAAAGGATGGGCACAAAGCCGACAGCACAATCTTACAATGTCGGCTGGAGATACTGGAGTCATATTTCAAACAAATTTGCCACCTCTAAACACAGATTGAAAGGCTTTGCTCCAACGATATCGCCAGGTGCGAACTCGAATAAAACTACATTGCTGCCAAGGCAAAAATTATAGGCATACTAAACAAAAATCGTTGTTCAACTGCAGCGGAACAACGTTCCTTTAACACCACAATTGGACTTCCTACTCAAAACCATTTACCGTCGTTGAAATTGCCTCGCTTTGATGGAAAGTATACAGACTACAAACGATTCATAGTAATTTTTAATAATATGGTCCATGAAAACGCAACATTGACACCAATCAATAAATTCAATTATTTATTAAGTTGTCTTTCTGGGAAACCTCTCGCAGTACTTGATCTATATCAACTGACGGATGAAAATTACCCGAACGCACTTGAAAGGTTGAGGGAACGTTACGACAACACGGTACTCATTTTTTTGGCCTACATAACTGCTCTATTCCATGTTCCTGAAATGATAAAAGGTGATAGCAATGCGTTGCACAGTATACTTGATAAGGTTTCTGCCATTCGTGGTTCACTTTTGTAGCTGGGCTCAGAAATGGACATTATGAACGCGATTATTAATCATATGGTTTTATCAAAGGTCGATGATGCAACAAAACAAAATTATGATGAAAAGTTGAATTTTAAGTCATTGCCCTCCTGGGATAAAATGCTACAAAATCTTAAGCCATCGACTTAAATTTTTAGTAGGTCATAGTAAGAAAGGTTATAACATTAAACCAAGCTTTAGTAGCACAAAACCAAAACTAAATATAAATCATCACTCATCCATATTTGTAAATTCGAATCTAAACGTGAATTGCTCATATTGCAACAGCACAGAGCCTCAACTTGCCACCTGCTCGTCATTTTTATCGTTATTAGTTTCGGAACGTTTTAATTTTGTAAAACGTAATGGGCACTGCATTAACTGCCTTCGAAAAAGTCATTTAGTCGGAAAATGTCCGTCTAAAGGCCGCTGTCGAGTTTGTCAATCTGCTCAACATAGTGTGTTACATATTTTCGATCAAGGCCATTTCCTATCATTGAATGCATCTCATCCTACTCCTGTTCCAACAACCATGACAACTAATGCCATGTCATTACTAGCTCGCTCATTTACAAGAGCCTTAACACCAACTTTTGTAGTCCTAATGAAGGATAATATTGGTTCATTTCAACCCGTAAGAGGTCTTCTTGATTCATGTTCAGGAATTCATTTCATTAGAGAAGAAGTTGCCAAGACACTTAAACTTCGGTTCCAACCCAATCATCAGGAGGTCATTGGAATTAGTGAGGTCCACACAAATATAAAGATTTCGGTTGCTGCCAGTATAAAATATCGTGTTGGGTCTTACCAATTACCAAACTTACCAAAGGACGTAAACATTCCAACTAAATGCAATATTTTATTAATAGTAGCAAAAATATTTGATTTACTTGGACTTTTAAGCTACAAACACAAAACAGTTTAATGTTGATGAGTAAGTTTTTAGCCACTAAACAATTTTGGAATCTGTCCAAAAGAAAACTGAAGAGACGAGTTTAGAAACCTCTAATTTTATTTTAGAATAAGTTCTACTGAGCAGTACTGCTCCGCATAATTCGAGACGAGGTAATGACTGGGCCTTGATTGGAGTTACCTTAGATTTTGCAATTAATAAAGTCGACTTGTAAGAATCGTTTACAAACACGCAATAATAGATGCAGCGCCCAAAGGCACGTTGCGAGGCACCTGAAAAGCCATGTTACTCTCTGATGTTAAAACCTATCCAGGCATTTTGATGTCCTAAATATTTTCAAAATATTATACCAGATCACCAATTTGGCTTTCGGAATCAACACGGAACTCCTGAGTAGTGCCACCGCATAGTGAAAACTATCGCTGACTCCCTAGCGAGAAAGTATTACTGTTGTGCAGTTTTTTTAGACGTGAAACAAGCATTTGATAAAGTATGGCTTGTAAGACTTCTATTTAAACTAAAAAACATTTTACCAACGCCGTTTTATTTATTATTGAGATCATACTTAGAAGACAGAACCTTCTATTTAAAAATCAATGATGAAAGTTCCAACATTTGTGTTTGAAGGTGTGCCGCAAGGTAGTGTTCTTGGGTCTCTGTTATACACAGTTTATACCTCAGACATACCTGTAAATGAAGATACAATAATGGCTACTTATGCAGATGACACCGCTATTTTATCGTCGAATCAGTCACCGTACGAGGCTTGATGCCTTGGAAAATTGGTTGAGAAAATGGAAAATAATTATTAATTCACAAAAATTTTCTCAAGTAACATTTATATTAAGGAGGGAAGAATGCCACACGGTGGTTTTGAATGGGTCCTCTATACCAAAATCTGATATAGTAAAATATTTAGGAATGCACCTTAACAAAAGGCTAACAGGGAAAGAATATATTAAATCTAGAAGACTACAACTAAACATAAAAACGAAAAAACTATATTGGGTACTTGGAGTTAAGTTTGAGCTAAGTCTAGAAAACAAGATAAAAGTTTTACATTTAGCAATTGCACTTTTAGATGAAACAGAAGAAGTAAGAAGACTGAATAGATTTCATGTACTAAATTTACCATACTGAAAATAAATTTGTTATTATTTATTTTATTATTTATTATTTTATTTTTATAAATTTTTTTTAAATCAATATTAGACCTTAATATTTACTTAAGCTATTAAGCTTGCTGAAGCTTCATAGCCTACGTTAGGTTTCTTTCTCTTTTTTTTGATATATAATAAAGTTTACTCATTATTGTAAAAATAGATTGTATGTAAACAAAAATTAAAACAAAAAAAAAACACTCGATAATAGATGCGGCATCCATATATTTCACCACGTACCCTCTGATGTTAAAACATATCGAGGAATTATTATGTACTGAATATTTTCCAAGTCTGCTTTAATTTGCCACCACATTGTCGTCAAATCCGATGTAAGGAATTCGTCCCAGCCAATGTTTCTGATCCACATTTCTTGAAGCAAAATTTTGCAACGTATGGTTATAGAAATTAAAAGTCCAAATAAATCAAATTTTTTGCTACTATTAATAAAATATTGCATTTAGTTGGGGTTTTTACGTCCTTTAAATCGCAACGATACAAAAATATGTCCTGCTCAAGATTCCAGATCATGCCAAAGATTTTAGTAACGTCATCTTCACCAATTTTAATAGAAGTGTCTTCATTATTGTTGTTGACGAATTCAGGACAATTGCTATTCAATTTTGCGAGTTCGATACCAATAGCCTTGAGGATACTAATGATTTCGTCTCTTTTTTTTGTTAACATCTCACGACTATCAGAACCAGTGAGAACATCATCGACGTATAAATCTTCACGAAGTACTTTCGAGCCAATTGGAAACGTTATACCGTATTGGTCGGCTATAAAAAATAAGCCTCTAATTGCCAGAAATGGTGCTGCTGAAAGTCCATATGAGACGGTGTTTAATTGAAACAACTTGAGTTCATCTTGAGTATTAGATCTTCACATGATCAACTGGAATTTACAATCCCGTTCGTCGACAAGAAATTGGCGATACATTTTGGATATGTCAGCAGTAAGTGCAAATTTATTTAATCGAAGCGAAAAAGTGTAGTAATTAAGTTTTGTTGTATTGTTGGGCCAACCATGGGAATATTATTCAATGAATAAGTCGATGTAGTTCGAGCTGACCCACCAAAGACGACACGAAGTTTTGTTGTTGTACTATGAGACTTTAGTACACAATGATGAGGTATAATGTAATGCGGATGATTTAAAGGTACATTATAGGGTAACATATGACCGAGTCACATATATTCATTCGTAAAATCAACATACATATCTTTTAGGATCGAATCACGCTCTAATCTGCGTTCGATTGACAGAAATCTTCGTTTACTATATTGAAACGACTCATCTAAACACTCCGGATTTTGTTTGAACGGGAATCGCACTTTAATTCATCCATCTGGATCATTTTTGGTATTTTCTACGAAATGGTTTTCACATGCATGTTCTTTATTTGAAAAAGTAGGAGGGCCATCAATGTATACTTCAACTTCCCAAAATATCCCTACGATGTTCTCGATATTTTCGATATATTTCTATCCGTTGAGGCTTGAAAAAGAAAGGATCCACCAGTTCTATTGTTTCTGGAATTTCCCACTTTGATGTATCGACATATTCACTAAATTGTCGAGTTGAAATTGATTTGGTTACAGCAAAGTTCGACGAAAATTGGTAAGAGCCAACACGAGATTTTATAGTGGCAGCAACCGAAAACTTTATATTTGTGTGGACCTCACTAATTCCACTGACCTCCTGATGATTGGGTTGGAACCGAAGTTTAAGTGTCTTGGCAACTTCTTCTCTAATTAAATGAATTCCTGAACATGAATCAAGAAGACCTCTTACGGGTTGAAATGAACCAATATTATCCTTCATTAGGACTACAACAGTTGGTGTTAAGGCTCTTGTAAATGAGCGAGCTAGTAATGACATGGCATTAGTTGTCATGGTTGTTGGAACAGGAGTAGGATGAGATGCATTCAATGATAGGGAATGGCCTTGATCGAAAATATGTAACACACTATGTTGAGCAGATTGACAAACTCGATAGCGGCCTTTAGACGGACATTTTGAGAGTAAATGATTTTTTCGAAGGCGATTAATGCAGTACCCATTACGGTTTACAAAATTAAAACGTTCCGAAACTAATAACGATAAAAATGACGAGCATGTGGCAAGTTGAGGCTCCGTGCTGTTGCAATATAAGCAAGATTCGAATTTACAAATATGGATGAGTGATGATTTATATTTAGTTTTGGTTTTGTGCTACTAAAGCTTGGTTTAATGTTATAACCTTTCTTACTATGACCTTCTAAAAATTTAAGTCGATGGCTTAAGATTTTGTAGCATTTTATCCCAGGAGGGCAATGACTTAAAATTCAACTTTTCATCATAATTTTGTTTTGTTGCATCATCGATCTTTGATAAAACCATATGATTAATAATCGCGTTCATAATGTCCATTTCTGAGCCCAGCTACAAAAGTGAACCACGAATGGCAGAAACCTTATCAAGTATACTGTGCAACGCATTGCTATCACCTTTTATCATTTCAGGAACGTGGAATAGATCAGTTATGTAGTCCAAAAAAAATGAGTACCGTGTTGTCGTAACGCTCCCTCAACCTTTCAAGGGCGTTCGGGTAATTTTCATCCGTCACTTGATATAGATCAAGTACTGCGAGAGGTTTCCCAGAAAGACAACTTAATAAATAATTGAATTTATTGATTGGTGTCAATGTTGCGTTTTCATGGACCATATTATTAAAAATTGCTATGAATCGTTTGTAGTCTGTATACTTTCCATCAAAGCGAGGCAATTTCAACGACGGTAAATGGTTTTGAGTAGGAAGTCCAATTGTGGTGTTAAAGGAACGTTGTTCCGCTGCAGTTGAACAACGATTTTTGTTTAGTATGCCTATAATTTTTGCCTTGGCAGCAATGTAGTTTTATTCGAGTTCGCACCTGGCGATATCGTTGGAGCAAAGCCTTTCAATCTGTGTTTAGAGGTGGCAAATTTGTTTGAAATATGACTCCAGTATCTCCAGCCGACATTGTAAGATTGTGCTGTCGGCTTTGTGCCCATCCTTTCTAGTTTTTTATATATATTTGAAATGTTCCTCTTCATACTCGATCTCTGTTGTTTTAATTCTCTAACTGCAGAGCTGGCGGTCTCATCATCATTTACAATTTTCACGATCCGTGTGTTGCTCTAATTACAAAAAAAAAGATTTTTTTTGTTAATCAAAGACACCACCCCCTTGTCACGGTCGCCTAAATGTTTATTAGTATTGATTATTTAAAATTTATTAAACTATTTGATAATTAATTGGCTAAGAAAGTAAATGTTTAACAAATTTAATAACTCCTGGTTGTGTTTGAGTTTATATATTTTCCACAGTTCTACTTATTTCAGCAAGTGCTAATAACAACCGTTTAATTGTATGTTTTCTTAATGGAGCAACGACTACGACTAAAAATATTTAATTAAAAAAAAGCTGTACAACCCAAAAAAAATATTGAAAGAATTTACAACAGTATATGTATATACTTATTTAGCTTGACTACGTAATCGAAAAATTTACAACAGCACTTCTACTCTCCCGTTATGTTTATTGAATAAGCAATCATTGGTGTTGGTACATGGCTCAGTGATTAGCTAGTGAGCAAATGATATGCACCAACAGTTGTAATATTTTCGGGTTTTAGGTGGTGGGGTAAATAAAGTTTTCTTGTGGAAGTCGGCGTAATAATTTAATATAAATTTAAATATTTCGAAATGACACAATCATATTCCATTTTTAACGGTGTTTAAGGGTGTCACTGAAACGGCGGATTTGACAATTTATGCGCAAATATAAATAAATTTATGAAATAAAGTGCTTTTAACAGTGTTAACAATTTGTCATCTGAAGCCAATACCACCTATTTGTTTTTACGAGGGTAATTGTGTACTAAGAGGAAGAGTGTTCCCAGAGGCTGATAGTAATTTCTGAGAGACAGAATGAGACAAAAATTATAGATCAAGATAAACATTATTTAATCATTCCTTTACTATAATTCCTAACACCTATTAATTTTTTTTTTTTTCTATTTATATAGACTTAAGGCGAATAACTTAATTATAAGCTTACGTGCTAGAATAGGAGTTATAACTTCTATGGTCTTAAGCTCGTACAATTGAACATAAATGGTAAAACTAATTTATTTATTTATAATAAGTGATAAAGTTTACACTCTTTAAGGAACTCCAATAGTAGAACTGAATTGTCTAATGTCGTACCTTGTAAAATATTAGTTATGTCTAGATTTTTTAAAAATTTTTCTCTTTGAATTTTAAATTTTTCACATATTAGAATTAAATGTTTAATCGAAATATTTGATTTATTGCAAAATATGCATATATAATTAAATAAAAAGATGGTTTGAACGTTTTTTCTAAACGATCTTTATTATTTGAGTTCAAGATGATAACTGAAAACATATTTTTTAAAAATTGCAAATGTGCAAAAGCACTATTGAACATTTGCATTCGTTGGTATTGGATGTCTATGTGGCAGCAAAGTGGATGAAGACAAAAAAAAATGTTTGCATTCATTGGTATCGGATGTCTGTCTGGCAGCAGAGCGGGCGAAGAAAAAACATATGCGCTTTGTTAAGTTGCTGACTCTGCTGGACATTTCCATTGTTGATTTTGGAGTAGAGTAGATGAAGTAGCTTCGTTGTGTAGACAAATGCATTTGCTCCATTGAGTTGCTGACTTTGCTGGATGTTTCTGTTATAGGTTTCAAATTCATTTAGTGAAGCGCGTGTATTAAGAAATGCGAGGGTAAACGTATAATTACGTTACTTCCCTCCCCTTAAAGAAGAGCCAATAATTTATGATGTCACCGACGGGTATAATGTGGGTAGTGATTACGGTTGTAATTCGATTTCTTGTACTTGTTTTTTTTGTTGCTTCTTGATTTTGGAATAGATCGTTAGAATTGGGTTTGTAGTTACATATTTTAAGTATAACAGTATCGTTAAAAGTACAATAATAATGCTTACAAATACTATGTAAATTAGTGTATTATTTTTAGAGACCATTGTTAGGACATCATCGTGTTCAATTGTTTTAACTTTTGTTATTTTCAAAGGTGAATAAATTTGTGTTAAGTCAATTTCGGGGGATAATTTATTTTCGTACAAAATTATTTCGTTTATTTGCAATTCACAATCGCTTATTCCAATAATTTTATTGCCTTGTATACTTAAGTTTGTATTGGGCCGACAATTTTGTTTTACAAATGTGGTACTTAAATTCCAAGTTACAATGACGTTTGGTTCCACATACATAATCGATTCTGTGTTGAAAACGTGTTCAAAATTACAAATTGGTGTTGTGTGCAATAAAATTTTGGAAATACATTCATCATTAATTTGTATATTTTCTCGAGTGTAAATTTTATTGTCAAGTTCAAAATATGATGTGGTACTAGTGTAGTCTAATTGATATCCATTATGGTCTGGATAAGGAATGATTTTTAGGGTGTTAAAAGTTTTAAAGTTAATTGGGATGTGAGAAATGATAAGTATAATGTTATCTTGATGATTAATCCATGTAGATGTTTTTATTAATAGTATGTTTCGATTATTTACATTGGCCAACTTGTCATAATTCAACCACTTGGGATTGAAGAGTCCCAGTCTGGACAGTTGCATGCCCATTTCGATGTCTTCCACATATTCTATGAACTGCATTAAGTCATAAGTGAATGCGTCGTACATGTTGCGGTTTTTCTCCATCTTTTCCAAGTTTTCGTTGATTTGATCAATTACGTTATTCATTTCGTGTAGTTGGATTGAATTTTTTTTCATATTTTCGAGTTGTCCCTGAAATTTAACTCGGTCATCATCGTCCAGGGTTCCGAATAAAAACTTGAACATTGAACCCACTGCATTAATAAGCCCTCGTTTTTGTCTACTTTCTTCATGCAGTGTCAGTCCATTTAATTGTCGTTGCAATTTACCATATAAATATTTAAGATGGGGTGATTTTGTGTAGTTTAACAAATGCTTCCGAAAAAGGTTGTTTGCCTTGTTTATTTCAGTAATGTTGATCCGCAAACAGTGATGTTCGAATTCAGTTGGCAACTCCAATGGTTTATCTGAGAAAATCAGATATCCATGATCAGTATCGAGATTATTTATTTGAATTTGGGCATGTTGGGTATGACATCCCATTATAATAGTGAGACATATCACTATTGTGCACCATGGTCCTGTGAAATTGGATTCAGATTAATTTTCTTTTGTTTTTTGAATTGTGACTTATAATAATGAGTGACCCTATTTCTTTCAATTATCTTGTAATGGTCTGGCGTGGTTTGTTCAACGTTCCTGTTAGATTTGAAAGGATTTTCCAATTTTCCTTTTTGTAACGGTCCTTTTCTGTACCTTGTATCCATTTCGAATTCCTGTCGGTTATTGTTTATCCTGTCTATTCTTTTCTTCTTCTCCTCTTGAGTATTCCTGATCGGCTGTCCGTTATAAAGAAAAATGTGTGCTGGTGTTTGTCCTGTGGTATCGTGTTTAGTCTTGTGATTGTAAACATAAAGTATTGTCTCAATTTTACTCAGTTTTGCTTCATTATCATCGGATGTTTTTATTATGCGTATTTTCTCATTTATAGTTTTATGCAATCTCTCTATATCGGCTACACCAGTTTTCGCGGTGTTTAGTTGCAATTCAATTCCCTCGGTTTCCAACCAACGCTTTAACGCTAGGCTAGTGAAGGCTCCATCTCTATCGGCCTTTAGTAACTGGGGCTTACCCAAATGATTGAATATTCGCATTAGAGCACTTTTGCACTCAATCCAATCCTTGGTTGGTACTTGTTCTAGTGTGGCAAATTTTGAGTATACGTCTATGCAACTAACATAGTGTTTCCCCTCACATGAGTAGATATCTATTACAAACCTCTCACGGCAGAAATTAAGTTGAGGTGTAATTTTCATGGGCATCTTGGTATCGCGATGCTCTGTTTTAGCTAAGTTGCAAACATGACATTCATTGATAATGTTTTGTATGAGTAGCTGGCTGTTCGGGAAATAATATGTCTCTTTAAAAAGTTTGCCCATCTTCTGTATTCCAGGATGTAAGAGTTTCTCATGAGCCTTCAGTATTAGTTCCTTGAATTCTGCGTAGGTGGATATATTTCTCAGCAAAATAAGGCTACGGGTGATCTTCGTGTGGCTTGTGTTAATAACGGATCTGTGTGCACTTTGAATTATTTCAAAATCGGCATCACTGTCTATGTATAATACGCTAGTCTTTCCACAGAAATGTTCAATCAAAAACTGTTCGGCCTTTTCCCTTGTCATTTCATCGTATGAAATGCGGGTTATTTGTTTCCTGAAATATTTTTCGTGACTTATTTTGGGTGGACCTTTTGAGAAAATCACTTGACGGCCAAATGTATTGGCTGGTTTTTCGGTGATAAAAATCAAATCACTACTATCGTTCTCGGCACTATGTTGGGTTTGTTCACTAAAGTGGGACTGCTCTATTCTTATTCTGGACAAGGCATCAGCCACATAATTTTCTCTTCCCTTTATATATTTAATATCAAAATCATACTCCGACAATTTTACCCTCCATCGCGTTAATTTGGAATTTGGTTCCTTCATTCGGTGTAACCAGGATAACGGTTGATGGTCACTTGCTATTTCAAAGTGTCGGCCCAAGAGGTAATGGCGGAATGTTTTAGTTGCCCATACGATGGCAAGCAGTTCCTTTTCAATGGCACTGTAATTTGTTTCGTGATCGTTGAGAGTTCGGCTAATGTAACTAATTGGATGTCCGTCCTGTGAGAGTACAGCTCCCAGTGCCACATTACTCGCGTCTGTTGTTAAAACAAATTTTCTGTTGAGATCTGGTATCCTCAAAACGGGATCGTCTGAAATTAATTGTTTCAATTTCTCAAATGCCGAAATATACTCTGGGTCTAGTACATTTATTTTCGAATCCTTTTTCAACACTTTTGTCATAGGTTTCGCTATGTCAGCGAAATTCGGAATGAATTTTCTGTAAAAACCTGTTAATCCTAAGAAAGCTTTAATTTCCTTAGTTTTGGTGGGGATAGGGTATGTTTGAACAGCTCTTATTTTCTCCGGGTTTGGCTTGATCCCATCCTTTGTTATAACATGTCCCAAAAAGGTAGTCTCCTGTCGTAAGAACTCGCATTTATCAAGCTGCAGTTTTAAATTGGCTTCAGATAATTTTTCGAAAACCAAACTGAGTGAATTCAGATGTTCGTCAAGAGACGTGGAAAATACAATAATATCGTCTAAATAGACGAGACAATGTTTTCCCAGGAGGGGTCTAAAAACGTCATTCATACACCTCTGAAAGGTGGCTGGCGCATTTCTTAGACCAAACGGCATACGGAGATATTCATAGTGCCCATGTTTGGTAGAAAAAGCAGTCTTTGAAATTGAGTCTGCATCCATCTCGATCTGATGGAAACCCTTTGCTAGATCTATGGTGGTAAAATAGGTACATTTTCCTAATTTCCCCAAGATCTCATCCATATTTGGAATAGGGTGGCGATCACCAACAGTTATCTCATTCAATCTCCTATAGTCTATTACAATTCTAAATTTCTGTTGGCCTGAGGCGTCCCGTTTCTTGGGCACCACCCAAATAGGACTACTGTAAGGTGAATTACTGATTCGTATAATACCCTGGTCTAACATATCTTGTATTTGGGCTTCGACTTCCTGTTCGTAAGCCTGGGGGTAACTGTATAGTTTTGAGTAAATTGGCAAATTATGCGTAGTATTAATTACGTGTTTTATTTGGTTGGTGAATGTTAGTTTATCAGCATCGTGATATTGGATGTGCTGATACTGTCTTAGTAATTCACACAACTTTGTTCTCTCCTCATAATTTAAATGTTCCAATCTGAAAGGATTTGAGTTTGATCCTGGTACGATCGGGTTAACAATGCAGTGTGGGTCGTTGTTAGTTGTTTGATTTGAAATTGGTATGCCATCATTCGATTTATGCCGCACATGTTGTGTGGTGTAAGGCGCTTCATCTGACTTCTTCTGAAAATGGTTTTGTTCGGGTGCAATATTGTGGTTTATCAATTTGTATTTGTTATTGTACAGTATTACAGTTTGTTTACTGTAGTCTATTACAGCTTTTGCCCGCGCCAACATCTTTCTTCCTATTAAAAGATCATAATCTGTAGAGAATGGGTGCAGTAAGAATTCATGCTGCACCGGAAATAAATTGTTGGAAGGGACAATGATACTTTTATTGATAGTGAGTGGACCGTTACTTGTGTGAATGAGGCATTCGGTATCCTGGATTGGTAAGTTGAACAAATTACGAGTCACCATATTGACCGTGGATCCGGTGTCAATTAGGCATCTCAAGTCGTTTCCTTTGTACTTGATTATTATAAATTGTTTGTCTTCGAGGCCGGTGGCTGAAAATTTTCAACTTCTTCAATAGTCAATTCATTTCCTTCTTCATTTTCGGCTGCAGTGGATGGTGTAATTACGGAGTCGTGTTCATAAGGTTGGTCATGTTGTTGTTGATGATATTCTGTATTGTAGTAAGTTGGGTCATAGTAATTGTAGTATGGGTTATACTGTTCATAGTAGGCCACCTCTTGATTCCTAAGCTCGTCTATACTCATTCTAGTCTGACCGCTATCTGATGGTCTAAATCGTTTCTTTGGTTGATTATTTGCGTTATGTGGTTGTCCTTGAAGATTCGGTGTTGGTGTATACATGGTAGATGGATTTAATTGAGGTGCATTATTATGGATAGGATGTCGATAAGGTTGGTGATTAAATTGGTTATAGTATGGTTGTGGGTGTGGATAGACTACTGGTGGGTTATGGAATGGTTGAAGTGGTGTGAAATTTTTTTGTGCCTTTAGGTTAGATGAATTAGGATTATGGGCAAACGGCTTGTATTGTTTTTCGGATGTATCGTGTTTTTGGGTTATCTTTTGTGCGTGGTTGACATCTTCATACATGTTCTTTTCTTGTAAAATATTAATAAGCGATCTTAAATCCTTTATTTCGAGATTAACTATTCTAATGTAAATGTTTAGTGGCAATTTTTGAATTAAGCCCTCAATGCTTGTTTTAATCAGTTTTGAATACAATAGTTTCTCGTGTGTATCATTTTCCAAATCTAGCTTACTTGTTATTACTTGACGGCGACGTTCAGCTTCTTCCAAAAAGGATCGTACATTTCCCTTGTATGGCGTGCTGCGAAATTCCTCCAGTAAGGTATGGTTCGGTGTCTGCGTCTTGTAATTCAGTATAAGTTGTTTTCGCAACTCGATCCAGCTGGTAATGTTACTCACGCCGAGTGCTCTCATAACTTCACCACTTATGCAACGTTCGACGTGTCCAAACAAAATATGTTGTTGCCGGACATTATTGGTGGTGTAAAGATCAAGAATGTAGTCAATTCGGCTGACGAAGGTGTACAACGACTGTGGGTTTCCATCAAATTTTTCCACATTACCGATTTGGTATGCTATCTGGGACATTTCGGAGTCTGATAGGACTACTGGTGGTGTTGGAGTCATGCTGATTTTATGCTTTTTATTTATGTCACTTATTTAAAGTTATCTTTTCTTTATATTTGTTGCACACACAGCACTTTCGTGGGGTCCAGAGGTCACCGAATTGGATTTATCACCTCACACAAATTCTGTGGCGTCTTCCTGATTTTTTTTTTTTTCAGGTTTTAAGTTCTAGGCAGGTTGCGTTTTTACGGTTTCGCGCTACTGTCGAGGTTTTTAATAAAACTTAACACGATGTTAACCGCCGCGAGGGTGCCTATTAGCGTGTTCTTTTTCTTCGGATAACAACAAAACAAAAATTACTAGAATTGGTAAGCCTCGCTATCGCATCACGAATTTTCTTCTTTTGAAGCTATCCTACCGACTGCGCCAATTAAATAAAAAGATGGTTTGAACGTTTTTTCTAAACGATCTTTATTATTTGAGTTCAAGATGATAACTGAAAACATATTTTTTAAAAATTGCAAATGTGCAAAAGCACTATTGAACATTTGCATTCGTTGGTATTGGATGTCTATGTGGCAGCAAAGTGGATGAAGACAAAAAAAAATGTTTGCATTCATTGGTATCGGATGTCTGTCTGGCAGCAGAGCGGGCGAAGAAAAAACATATGCGCTTTGTTAAGTTGCTGACTCTGCTGGACATTTCCATTGTTGATTTTGGAGTAGAGTAGATGAAGTAGCTTCGTTGTGTAGACAAATGCATTTGCTCCATTGAGTTGCTGACTTTGCTGGATGTTTCTGTTATAGGTTTCAAATTCATTTAGTGAAGCGCGTGTATTAAGAAATGCGAGGGTAAACGTATAATTACGTTACTATATATGTTTGGTTGTTATCAAACAAATGACTGTGTTTTATCATAGTATGTTCTAATCTGACTCTAGTCAATACAACTTGGTCCCGTCTATTAAAATTGTTGTTTTGGTCTTTCAACATGTTGGTTATTCTAATTTTTTTTTTTTTTTTTTTGGATTTACTTCTTTATACCAATTTGAGGAATTGTCCCAAACTTCGAATAGTTTTTGTGAGAAAGTATTTTTAATATATTTTTTTATGTCCACGAAATTATAGTTGGGTGTAGTTAGTAAAGGTGAAATTAGCGAATTTTTTGCTTCTTTATCTGCGTGTTCATAACCCGGTATTTGTACATGACCTGTTATCCAGATAAGTATTATTCTGGGGCTGTTAAAGATAAGTCTTTGTCTAATCATCTGAGGGTAATACTCGTGGTTAGAGGGGTTACTGATTGACTCGATTAAGGGAAGTGAATCGGTAAATATTGCAAACTTACCACTTGTATCCATTGATTGCTATAATTTCAGCGGCGAAAGTTGAACTGTACATATACTGGCAGCAATGATGCTTTAATAAGAGAATCGTCCGATACTATGCTATAAGATGAAATGGTCCCGTTTTTTGAACCGTCAGTGTAAATCATTGTAAAATTTTCTTTTGCAATTCCTCTTTAATTTCCTGGAACATGGACCAATAAGTTTCCGCTGGAGTTTCGGTTTTTTATGTTTATGTTTGTTTGAAATTTTATGCTGTTCGTTTGGGTGGTTCTGAAAGCGCCAAGGGATACCCTCTTTGCGGTATTTAATACGGTATTTATTTTATTAAGCATGGATTTTGGAACGTTTCCATAAAGATATATACCGTAGTTAATTTTACTTTTGGGGATTGAATTTCGAATTGTTAAGAGTGTAGACGTATTGCAGTTAAATTTTTGAAGGCATCATATTATTAATATGTGTGGTCCAACTGTATTGTTTCTGAAAGGTTAGTCCGAGTATTTTAATGCTATCGACAGATGGAATCGGTAAGTTATTACAAATGAGAGTACTTTTGCAGTTATGTTTCCTACATATATGAAGGTGTTTTGTTTTGCTTGAAGACAGCTCTGCACCCGAATACTGGCACCAGTCAGTAATTTTTGAGAGTATGTTTTCACGTAATTTTTTTTTCATTTTTTAGATTTTTTTTTTATTTGCCTTTTTTGAAACCTAGCTTATTTTTGTGGATAAGATCTTTGTTTAAGGTGAACCACCATATTTACGGTCTAAAATTTTGGATAGACATTGGTTAAGTGAAATAGGTCTACATGATCTTAAATCTGTTTTTCCTGTGTTTGGTTTAAGTATGGGTATTATTAAACTATTTTTGCAAATTTGGGGAAGGTAGTTCTCAAAAATGTTGTTTCATTTCCGTGGATAGGTTTCTTATTATAGGGTATGATATTTTGTCTATGTCGGGAGTTTTGCCTTTTAGTTTACTTAGAGCTGTAGCGAATTCCTGATACGTGATATCTTGTTCTATAAGTTGGGCATGTTTGCACGGTATTTGGTTATAGTTAATCGATGAAGTTTGTTGTTTGCTCGGTTGGAAGGTATGGTGGAAATTGGAATCCTTTGAGTCGTCTGACCATTATTTTGCGAAAAAATTTGCGATTGCCCTGTGGTCAGTAAATATTAATTTTAGAAAATTTATCCTCCCCTCCTAGTCCAAACAAAGACGGCGGATATTACCCCATATTTTTTCTGAACTGGAAGTTGGAGATATTTCAGAAGTAAATTCAGTAAGCGATTCTTTTTTTGAGGTGCTTAATTTTTTCCTGAAAAGGGCATTTGCTTTTTTGAAGTTTATCATATTTTCTGTTAAGGTGTACTTCTTCAGTGTATTTAACTTGCGATTTTTGTCTTTTTTAAGCGCCTCAAGCCTTTTGTTCCACCACGGGACCTTGAATTTAGTATTGTGTATGCAATGAGGTATCGAGAAAGTGGCACTTTTAAGGCAGATTTTGTGAATGTTAGCACCTTCTTTATTAATATTTTGACTTACTGGTAATTTGATTGAAACATCTATTGATAACTGCTTGAACTTTGTCCAATTAGCTATTTTTAAATTAAAGTTTGGCCGGAAGTTCAGATTATTAGAATTATTACTCGTAAAAAGATGGGAAAATGGTCGCTTCCAAAAAGGTAATTTTCTATAATCCAACTGGAGTCTAGTTGTATTGTTGGGGATGCAAATGTAAGGTCTATATGTGTGAACGTATTGTGTGTAGTATAATGAGTAGCAGAACCATTGTTTAAAAGGTTAAAATTGGATTGAGTTATGTATTTATTGACTATGGAACCTTTTTTGTTATTGCTTGGGAAGCCCCATGCTGTATGTCAATAATTGAAGTCACCCGATATTAGAGAGTTAGTATTTTTATCCACAATTGCGTCGTCTAAGTCCTTTAAACGTATTGTTTTAGTGGGAGAAACATAAATTGAGTATAATGTAAATTTAATTTTGGAAAAAATAATAAGAGCTGTTGTGTCGAAAACGTCTACTGTGTCAACTGGTTGATGAGAAATTGAATTATGGAATAGGATTGCGGATCCACCAAAAGAATTACTTGGCGAACTAGATACATATATTTTGAAGTTATAAGGTACTGGAATGTCATTATTGGTTTTTAAATAAGTTTCTTGAAGGGTAACTAATTTCGGGTTATGTTTATTGATGAGCAGGATTAAATGATCATAGTTATTTAAATAGCCTTTTATGTTCCACTGTATAATTTTTAGGGCCATAATATGAAATAGAGAAATAAAAAAGTGAAATTAGAAACTATTTTGTAGTAATTCATTACATTATTCATAAAAACGTATAATCTTATGCTAAAGAAAGGTATATATTTATTTACTCATCGTTAGACTCGGAGTCATGGTCATTGTTGTCTTTCCTCTGGGCGGATGGCGAAAATTTTATCTTTTTGTCTTTCTCTTTGACTTTGAGATCTTTTACCAGTCGTTTTGAAGTATTGCGGGGGACAATTTTGACTGCCAATTTATTTGTTGCTGATGTTTGCTCTCTCTTTTTTGAATTTATTTTTTGACTTGACGGGGAGTTTGGACTAGGAGGGGAGGATAAATTTTCTAGAGCACTAAATATTGTGCCTTGTATATTTTTTGTTCTTTCTGGTTTTTGTGTGTCAATACTTTCCGTGGAAGATTTGCTTTCAATAGAGTTGTATGTGGTAAGATTTCTAGCAGTTTCTGCAAATGATGTGGTATTGTGGTGTCTTTGCTTGTATATTGTATTGGCTGTTTTCATATCGCATTTCTCATTTACTCGAATTGACTGCATTTCTTTGTGTTTAAGGAAAATTGGGAATTTTTTATTTGTAGCACAATGGTTGGATTCTTCTCTATTTTCTTCAACGCAATTAATGCATTTAGGTTTGTTGGAACAGCTTGGGTTCTGTTCATCCCTATGACTTTTGGTACCGCAGTTAGAACATATGCTAACATTTTTATAGAACTTGGTTGGATGACCATAGCGTTGGCAATTTCTGCACATTAGTGGAGCTGGTATATAAGAACGTAACAAGATTTTTTGTATCCTACAACGATATACTCGGGCATTTCAGGGGTCGCAAAAGTAAAATAGTTAATCCAGTTGGTTTAAGTTTACCTGCTTCTTTTCTCATAATCTTTTTCACTTCTATAACGTTTTGTGACTTTGCTTCGTTAAGTATTGTTTCTTCACTTTCATAAATAAGGGGTGTGAAGTATATAACACCATTTGAATAATTAAGGGCATTGTGCTCGGATACGTGGACTTTAATGTTTGGTGCAAAGGAAGTAATTTTTATCAGTTTGGAGGCTTGTTGAGAGTTTTTAGATTTTATGAGCATATTTCCATTTGCTAGAGTTTTACAGGTCTCAACTTCACCGCATACACAATCAATAACTTTTTTTTTTAAATATGGAGACACATTTTTAAGAGTAATTTCGTTTTCAATTCTCTTTATAATTAAATATTTTGGACCAACCGTGTTGTGTTTTAGTTGTATGGATTGGTCCGTTCCAAAAATTAGTTGAGAGTTCATTTTTCCTTTTTTTATCTCTATCTCTCGAGATCTTTTTGTTTTTGCACTTCTGTTGAGTGTTTTTTTTCTAACTGTTATAGAATGTTTGAATACAAAAACACGGACTTATTTGTTCTGTAGTTGTTTTATAACTGTATGTATGCCTTTTTTGGTAAATTTGTGAATTTTATGCTTGTTAAAGTTATCAACCGTCATATTAATTTTGTTGAGTAAGACTTGAGAAAAATCTTATCTTTTTAAATTTATATATGCTATAATAGCTGGCAAATTTTCTTATGGTAAATGTTTATTTCTAAATTTGTATTAATAAATCTCTTAAGCAAAAAGATTCTCTGTTCATATCACAATAAGGATGGCGTTTAATAATACTTTGTTTTTCCAACTTGACGTTTATCTTTATATGTAATTATCAGACAATTTAAAACAATCACTAATAGTATTAAAGTCAAGAGTGCTCCTGACCATATTGTGTTATTAAAACGAATTTGACAACTAGTTATTCCTGCAGTAGCACTTTATATTTTTATTAAAATTAAACTGAATATAATAATGAATATGCATTTTCAATTGTGTTATTTTGTTAGAAGTGAATGGATGTAAGGGATGGGAAATGCTTACGATAGGTCAGATGATCGATTGAACGTCGATTATCATCTCCTGAACTAATTTTACCACACCAGACCGAATCTTACCATTACTGTGACTTTGCTCAGTAGGGCAGATATTCTTATTTTAAAACCAAAATAAACGAAAAACATATTCTACGAAGCACTGTTTCTTTTCTATGCTTTTTGGACGTTGATACTTGGATACGTTAATATGATAGTTTCGTGTGTCTGAAAATATGTGTAGCATCTAGAATATATTAGATCTTTCTCATTTAAACGTTTATAAACGTGGTATAGGTAGCAGATTCGTTTTATTCCGAAAATTAATTAGGGGATCTGCCGACTCTGTTTCTTATTTTATGTACCTGTTCATCCGACATGTGGTCTGCTCCGATATTGAAATAATACCGATAAGTTTCGCATTAATATTGCTTTTAAGAATAATAAAACCTCCAGCAGTATGTGTTGAGATTTAAAATCAGGAGTAATACACGATAAATTTTTAATAGCGTTTTTTTCTTTTTATTTAAATATGTGGTTTTACAACTGACACAGAAAAAGGACCGTACGGTATTTTTGGGGTGTAATTTGTACCAATATGTATATGTATATGGATTGCATTCATTTGGTTTCGATGTTTTCATGATAGTCTGGTATGCAGTTCTTATTTGAACTTGTATCGATTAAATACATTTTTAATAATTCCCCATACCCTGAAATCGAAATTTTCAGTTGCTTTTTCTTCGTCATCAATATGATGAGGATAATCATGGAGATTGGTCTTCAGAGTGTAGCTATAGCTCTATATAAATATTCCTATAGAATATTTGAGATTTGCACTTATACACCAAAGTGATAACAATATTTAAAAGAATATTATTGTAGATGGCATCTAAATTTTTGCGTAAACATGACACATAACATGTGACAAACATACATAAATCCATTCATGTGGGTGTGTGCAAAAAATCATACTCCTATTCATATTATTGATTTTGCAATCCTTAACGAAATTTTTTTTTCATTACATTGAGAGCAAACAATATGTCATTATCTTTTAAATTTGATCACCGATGAACACTGATATTGATCACAAACATACATCCATGAGTAAAACATCTACGAGTGTGTATGTATGTGTATGCAAATACGTATTCGTATTTAAGCGATACAACACTTTTTTATTTTAGCAATTCTACTGGAATGAAAAAATTTTTAACGCAGCATGCAACAATGATTAGCGTTTAACAACATTCAGCTGATGAGAAAGGAAAAATTGAATATCGTTGCTAAGGTAAGATCGAACACAACGTGTGGTATTTCTTATACGCTTGTACCGTGTGAAAACACACAATTAAAAATATTTTTCAATGAAAACTTCTATAATTTGTTTTTCTGGTTTTTTTTATTTATAACAGTGTATACGAACGGGCAAAGATGACGTAAAAAATAATTGAAATTCACAAATTCGTATAAATGTACATACATATATATGTATCTAAATTGTACCCACATATTCGTATGCCTGTATGCACTTACTTAGGCAAGGCAATTTTTCTGTTGTGGGCCAGAAGACGGTGAGCCTAAATACATTTTTAATTCAATTTAAAGTTTACACCATCATTTGTTAAAAATAATGGCGTTTTCTTTTCTACATTAAAAATTGTTGCCCTGTGAAAAGGTGCCTTTTTAAAATGTTTTGCCCGCCCTGTGAAAGTGCGATTTTTTATACAACGAGAAAAGAACACAAATTAGAAAAAAGTGCAATGCCTTTTTTAACAGCTGATAAATAAACATGTTCTGTATATTTTATGAAATGTGGAAACAAAAATGTTCAGTTGCCAGATTGCTAATTCATCTGCTTGAGAAAACAAATATATTTTTTTTAATATCTCATACAAATAAGCAGCCGCATAGTGTTCTTTTGTTTTTTTTTATATGATACAAAATATAAAAATAATTATTAAAATCTAATTTTCTGACTCTTTCAATTCAAAAGACTTTTTTTGAATATTTTCTGGTAACGCTGTGCAAGAATAAAAACCATGTGTTTTACAAGGCAATTTCTGCCCTGTTGATTTGCTCACAGCCAAAGTGCAATGTCTTTTGCACTGCGAAAGGGCAACATTTTTTAGAAAAGAACACGCAACCCTTTCACAGGGTAACGCATTTTCGAGAAAAGAACACAAAATTGCCTTCCCTGCGGGTAGTGTTGCCTTTTCTTGTAGAAAAGAAAATGCCATTAAATTTGTTAAATTCCTTTTTTCCATCCATAACGCACGATGTAAGTTGTTAGTCACAGCTTAAAATCCAGATTTTTGTCCACCTTAATTTGACATACCTTTCCTTTAGTGTTTAACACATTCAACCAATGGGAGATAGACAATTGAGAAGCAGGTTAAAATTGTTGACTTTTAAAAAAGGGTGTGATTAAATCAAAATGCCATAAAGCACTTGTAATCCACAAGTTCACCTCAGTGGATTTGTTAACAAGCAGAATTGCCACATTTGAGTAAATGATAGTCTATGAGTAAATGTTGAAAAGCCAATGGATCCATAAAAACTGTTCGAATAATGTTCGCCAATCGCGAGATTAGTCAGCAATTATAGAAATGCGCTACCACTTGTCACACAGCCAACAAAAAACAATGGCTCTTTTGGCCATTTAGAGAAATTCAATGGCCGTGTTGTCTCACATCATTTAGATGGTAATTGCTCTGTAAGCCATTGAAAAGATGGGCCATCAGTTAGAGGTATGCCATCGCAACCGTGGCGAGTATATAGCCTATGCTCTGTTCCACACCTTTCTGTCATAAAAGCTTCTATCTTAAAAAATATTACAATAAATACTATCTGAATATAGTTTGTTAAGAGCAAGACTTTTGCTTTAAAATATTTTTAAGAACTTTATCCTTTTAACACCCTTTAGGTAATATTTTCGACATTTAGGAAAGGTTTATTTACAATCTTAAATTATGCTTTTCATTCTCCTGATACTTATGTATGTATTTATGAATTAAATAGCAATAGTGAGAGGTAAGAAGTACAAATACAGCGATGAAAAGAGCTTTAATTTTTTTTTTATAAAATTGCCAATAATAATTTTTAATAATTGTAAGAAGCAAATTTACTTAAAAAGATCAGCCGTAACAATGTATGTATACGAGTATGTATATATTTTGCATCCAATAAATATGTATCTATGTGTATTACTTTAAATGAATACCATACAATTTAATGCATAATAGTGTGAGAGAATTAATATTTTAATACAAATCACAAATGCAGTTACTCACAGCTTGAAACCAATTATTTCGGATATTTTGATGAAAAATTCAAGTATGTGTAAGATTGCGATCAATACCTAAATATGTGTGTATGTATGTACCCGTATACCCTTCCATAGCATGAATGAAGTTTAAAAAGAAAGGTATGCATACAAATTCCAAGCATACATTTTTACATGCACACATACGTATATGCTCGTTCATACTTGTATATAACTAACATGTCCCTTTTGGAGATGTTAAATCAATTTTTAACTACTTTGGAATGTTCAATTATTATACACGTTTTTAGTTTTTTAATATTTTATCGCATTGATGCGCTGACCATTAATCTAATATAAGAGTGAAGTGATTTACGCATGCACTTTTTTACAGCTAAAACTCAATTATTCTGTACATATGTATATTTTATGGTATTAATATTATAAATTTGGAAGTTTGTTAGTTTGGGTGTTGGATGCTGGCAGTTGGTTGTTTGTTCGCAAGTTGGAAAGTCATTTCCAAATGAACATTTACTCATCACTTGCTAAATTCTGGATATGTATTTTCTCTTACTCAATAATTTTTGATTTACATGATAAGACTTTTTCCTTGTGCATCATTTTTTTAAATGTTGTAGCACACATTGGACGACTGTTCATTATAAAAGCAAACGGCACCGTACTTACCGTACATTTTTTTAGGGTTGTAAGTCATTTCAATTCCCGACTGCAAAATTCAATATAAAAGAACAATATTTTCAACAATGCATCTGTGAGAAAATAAATATAAATATAAAGAAAATAAAAAATACAACAAAAAGAATAACGCAGCAGGATGATTATTCCAAATTAGGAGAATTCTATTGGACATTTCAAAGTCACTTAACGAAAACTCGCCTTTTTTTCATGCCACCAATACTCACTAATAAAACTAGCATTTTATTTGGTTTATTGTATTTTTATTATTGTTTTCTTTTTGAATGCAATAGGAAATATATACTTGTTTGGTCTGCGCTCTGCAAAATCGTTTGTTTAAATAAAAAAAGTCAACGTAGGGATTTGATAGAAAGCTGACAGCGGTAAGTGCGCCTGAGGAGGTCTTAATCTACTGTTAACACAAAAAAATTACAATAACTGTATAACAAAAGAATAACAATCAGAAATCTATGGCCATTTGAGCGGAAATATTTTACAAACTTAAACTTATACATACGAGTATGTATGGATGTACATATATGAATGTATGTGCGTGTCTACATAAACATGTTTACTAGCATGTACATATCCTGCAGGCAATTCAGTTAACCTACAGTGCATTTTAAGCTAACTATTTTAAAACTCCTCGTGGTGCTTAAATTATTTTTAATAGAGATGACTGACTGCTAATTCGACATTGCGATATCGCAGGACGGAGTAAATGATCTCACTCTTCATTTCTTTTTAACCAACTTCAAGTTAGATACCTTACACACTTAGTTTATAAATAGCTACACAGAACCTAATAAGTAAATAAGTTAGCCATAGGTTATAAATACACTACTAACTAGTAAAATAAATCTCTAAATTAAATTTGCGTAAATATTTTGCAATACGTCAGTAAACGAATAGCATGCCGAAATTTTTGGCCAATTTTTTCAAATGGATTATCCTCAATGAAAATACATTTTAATTGTGCAAAATTTGCAAATGTACAAAAAACTTGTGAATACGTTATCATTTTTATTATTAATCGATTCATTACCATCGATTATGCCGTCTTCATATTTATGAAAATATCACAAATAATAGCAACCAAATCTATTCACGCCATAAGTATGGTAAACAATATTAGTAACAGAGGTTTTAAGAAGCATGTGTTGATAACTACTCATATGGTTAGCAATTCTGCTGTCAATATTGTACATGGGGCAGTTATAAATATGTGTGTACTGGGTATTCCACTAACTTCTGGATGAATATCAGAACGTTCTCGTTCACGTAATTAGAACCAATTGAACTTTCTTACACATTTTTATTATATAAGCAATCGTCTATGGTTTATCCATTAAACTATTTCTCATAAAAGATTAGTGAGACATTGACCGAAAATATTTTAAGCAAAGCCGAAAGAGGCAAAGTCAATTTTAACCTTAAGAAGAATATTGCGTTCCGACCATTGCTCGGAAAAATGGGGCAAGTCTTTGTGGGATGGGCTACTTAAAATATATTGAAAATATATGGAAAGAATTTCAAAGGGGTGACTGCAGCCTCTGTAACTTCAGCAGGATAGAGCAACATTTTTAGAATTTCGCCAAACTCGCCTTAAAAACGGTGCCATGTCAAGTAAAATATTGAGGAAAATATTCATTGCAAGCTGGACGTACTTGAAATAAAAAAAAAATAATAATAAAAAGAATACCTCCACTGAATAATGTACGCAAATAAAATCATTTATCATTCAAATAAGGAGTCACATTAATTATACTTGTTTGTCATATTTTTTGCGATTATTATTAAATAATGAAAATATAATAATAATAATGAAAATTCACGATGTGAAAAAACGAAGCTACTTTTTTGCAGCCATCGCAGTCGATTGATTTTAAATTGTGAGAAGAAGCACTATCACGTTGGTATGTATATCAGCTCGTTTTGCTAATGATGGAAGAAGGTTATCTTGTGACATATGAATGTACTTTTCCGCATTTACTATTCCGTCAATGAACTTCACACAAGAGAAATGTATCCTAATAGAAATGTATCTTAACAGTGCTCAAACTTGTCGTATCCCTCTGAGTTTGTACGAATGGCAACTTTTCTTACAACACCGGCTACCATGCCAAACTGAGATTCTTCGGTGAAAGTAATGGTGGCATATTACATGTTTTTATTTGAAGTGCTATGATTAGGTACTTTTTCTTGCATTAAGAACATAAGTATAGTGAAATGCTTCTTGCGACACAACAGAATAATTACTTATGTTCCTCAATTGGTCTTTATAGACCCGTGATATGTGTGCAAGGTTATCGCTATTGCTTCCCTTTCGTTCATAATTTTTAACCACACTGTACATTATTGATCTGGGAATTTGAAGATCAGTGGTTATTCCTCATAAGGTCTTATCAAAAAAGGTAACTTAAAAATAAATGGATCTAAAATACAGCAGTACAAACGTCTTTCCTTAAATTGAAAGATATTGTAACACCGATTCCGCATGGATTCTATGACAAGATAGTACGATATAATCTCGATAGCCCGGACAAATGAAAAAACCATGTGTTGTCCGAAATATCAAAATGTTCGAATTCCCGAAACAAGAGTCGTAAAGTAGTCTTTGTTTTAAAGATATATGTACAGTTTATAGCAAACTTATTTTTGTTTACAAGAAACTAATTTTAAAATAAATTTAATTAACGTATGAGTAAAAATAAATAATTTTTATAGAATTATTATATTAATGTTACACAAACAGTTGGATATTTTTATCTGTCGAAATTTAGTACCGTTTTGCTTTTTGAACGCAGCATCTCAGAGGCTTTTTAGTTTAAAAATATACCGAGCAGGCAGTTCCAGATATTCGCAATATTTTATACAGGTATTAAAAGCATATATTTCTTGAGAATGCTGTTTTTTTGGAATGTTATCACAATATTCTTCAAGAAATGATTCATCTTCTTCAGTCTCATCATCGTTATTTTTAACTCCGTCATTCAACCAATTATTTACCTCAGTAGAATTATAAATGTCAGGTGCTAAATCAATAAGTAAATCAATTACTTCGGCAGAATCCCTGCGTGTCAATATTGCTAGAGGAACTTCATCGTTTATGTCCCATTCGTCTTCATAAAGAATGTTATTAAAGCAATTTTTAAGAATATTTGTCCCAACACTATATCAAACATTGCAAATCAAAAAGGCCATTTTTTAAAAGGCTTTTTTTTAATGTTAAAGCTTTAAGAGCATTTTTGAACTTGATAAAATATTTGTAAAAAAAATTTTAAAATAATTATTTTTTTTTGCAGAAGCGAAAGAAATAAAAAGAAATAAAAGAACGTGTTTTAAACCATTCACGTAAAAAAATTCAAACCATGAAAAACTCCCACAATCAAATTTCCTTAAAAACAAAAAATAGTATACTTGAAGTTATTTCTAACAAGATCCAAATTTTAACAACAGCAATAACCTTCATATTAATGGGTCTTGCCATAAATTGTAATATAACGCATTTTTAACCAAAATTATTGTGTTTTCACACCTAAAGTTAAAACCTGGTCTTAACTTAAAACCTACAAACAGCTGATTTTGTGTTCACAAAATCAGGTTTTATAATACAGTTTTTCAAATAAATTTGTTAATGATAAAATAAATTTTTTGTAGAAATAGGTGTGTTTGTTGTTATTATTCTTCCCACATTTATTTGACAAACTGTACGACAGCTGTTATTGTTTATATGTGTTAAAAACCTGTTCTAAAATTGAAATGATTTTACATTTTATGAATGAATATTTGTGAATAAGAATGAATTATCAGCTGTTTACAATCTTTCAAATTTGGTAGCACTGAATATGTACTGTATAAAACAAGGTTGTATTTCATAAAATATACTTTAAACCAATTCCAAAAAGGTTTTAAAATGGTTTTATGAGAATTATTTTGTATAGTAAAACCAGGTTTTAAGGATTGGTTTTAAAGTTAAAACCAAATTTTGTTTTAAAACCAGGTTTTATCCTCAGTGTGAAAACACTATTAGTTAAAATGGAATTAGTATAAACGTAAACAATGTATTATTTTATGTTTTCTTATAAATTATTGTTACGTTAAACTCCAATATTGCTTATATTACTTTTGTTGATGTAAATTTTATTCGGGATCCACAAATTGGCTCATATTTCAGTGATGTAAATAGATATTTCGTGACGTGGATGTCTTCAAATACCATGGCCCAAAATTTTATGAAACATCTGGCTTTGCTTACGATGAACGTAATATTTGAGAGGTATGTTCGGAAAAAACATATGTACATATGTATATTTGCATTCATCAAATATCAGTGTCATTAATTCGATTCGGATCAGTAGTGTAATGCTATCCATACACGATACGACCGTTGGTAAAACTCGTTTAGTAATCAAGTCGTGTGTTGTGCCCACATATGATAAGAGCTCTTCTTACGACTTCATTTTGTAAAAAATTTACAGCTGGAAAAAACAAATAATAAACGCGCATGCCATGAAGCAAAACAAATTAGGCTTAAATTTTGTGAAGCAATCAAACAATTGAAAGCTCTTTAAGTAAATTAAACATTTATTGACATTCAAATTTTTTTAATCTAAAAGATTTTTCAAAAATAAAAAATACAAAAAAAAAATATAAAAAATAAAATAAAATTTATATAATTTACTAATATTGGCTATCGTTAAATAATTCATCGTAGAACTGAGCTCTAGTTTCATTTGAGCTGTCTTCGATTTTGAATTACTTTTTTTATTATTTTCTTTTACACTTCTTTCTTTTATTTTCTTCGCTCAAAAACCAAATTAACCGACGACACGTCTCTCTCCCTCAAAATTTAAAATGAGAAGGAGGTACGAATTCGCACGACTGACCTACAAACTATACGACGTGTTGGCACGACGTGCCAAAAAATCAAAAAATTTTGATTTTTCATACGGCCGAAACACAACTTCATACGACAGGCCCACTAACGTTACGACCTTGATTACGACCTGCCGAAGTTTCGCCAACGGTCGTATCGTGTATGGGTAGCATAAGGAATTTGGGTCTACTGGTAGAAACTTATAACCATCATATTTATGATATGAACACAATATTTTTTCAATATATGTTTGTTTTTAAATAAGACGATAAGCCTTCACAGTGATGAGTTCTCAATTCCTAACTAATAAATTTAAAAAGGAAAGACTCACGTTTGTGTTTATGATTTTGTTCCACTACAATGAAATAAAAATCTATTACGTTTCTTAAAGAATTTCGATTCGAACTCGTTTAGTCGATACTAACATTTTTTTCGATATGCGATCACTATTCGATCACTTATACGACGATTTGGCTGTTTATTAATCGACATTGTTTTGGTGTTTATTAAATTATTACATAAATTTATAATAAATTATTATTTATTAAAGTCAGATTAATGAAGCTCTCGTACTCGTATGTAAAACATTAAGTATTTAATTTTTATTTTTAATAATTTCTTTACAGAATGTTTTCAAAAAACAGAAAAAATCATCCGAATATATTTATTTTTAAATCTTTTAACTTTTTACTTGGTAGCATGGAAATCAGCATATATGTACATATATCACCTATTCATCAAAACTAGTTTGTGTGGTAAGAAATGGTTTTATGATTAAATCCAACATTGCAACCACATCAATGTGAATACTCTTTTACTCTTACTGAACTGTATCGTTTTATGTATTTATATTTTTAAATTGAAATGTCCACAAGGTCAAGTACATTGATATCATAAAGAGTAAGTTTAAAACAATTATTACACACCGATAGATTTAAAAACACACACACACACACACACAATTACGTTTTTATCTTTTTTTATTGATAACAATTTTATAGTTGCCTTAAATAAATACATACATGTATATTTAATATTAAAAAAATAAAATGTTTCTGTTGGTAAAGGCTCTACCGATTTAAAGACACTTTGGGGAGGCGGTAAGACTCTTTCCTGACATGATTAAAATACAAATTGTAGATTGCCAAAAAAAACTCTTTTCCACAACAATAAAAGATACAAAAAGCTTTCAAATTTAAAATCAATTATGAAATATGCAAATAATGCTTAGTAATAACATTTTTCTCAAATATTATTACTTAACTAGATAGTGGGCAATTATAAAAAAAACTCATTAAGCATATTTACAAAACACAATTTAAATAAGTATATACAAACATATGCTCTGTTAAATATAGAGGGAGAGATATATTGAGAGAGATTTTGAATCGTGTCAGTGTAACAACTGTGTATAGATTTATAATATTGGGAGAGCAACATATATCTACATACATATAATTAAAAGTCAGTATAGGGCATACTGCCAACATTTAAGATTTGGGACTTAGGTGCTGATATGTGACTTTCTGGATATTGGTAACCAGTAAAGTAAGTGCCGCTGCAGCCCCAGCCTCGTGCTGAATTATTGTAAGAGGGAGCACTTAATATTTTATTAGTGCTGGCAGTTGATGTGTTATGGGCGCAGCGGTCTCTGTTGAAAGAGAGTGGTCGGGGAGAGGAGTTGGAAGTGCCACCATAATATTGGCTATACGAACCAACAAAAGGAGTAGGCGACAAATTACGTACTTTACTGATACCAGGTTTTAAGTTCGATGACCGCATAGGGTGACTGGTAGTGTAGCGACCATCTTGTTCTGCTTGATTTTCAAACTTGGCTAATTTATCATATGGCAAAGGAGAAGGATTAAAGTTGACCTGAGGTATATTTTTACTTGTGTCTTGTTGTATCTTCTGATAGCTTTGTGGTGGTAAGTATAATTGTTTTGGTGGCCTGTTATTGCCATATGTTGCTAAGAAGCCTTGCTGATTTGGTTTGCTAACAGGAAATCTACTGCTTCCTCCATAAGATTTAGTTATAGATGTTACCGATTCAGGCAGGGTATATTCTGCCACTGGTGAATCACATAAAGCCTTATAACTACTATATTGATTTATATCGGAAGCTGGAGGTAAAGAGAAAGGTGATGCCGCCTTCGGAAAATTTGCAATTGGTGGTGGAGCATAGCTTTGTAGAGGGATTTCTTTTGGCATGTACAAATCTGAAAAGAAAAATTTAATTGCGTTTATTGTAATTTTTTCATTATCTCTATTGATTTTATTTAAGTTAGCAAATTTTTATTTAATTTAACTTTAGAATATCACCAAGAACAAAAAAACATTTAAAATAATTTCCTTGATCGGTCTCAAGGTGTGTTTATAGTTTTTGAAAATGATATAATGGAAACAGCATTTCTCAAATTTGTTTCGTTTAAATATTAAAAGTAATCTAAGAGCTCGTAATATCAAAAACTCGGATTCACAATCAATTATAATATTTTTGTTATAATTCATCAATGATTAAGTGCAACTCAGCTTTACATAAAAACTAGAGGAAACAAGTTTCAGTTTACACTCATAATTGGATTTCAATTTATCATATTATTTTTAAGTCAGTAATTTGCCAAATGCCATCCTACTGTACATATTTTTAGTGAGCAGAAAAACTTTTGAATTTGGCACCACTGAACAATTTGAAAATTAAATTGCTAAAAACAGTAAAAGAATTTGTTTGCTCTGCTAGATTTGCGTATACTTACTGAGAATTGAAGATATAATGTAACCTTATATTATTTTGTTCGGGAAATAAAAACTAAAGATAATGGAGCTTTAGTCAAAACTGCTATTGAAACCAGGTGTCTCGTGATTGCGAATTTTCATTAAAGCTTACACCAAATTCAATATTCGTTTTCATTTTTAAAATGCAATAATTAACAGGAAAAAATTATAAAACATACCTATGTACGAGTATGTTCGGATTCATAACCAAATTTCATTTAATTTATCTTCATCTTTCTTTATCTTCAATATCTTTATCTTTTCTGCATCCTCAAAAAAATGCAACATATACTAAACACAGCAAAACATACTTTGCCACGCAAATAAATTTCTTGACACATTCGTTTGTTATTTTCATATACGAAATGCATACAAATATATTCGAATTAATTATGGCTTTCGGGTGCCTTCGTAAGCGAGTGAATAATGCTCAGCCTACTGAACCGGAGGTCGCGGGTTCGATTCCTGCCTTGACCCTGGGTGTTTTCCTGCGGACAAGCCAAATGCTTTGCGGGTAGATTTTGTTAAAAAAAAAAAAAAAAAAAAAAAAAAAAATATAAAATTGTAAAAAACTTTCAAAATTAGGCTTGATATGTTACAGAGTTTCTGTGGAGCGTTCACACTTATCGTTTATAGCATCCATTTATTTTTAATTAGTTGTTAGCACTTTGTATGGGATATGCCCTATTTTAGGGTTATAGGTAATTTTTTTGCAATGTTTTGACAAGGTTTAGGTCGGTACAGAGGGCGAAGGGATATAAGTAACAATATCTGTTATTCTTGCCTTCATTGAACCGTTTAAGCATTTCTATTGTTTCAGTTTGCTGCACTATGCCACGATTAGTATCTTCTTTCAAAGCCGAATTAAGGAGAGACGAATGTGTGTACGGTTTGTCTTCTTGCAGACACTGTTGCTCAAAATTTGTTATCAATTCTTTAACCGGAACCTTCACATACTCCTCATTAGACACGTTCTCAGTTATTTGCTGCAGTGTAGATTTCAGATAACTGCTATCTGAAGCATTAGTAGTTATGTTTTTGTTATTTTCTTGCAAAGGGTCTTGTTTATCAGTTTCACGCTTTTTCTGAAATAATTTATCTTGTTCTATTTCTTTGGCATGCTGGCGAAGCAAATCTTCATACTGCTGCAATTGTCTGCGAACATTTACTTTTTCCTCAACACTCTCTACTTTGTTATCACAACTCTCAATAGATCTCTTTGTTTCTTCTACTTGATCTTCGTTAGGTTCTTGTGCAGCATTGTCATGTATTACTTCCCTACTAATGCATATCGATGTCTTTCTAAGCAGAGGAGATTTAATGATACGCACTCCTTTATTGAGCAACTCTTTTGAAATCGGCGATTTAAAGTCTGTGTTATAGGGCACCGCATGCTCTTTTTCAATATCATTGCGACATATTAATCTGATTAGTTCATGTTCATCGGTTGTGTTGAATTCTTCACATGATTTAGCAGCTTCATTAACAGCCGCTATATGTTTCTCTTGTTGAACACGTTTCATTTCACTTCTCGGAAATATTATTTCACTTCCAGCATTCTCTTCAAAACCTAAGCCATTCATAATATGCGAGCAAAAAAAAAGTTAAAAAATGCAACAACATAAATACTAGTTAAAAATGAATTGAAAGCAGTATTTAAATTAGGTCTTTATTCAGACAATGCCGGTGTAATTGATACGATTATTATTATTTTAAGCGAAGGTGACAAACGAAAAAGCACTTTTGAAATTTCTTTTGCATTTTTAGACTTAATGCAAAGAAATAGACACATACATATATTCTATACTCAATATAACATAAAACTTCTAAAATGGAGAAGTTCGCCTAGAAGGCTTACTTAGCGATAGCCGACACTAGTCAAACGCCCAATTTGAAAATCAAAACATGGAGCTTTTTGAATATTTTTGACTAAAAACAGATTTTTTGTGACACTACTCAATAAACAAGTCAGAAAATAAATAATTCTAGTATAAGATGTAAGACTTATATGGCTTCCATAACTCTCCTGCAGTTACTAATTCACACGATAACGAAATATTGTCGTATGTATCGTAATACTTCTAAAAGTACTCTACATATATCTAAGTATAAATGTACATATATAAATATATACTAATTTATTAACTTACGCTGTCATTTTCAGTTCGTTGGTTGTAATACTCAGCTCCTTTAATTATTGAAAAATAATTATAAATCTGGTTATGTTATGACCCTATTCTCAATAACCAATTCAGAATGTCAACAACACAACGCAATTCACGTAACAATTCACGCAATTCGGGGTGTTATTATCTGAACAAGCCGGAGGAATGTAAAGTTAATTAAAACAATTTTCCTCGTTTTTTCGGCGCGAGAAGGCCTTATTTATAGGGTTTAACCTTTTCGTATTGCATTTTTCCACTAAATGGTACATTAATATTCAGCCCACCCTAAAGTATATACTCATATGTGAATATGTATATACAATTTGTCAAGCAATATTTCTTTCTTCAGCTGGTAATCAATAAAGGGGGATCAAAAACGAGGAAACCCCAAAATCTTGCTACCAAGAAATTCTTTTTATATCAGTAAATATTTTAATATCACCTTGAAAAAAAATTATGTTTAAAGTGCTCCCATTTGGAACGATTTTATTTAATTCATAATTCTTCCTTTCACAGCTATATTTGTTTTATTTATTAAGAGCGTTACTTGTTATCAATATAATTAAACTACAAGCCCGTCTTTTTTAACGATGCCAATAATTCTCTTCATAAATGAATCGAATTCAAAATATATTTAATAAACTAATTTTCATAATTGTCGATAATACTTTAGCTATTAACAAAGTGACAAATATATACAGTATGTAAGTGTGCCCACATTTCTGTACTCGGATGTGTGCACCCTTATACGTATGTATGTATATATAATAATTTATTTAAATTTTATATTACCTTTAGGCAAAGACATGCTGGGAGCTTTCCATCCTTGTGGTATGCTGGGTTTGTAAGCCAATTCTCTTACCGAATTAGTTCCAGTATAGTGTCGTTTCTGGTTGCTCTAGCATCAAAAAAAATTACATGAAAATGCTTTACTGGATTTAAAAAAGGTGAAATAAGCCGATTATGTTGATATGAAAAATTTTATGCAAAACAATAATCAAAACAATGCTAATTTATTTAAGATATACGAGTAGCTTCTTCCTAAGCTAATTGATTAAATTCAAAAACTAATGCAAATAATATTTGTTATTATAAGAATTATATATTGTTCGTACCTTAGTTGCCAGCTGTTGCTTATAGTCAAATGTAGAATAGGGTTTGTCGGAGATGTTTGGAATAGTAGCTTCTCCTTGACTGGCATCAAACAATTGTGGTGTTGGAGAAGGCACCAGCGTTGGGACTACATATGGCGAGTAGTTTTGGTCTTCGATAAAAGCTGTACTTGCTGAACCAGAAGCCAGAGCCGCTTCCCATGGTGTCTGAACTACCTTTAGACTTGGCTTTGCATACTTTTCCAGCACTTGCTCTTGGTGTAAATTTAGCTGAACGCGATGCTTTGCTGCATCCGTGTAAGCTGGTAAAATGCTGGGAGATGTTGGTGGTCTTGGCTGCTGCTGGTACTGGTGGTAATCTGGAAGACCAGAAGGACTTTGAACACCGACATTACTTTCATCGACTACCCATTTCTCTGCTACCTTACGCCGCTTAGCAAAAAGCTCAGCGCCTGCTCTTCGTTTTTAAATTGATATAGGCGGCGAAATTGCGATTAAAAAAGAAATATGTATATAACAATATTCACCAAGCTTTGCATAAAGCGTTTAATTTTAACATGATATTCATTTGAAGCATAATAAACATAAATAAAAAGAATACGTGAATGATACAGAAACTATTAGGTTTTAAATAAATAAAATAATATAAAAACATTTATTCCAATTATGTGGTCAACATCTTCATGTTGTAGCCGCGTCCTGTTTTTCGCCTGAAAGATTTTGCAAGTACTTACAGTAAACGAGGCGTTCTATTACTTCTACTTCATTACAGCAGAAGCAAAAGAACCAACATTTGTTTTTAAAATGTCAGTCTAATATATCCAAAATCATAACTACCATGGTAAATATTCGAGACTCTTCGAACTTTTAAGCAACACATCTCTGAATGTCATATACGATAGATTTCGAAAATTGTTCGTATCACTAACGATTCTTGAACAAAAATAAAAAATTGGTCGAAAGATAATTATTATGATAATTACTTATGATAATTACGAATGATAATATTCGAATTATAAAAAATTTTCTTATTCAAACCCTGCTTACATATTTGTAAATAGATAATATAAATATATAGAGTGTATATTTTTTATTTATTACTTGATTAAATATTTTAATAATTTATTTAATAATTTGTTACATTATTTTACATTTAAACTATTTTACGAGCCAACAAAATTCTATGTCGAAAAAAACCAACTTGATCAACCGTATTTTCTAGTCCAATTATTTTCTATATATTTATATTATTTATGAAGCTGTGAAACAAGCGTTTCATACATATTTTTTTAGATATAAATATGTACAGACATATATCATGTATTTACACATCTGAGAGAAGCACATGTTCTAAAATTTATTAGTGGATAGAGATATAGAGAAATATCTCTATTAGGGAAGTCTTCAGATATTTATTGGTAACGTTGGAATTTATTTATCTTTCACGATATTCTCAGATATTACCTTGCAATACAACATATAACTGCAAAATTTACGATGTAGCTGAGGTTGATCTGTTGAGTTGACCAGCTTTATCTGTTTGCTAATAGTTGTCTTTAAGGATCCACGAGAAAAAGTTGTTGTAGTATAGAACTTAGAAAACAAAAGCGAGCGATAGAATACAACATTGACCAAAAATATAACCTTGCCATCGTCTAGGCAGTTCTGATTCTAACACATCGGAAGAGACCCCAAATTACTTACACGAGTGCCACGAGCATACGATCGAAGGTACGTTTGACTTATAAATCAATGCTGATACAATAGGAAGATGGTGTGGTGGTTTCCCTGAATTCCACACGGAGAAAGAAAATTACTTTAAGTAAGAATTACCCGAAATTACGAGCATTATATTTTTAAATTGCTAGTGAGTGGGGTGAGAACCTGTATATCTTGATATAATAATAACACTCATATCCTTTTGCTTGAAACGAATAAAAACTTGCATTCAAATTTGTCATCTACAAATGTTCTACTTATATTTCTACATACATACACATATGTTAGATACTCCTTTCTCAAAATACTTTACCTTTTCCTTTTCGTGCTTGCAATGCAGTCACTACCTCCGCACTTACATCAGGTGATAATAGACCCGTTTCGGTATTAATTGATTCACGTAATGAATTAATATCACGGATTTGGCCAGAGGGATTCATTAAAAACTTCAAAGGCACTTTTTCATGATGACTTACATCATTTTCGTTTTCTTCTAGGTCGTAATCTTCCTCAGTGAAGCTTTTTATATTTTCAGTTTCATCTTTATTTTTAAAATTTGTAGAATTAGAGAAATGGTTCATGCATTTTTACTTAAGTAATACTTTGAATTAATACTATACAATAATTGTTTGTGCATATGTAGTGTAGCAAGGAAATATATGTACATATATGTATGTTGCTGTGTAAAAAGATGCATATATTCGAGTTTTTGGATTACGTGATGAAGTAATTATAGTTTGCTCCCGTTACCTTTCATTGGAATCTATTAAAGCACTGTTGCCAGAATTGACGATCTCCCTGGATTTTGCCGACTTTCACTTCTCAAAATAAACTACTGACGATTTTAGGACTAAAAATTACGATTTTTCTAAATTTTATTTGAAATTTTTAGATTTTAAAAGAATTTTTAAGGAAAAGGAAACAACCTTTACAGAATTCTGGAAAAAAATATCCAAAATGAAAAGATGTGGTTCAAATATTTTACCACATTGGAAATGTTTAATTCTGATATTTATACATAAAATGTTGCTATAATAAAAATGTTAGTTATTTGTTTTAAAAATAAATATTAGCCTCAGCAGCCAGTTCTACACATGAATTCTCATATCATTTCAGATTTAATTAACACTTTTTAATTTTAATATATATTTTGACGATTTTTTGCACAGTAATTTCTAGTTTTTGAAAAACTCTTGGCAACAGTGTATTAAACTAAGTTCCAAACAAGAAAGATTTAGGGAGTGAGAGGGAGATTGAGAAAGAGTTCAGAGAGAAATAGGTTTATCTCTTCTCACTTCTAAGTCCCCGTCTACAGTGCAATTTTGTTACAGCAATTTTTGGTTGTTTTTGGTGAGAGGGGTGAGAAGCTTGACAAGGGGTACAGAGTATCGTTTACTCTTCAATTTTCTTTTGCTTTGAAATTCGCACTATTCAACTTGAAGTTTGGTGTGATTGTTTTTGACATTTTGTTTTATTTATTTATTCTCATTGGTAAAAAACGAAGTAACAACGTACGGAGTATTGTCTATTTCATTGTCTATTTTTTATTGGCAGCGCTTACTTTTTTTTTTGGTCAAATATTTTATAAATTTAAACGTATTTTCAGACACAAACCCGATTTTCAAAAAGTTTCCCTTTACGAAATGTGAATGAATGCATTTTGATAGAATTATTTATTATAACTTCTTTTTATTTTGTGAAGACCTCAACTATTTTTATAAGTGAAATGTTATTGAATAATTATTTTTATTTAAAGATCTCAACTCTTTTTTTTATACAACATTTAAGTTTTTATTATTATTATTTTGTTATAGAATGTGATAAGTTCAAAATAAAATACTATAAGTAAGATAAATGTACAAATGTAATATGTGCGTACATATGTATATGATATCAAATCATTTATTAAATTTTTTTTATTCCCTCCATTTTTACATACAATTTCTTTTTTTCAGTTTTACTTTTACAAATGTCAAAATATAATAACAAGAAGAGAAAAAAAAGCATAAAGAAATACAACAATTGCAATACTAGATTTTTCTAATGTGGACAGTCATGCAATTTTAAAGCAGAATTTGAAAAAATAGCATGCAATATAATTGCAATGTAGACGGGGACTAAGCAAAATATTAGAGAGTATTAATGTTCAAAATAATTCAATTGTCGACTGTGACTTCCTTTAATTAGGTGAGTACAATTGTGTAAAAAATATATACATATATTTCCATATGCATGCATGCATATGGAAATTTTTCTTTAAACATTTTCACTTATGCCCCTATTATGGTTCACAACAGTTTTAATTTGATGTCGTATTTTTGAAATTACGATTATGGTTCACAACACCTAACATTTACAACAGTTGTTTCTAAGTGTTGTCAGTAATGTCAAAAATTTACAACAGCTCAATACGTGTTGTGTTGTTACCGCGGTCGGTTTTAAAATAGAAATGTCGAAAACTTTGTAAGTATATTTATACTTACTTACTTTATATATATAGCAAAAAGGTTAAACAAAAGAATTTCTTCTCAATATAATTCACTGTAAGAAGAGAAAATACTTTCTGAAATTATTCGTTGACAAA
The DNA here is from genome assembly GCA_963402855.1 of Ormia ochracea. NCBI lineage: Eukaryota > Metazoa > Arthropoda > Insecta > Diptera > Tachinidae > Ormia > Ormia ochracea. Next base: position 3,707,476 of record OY727110.1, on the reverse strand, counting down.
TTTTTCTGCTTACTATTTATTTTCAATAACTTTTATTTTAGTGAATGTTTTTTTATTTATTTTAATGGTTTCTTTTTTATTTTTTATGTTGCTCAATTTTTGATTTTAAAGATTCTTCATATTAATTTAGGTTTAATAATTGTTTTTTTAATGTTTTCAATTTGAATACTTGATTTGATTTTATAATATTTAGCAAAACTTAAAAACTTAAGAGCCAAGACAAGGAGAAGTGGGAACAATTTTACTTGAGTTAAATAGTTTGGAACCACCTATTAAAGTTGCGAAAGAATGGCAAAGGGTTAGTAAATAAATATTATATTTTTATAATATTTATTTATTTATTATAGAATGGCAAAGGGTTGTAGGTATGGACTCATTACAAGGTCAATTTGGAAAGGAAATTGGCTGCGTGCCATTGGCGTTTTTTTTGTGTCCTCATCACTATCAAAGAATAACTCGACGCTAATGTCCATTATTTAAAATTTTTTTTTAACTTTTTATTTATTTATATTACTTATATTTATATTTTGTATATTAATAAAAAAAACTTCTGCTTATTTTTTTAACTTTTCACTTTGCGCTAAATTTCTTGAAACGTATTAATTTTGTTTTCAACTGTCAGTTTTATGTACTCAAAGATGCATTTTTTAAGGAAAGTATACTAACATTGAAGAACGACGCTGTGACATACACAACATATAGACGTTGTAAATCATAATGAGAAAAAGTATAAATGTGTTGTCGCCTCTACAACACAACACTTATGTGTAGTGAACCATAATAGGGGCATTGATTTCCTTTCAAAGATTCATTTACGATTACCTCTCAAATTTATTTAAAGAAATTGTATATTTCACTATATTGTTCCACTATTTTAGATTTTCTTTATTAAAATTTATTATTTTACGGTATCTGGTAGAACAATCCCCATAAATTTATGTTCCCAAATACAAATGAGAATAAAAACTACTATTTCTCTGTATATGAGACAAAAACTTTTTCTCTTAATCTCTCCGCCGTTTTCAGCCACAAAACATTGGTACTCGTATTCAAATGTACGAATATTCGGCCAGCCTTAGCTATTCGTGTTCCATAGCTTGAGGCGAATATTTTAAAACAAATACTAAATAAATTTACAAATCCTCTGAATTCATAATGTGGTATATTGTAATTGCTTGTAAATAATGGTAGATCAGTGACAAGTTATCCAACATCGATGGTGAGTATTCATATGCTCACAAGGCTCTCGTCAATCACAGTCTTTAAAAGTGTACTTTCTTAACTATATCAGCTACTGTGTAAACTGATCATATTTATTTGGAAGGGCAACCGCAAATTGGATGAATATCACTGTAGGTTTAAAATGGGATTAATATATATAAAAACATTGCTTTCTAAAACTTATATCCAAGCTGACGATACAGGTGAATACAGTGGTCGATACAGCTGAAATTGTTTCACGCTTTAAATCTCAAATACAAATAGAAATCGTATATCGTTTGAGAGTAATAGATTCGGACGATATCTTTAAGGCGCTTCATATGACCATATCACGCGATACATTAAAGTCAAAGGTAGATCACTCTGCTAATCAAACGAAGTCATAAAACTTCTGAAAATGAGTGGCCAATATGCGCTGGTACATACATGAGAGTTGTATGCTATGTTAGTTCATATGCAGGTGTCAAAAGCATTGCGGAGAAAAAATGTGTAGTATTAGAGTATTTGTTATAGTATCTTATAAAACCGTGCATCTGGGACGATTCTTTTTCGAAATAAAAGATGTAATTATTCTGGATGCCACATCGAATTTTCATTCCAGGAACCACGAGGTCTCCCGATACTCTAATATTTATTCCACCCAAAAGTTAGAAGCACATTTAAATAGCACTGACCTTACCGACCTCATTTAGATACTATCATAAATTGTGTTTCCTCCTAATTATGCAATCTCTCAGAAATATTTCGAAACAACATTCTACTTTTTACAAAATGGTGCCAACAGACGTAATAATGTTGAGGACCGCTACTTCAAGACTATGCCATCCATAAGCAAAATTATTTTTGTTTTGGGAGCTAAGATTTATATTCCGAATTAGTGAGGATTTGATCTGGCTTGAAAATAGTTTGAATTTGGGAAGTACAGTCATTCTTCTAAAAATTGCTAAACGATCCTACTACCCCTAGATTTTCGAGGTTCTTGTTGCAGGCTGCTTAAACTAAGAGTTAAATCGAAATTCTCTTTTTTGAAATAAAGATTTTCATTCCCAACAAAATTATATTCACTAACATTTCAGCCATAGAAATAGCATTGCCTTCAAGGTAGCATATTTTTAAATTAAAATGCCAAGAAATATATTTATATGAATACATTTTGTACGTTAAGTATCAACTTTTGTAACTATGTCAAGTTGTGAGAACGAAAAGAATGCTGAAACGTGGATTACCCAAAGGTGCGCTCATACTTACTGTAACGTTTGTTCGCAATATAAAACCAAGGGAGAACAACATGGGCATACACAGTTCGGGTATATTGTAAAAGTTAATTCTAAATTTTTGTGCGACTGCATGAGAGAAAATCTAAATCAAACCTCCTATTTTATATAACATATGCTGAAGCAATTGATTTTTGTTTCTATAAGTGTCTTGTGATCAGTGTTCCAAACACATTCGTCACTGGGCAATTTATTACAAACCAATGCAACAAGATTAATAACAGGAAATTTGGCGCATTACAATAAAAGGAACATTCAACACTTAACAAAAAAAAGAACGATACAATCGCTGGCTTGCTGACGCCAAAGTTTCCATCATTAGTGCATATGCCATCAGCAATAACTTAAAATCTTCATTTTGTCGGCCCTTATTGTAATATTCCGTGATGGTATTAATTATGTATTCATGTTAATTTATTCACTTTTGTTCATTGTAAATGATTGTATTGTTGTATTGTAATTTTTTCCTTTTTATAATGATTTATCATATTAAATTTTTCTTTAATAGTATACTTTTGAGTATACGTCATTGTACACGAGTAAAAACAATAAATTATTTTTTGAGAAAACATCTTTTTATGTATGAGAACTGAAAGAAATATTTTTATATAATTTTGGAACATCTATTTCTGCAATACGTAAGACGTTTCCGGTTAACACTGTTTCAGGTATTCTAAAATTTCCATTCTACACATCACTAGTACGAGTATGTACTCGTACGTTCATATGCTAAATGTTATTGATCAATAAAGTTTGTGTTAAATGTTTTAGAAGTGTATAGAGCATGCAAAGAATAGTTCTCAGCTCTGTTGAAATTATATTGCACGTGTCAAGGAAAATGTAAATACATACATATTTAGTGTTATTCGAAAATGTTTACCTTGCCCACAGCCTTCATGTACCCATTTTACAGAACGTTTTTTACGATTTACATACATGGATTGCCCTCTCGACTGCTGATTGCTAATGTCACTCAGAGAATTTGATATTCGCCGGGCAAGTTCGACTTGATCTTCCACTGTCGGATGTAATATTGGTGAATAAAACGCAGATGAAGCATAAAGTTTGCCTAGAAGAAATTTTTATTTGATATATAAATCGCACCAAATTTATAAGACTATTCTAATTGACTATTAGATGACTCCGCCAGGAGTTGATGTACTACAATACAAAAAATACAGGCAATTTTGTAATAAGATTTTCACTGAGAAGGCCACACTGCAAGACGAATTCAGAAAACGAAAAGAAGACGACTGCATAATACACATAAATTCTTACATATTGGTACATGCGGTAGATGCAGGTATAAATATATGTATGTACATTAACCAAAATGTCAGTGATATAAAAGCGACCAATTCAATAGTAAAGTGTGGATATTTAATTAAATTTACATGAAGTTCAGTTATGTATGAGTATTTTAATACTGTATTATAATGTTATACAAAAGCAGAGCCCAATAAAACAGAATAAAATTGAAATGGAACCAACAAAAGTAGCGTTTTTACTTCAAGTTCGAAGTAATTTGTTTCGCCATATATTAGGCACTAGTATTACAAACATATCGTATGCATGCATATTCTTTTGGCGGCTTATGCTAAAAAATACATAGTCTGCTTATTACAGTATTAATATCGGCCAAGATTTAAAACTCAAATATAAACAATATAAAAGGTAGCTCACTTTATGTACGAGTATGTAATAAATGATTCATTATTTATTGTTAAAGGATGAGGGGTCGCCAATTTCAATCTATTTCAATCTACGTGTTATGCCTCTTTTTACCAGCTTTTCGAATAAACTTACAATTAGGACTGCCAACAAATACAAAATAATAATTTATTTAAAGAATTATAAAATTATATATACTAAATACAACTGGTATCCCCTACGTAGGAAAAACCAATTTCATCAAAGTATTGGTACATTTTTTATTTAGCAAACGATAATGCCAACTCAACTTTTCACGGGTTAGATTTATGCTAAATCCTTAACTGCGGAAACTTAGCATTTTTTGTTAAAAAATGACATGAACATTAATAATACTGGGCTCAAGGAAGATATTCACTTTAATAGCTCATGCATTATTATGCTTCTAGCGAACCAATGAACAGAACTGAAGTACTGCCAAATATAGCAGCCCAATTTTATTTAAATTATGTAATAAAGTATTTGTTTTCTTTGTGCAGGCATGCGTTCTTTTGAACCTTTTCTGCAGCCTTTGATTACATATGTACATTTGTATGTATAGTATATGTTACACGCAGTAATCGCCAATTGCATTGGTTTATATAGAAAATTGCAAACTCACTCTTTACTTACACAATACGATTACATAACATACATACATAACATCGCTAGAAGAATCAAATATTTAATTGTAAACATAAACAAGCTTGTTCATTTTATGACTTCGATAGTCGCTTTGTAAACTCAGCAAACAATAAAAATTGTCAATCAAGTGATTTAAGGCATGTTCTTGCGATAAATCATCAAATGCATTCTAACTAGAATTGGTCATATGCACGAAAAAATAAAAGAATGCTCATGACATTATAGAAATATAATCCTATAAATCGAAGTTACCCCAGCCATTTATTCCAGAAAAGTCTATTAATTGTTGGAAATATACCAAATTACTTTATAATTTTATTTCAATGTAATTTACCTTATAAAGGTTATTTCAAAATATATTAAAGTACAAAGTAAAAGTGAACAAACAGAAAAACAATTCCTATCATTTAATTTTGTATATATCATTTTTGTATATCATTTACTTTTGTATAGAAGAAATGTATTCTTTTAAGGTTGTATAAGTCTGTTTAGGTGAATAAACGGGAAATGCTTAAGGATAACTTTATTTAGGTGTAATATATTTCGATTGTTTACATAGAAACTTGTATAAAAATGAGTGCAAAAAAACTGGAAAATAAACGGCGTTAACTGAAACTGGAAATTGGATGTTCAGAGAATACTAAATAATTCTGGGATATGCAGTTAGATGAAGTGTTGCATTAATGCACTGTAATCCAATTCTGTCTCCAATATATTAAAATCGACACCAGTTATCCACTTTTGTTCTGAAAAGTCGTACGAAAAAAGCCTTAGAGATGGCAGGGTTATTATCGTAATGCTCCTTCGTAAACAATCTTACAGCGCATAATGCACATTAGTAGGGAACAGGTGTGGACTAAGCCATTATAGGCACGTGCCTAGGGCCCGTAATTTTTGGGGCCCAAAAAGTAGGTTCATATTTTGTAATTTTTATTTTTATTTAACCCTGATATTACATTAAATTTGCAAATATATTTATTTTCACACATTTTGCATGGAAATATATGTAGTTCGAGCGTTGTTTTTTAACTCCGATTATGCATCAAGAACACAGGTGTACAAAAATGATTTCTATTTGTGTATTTGACAAAGAGAGAGAGCTGCAAAAAGGCCCGAGATTACAAGGTTGCCTAGGGCCCGCTTTAACCTTAGTCCGCCACTGGTAGAGAACAATATTGTTAAGTTTATACCCTTTGCAAAAACATTTATATTTTCTGGACTTGTTAATTGTAATAAAATAAGAAACGGTTGTTTCCTTTTTGATCATTTAAAAACTCAAAACATTATTTAAACAAACCTACTACGCACACTCTAATCAATTTATATTCAACACGGTTATTGGCTGGTAAATGCTTTCATTATTAGTTCAAATTAATTCAACGATACCAGACAGTGTCACTACTGACTCAACGATGCCCGATTGACTGAAAATCTCTTCTTATATACAGGAGTACAAATAGGATACAAAATAATAATTTATTTAAAGAATTATAAAATTATATATACTAAATACAACTGGTATCCCCTACGTAGGAAAAACCAATTTCATCAAAGTATTGGTACATTTTTTATTTAGCAAACGATAATGCCAACTCAACTTTTCACGGGTTAGATTTATGCTAAATCCTTAACTGCGGAAACTTAGCATTTTTTGTTAAAAAATGACATGAACTTTAATAATACTGGGCTCAAGGAAGATATTCACTTTAATAGCTCATGCATTATTATGCTTCTAGCGAACCATTGTTATAATAATATTTATAAGCTTTGAATTAATATTAGTCATTCACTAATTTTTCGATTCATAGTTATATCCAGAAACTTAATATGAATTAAGACACTCAACGCCACCATTTCTCTAAAATTGCTTAAGAAGCAGGGGAAATTTTTACAAGAAAACTACCCAAAATATTTTTTTTGTTTTCAACACTTTATGTTAAGAGAAGAAACAAATTGTTCCCGTTTATTTAAGCGCACAGATAAGAAAATACAGCTTTTACTTCCAGCTGGATATTTTATTTCTCGACATTACCTACTGCGAAGTATAGTAGACAGTAAAGTTTTATCACAACATCAGACAGTGTAATAGATTGTACAAAATATAAAATGTATGATTTTTTTATTAAAAAATATTTTCTATAAATAAATTTTTAATAAAGAATTTTGTTCAATTTCTAATTATCTTAATTTGTTTGAACTTTTATTGAGAATTTAATTATGTTCAATTAATTCAATTTTTTTTAAGTTATTTACCATAATGCAAACGCAACTGAAATTTTAAATGTTTGCATTTGTACATTTGGGGAACGGTTTCCTGATGATCTCCATTTAGCATGCAATGAAATGCGCATAGGAGGTAGCTACCCCAACATCTGTCAATTTCATAAAATTTTGTGATTCCAGTGCAATTGAAACATCAAAGTGTATATTTTATGAAATGTATGTATAAACGAAGAGTTCAGTTGCCAGATTGCTAATTCATCTACTACAGAAACTAAACACTTTTTATTTGAACATTTCATATAATTAAATAGTCGTATTGTTGTCTTTTGTCTGTTTTATACGACACTAAATATGAAAAAAAAAATTATTAAAATAAAATTTTTTGACTCTTCTTACTCAAAAGATTTTTTGTGAAAATTGTTCGGTAACGCTAAGTAAAAATAAAAACAATCTGTTTTAGGGTCTCATTTAGCTGTTGTATACAGTCGTACGATTTGTCAAATTTGGCATGTGTGCTGAAAGAATACAATAGTGTGACATAAAAATGTGCGATTGGGTTTGACAAATCGTACGATTTGCAAAGTTTATGAAAATTTTTACAAAATGATAGTTTTCGTGCGATCAGAATTGCTTTTACTTCAACCAGCTGAACAAAGAAAACAAGAAAACAAAACAAGATGCAAGACAAGAAAAAACTTTGGCGAAATTTAAGGTTTGCAAAGTTTTGTCTGTAGTTTAATTTAATAAAAATTTATTTTCCGTTTTTAATTTTGAATATAAATTCCAAAAGTGGTAATATATTAATTGTTTTATTCTTGGGAAAAATATTATTAAAAATGTATATTCATAAATGCCTCTTAAATTATTAATGGTTATATGGATATATTTATTATATATGTAATTTAAACGAATGCTTGCGAAACGTTTTATTTTTTATGCAGACTGGATAGTTGACTTAAATTTTATTTACTTTTTGTTTTATAAATATTATTTCAAGTAAATAAGAAAGTAACTTTAAAATGTTCACCCAAAAATAGCATTGGCAATTCTATTAAATATTTTCGTAATTTTTACAGTTTATAAAAAGAGAGTGATTTATTTACTTCTACTTTTCGTTTCTTTTTACAAAGCGCATGTCTAAAGCATTATTGTTTGTCCTACCGAAACAGAAACCGAAAAGACAGGAAAAGAAAAGGAAACTTGGATACTCTGATGAGAGGATTTTTTCGTTGCGGAAATCACACCGACTGGAGATGAATATCACAAATATGTACGTATAGAAATATTATAATATCGACACAGTGTATTTAATATCTATTTTAATATTTAATATTTATTCATTTGAAAACTTGAACTTGTATTTTTACAATGAATTTGTAATAGGGAGAAGTTCATATAAACTCTACTACATATGTATATAAATAGGTTTAACTACGATATTTAATCCTCATAACAAAGGGAAAGTTACTGCTATGGTTTCAATACCTGCTCTAAATAAATAGTTATGTATGTATGTACCTGCATGGTCAGACATAAGGTAATAGGTTTAAATACTTACGACTTTTGGGCAAAATCTCTTCAGCATCTGTGGCTGGTGTAAAAATTTTATTTAAATCAATTTTCTTCGACACATTTGTGGATTCCTGATAATAAAAAGTTAAGTCTTTATTTAATTACTTAAAAGTTATTTCAAATGAATAATAATAACAACAACAACAATCATAATAACAATAATGATAATAAAATGAAGTTTAAATTTCAATATATGTGCAGATGTTTTATGTATAGCTCAAAAGAAAATATATTTTGGGCTAGTGGCTACTGAGGTACAGTATTATAGCCCACACTACCAAGGTATTCCAAGTAAATTTATATAACAATCCCATATTGTTTAGGCGGGATATCGAGTTACTAACTAAATAAATAGGTACAACAAACCATTTCTTTTGAATACATTATAAAATTGAATTATTAAATGTGTTCCATTTCAAGAACTTACATTTTTCTTCTGCCAAATTTGTTGACTAAGATGTATCAAGAACCGTTTCTTTATAGGATCGTAGCGGTCACTAGGCTTAAAGCCACGCTCCTTTTCTATAACGCAATTGGCAATTGTGCGAGACTTTTTAATGGTTCCCATATTGTTGCCAAAACTATTTCTTTTTCCTGTATATATGAAAACTTGTTGCACTTGCAGGTTTAATTACTTTTTACTTTTCTCTCCATATGTATCCGTATGTACATGAATAATTTTATTTTTTCATAATTTTTAAATTATATATTTTTTTAATTTTTATAATTATTTCTGCTTATTCATTTGATTCCCTTTTAATTTCTCAACAACGTTAATATTTTTATATACAGATAAGAAAATAGCCGCAGTGTTTAATAAGAGCATTTATTTTATTAATATATAAATAAATATTTTTTATTCGCGGATGGGTCGTGTATGGTAAAGGCACACTGATAAAATTCGGCATTGCGGAATAACCCGATCAAACCACCACATCAATTTCTAATACTGGCGCATCCCCATACAGTAAACGTCTGTCAGCCATAAAATCAAATTCAAGTGTGCACCGTTAATATACGATCAACTAGATCAGCTATAACTATGTATGGATGTATGCACACACAGCTGCACATACGTGGGAGAATATAACAATATTGAAAATACATAAATACATACATACACATGTATGTACGTGTGTATATGTACACATGAATTTAATATTTTTTTTAAACTTATACATGTTTTGTAAAACACAATAGTGGTGCATATGTTGTATTAGTCAACCTGTTGTATACATTTTTGTTTATTATTAAAACGAAAAAATCATACACATTTCTTAATTTCCCCAAATAGGTCAAAAATATGAACAAATATGCCTTTAAGAGTTCTTTCTCTTGTATACTTGCTATACAGTAGAAACCCAAAAATGTTAAATGCCAAAGAATTTAATCGTTTTGCTAAGTGAGTGCATAATTTTTTTTTTAAAGATTTTAAAGTTTATATTAGAGGACCACATTACAAAAGTTAGCGAGAAAGATAAGGAAAAATTAAGAGTTACCTTCTTGAAAGTAGTTAAGAGTGTTAATAAATTGGTCGAGATGTTTTGAAACATTATTGATGAAAAGAAGGTAACAGATCTGAGAAATATGGATGCAACATGTCTTGAGTATTTCTTAAATAATAATTTAAATTTATTAAAATATTATTTTCTTATGGATTCTTTTTTAAAATTTTTTTCTCTGATTTTTTGTGGAAATGTCGGCAGAAGGGTTTATTTAAGCCAACATTTTCAAACTCTTATTTCTGACATTAATCATTATTGCTAAATAATACATTTGAAAACATTTAGCAAATACAAAATACTAAGCATGTATATGTGAAATTAATGGACCGACTGTATTATTCTTGTATTTATATCCAAATAATATTTATCCTGTATGTTTTAGTTTTGATTATACACATATATAAGTTTCTAAAGTTTTAATCCCACAGAACGATATATTCTTATATACTATATTTCTGATAACGATATTGATCCTTCCATATACTAGACATCGCTTGTTGAAGCTAGATAGACACATTTGGAAATTTCAAGAGTATGAATCCTACACAGAATGCACTGAAATTTAATTAGCCAAAACAATGGCAGCAATAATTGTTCAATTTTGGCTCAAACGCCATGTCTCGAATTATGTATTACGCGTTGACTATTATAAAATTGTTATAAATTAACAATTGTTATAAATTGTTATAATATAAAATTGCAAAGTTAATATAAGATACTTGCAAGCCTTGTTGGTTCGAGTATGTGGAAGATTTTGACAGGATATGGGCACACTGATAACGGGAAATATATATGTATATCGCTACAATCGTTGCTAATGTAATTAACGAAATTTTTTTTTTTTGCTGATGATTCACCTGAAAAGGATACCCATTCGATTTATAAAAATTATATACCGCATGTATCTACCATCCCAAATTGTTATATCAACACCATCATTACTATGCCAAGCAACGTAGAGGATAGCTGGAATGATACATATATCCCAGGCTACCTTGCCGAAGTAGATGACTGAGACCTATATCTATATTGCCATCATTTTCCAACTGTATTAAACGTATAATATTTTTTAACTTTAATTTTTTCTTTTGACGGCCACTTAACATTTACCAGCAAACAATTACATAACATTCCTTTTGTTAAGAATGTTAACGCCGAAATTGGCATTGCATGTGTTTTTTTCACTACACTCATTTACTAAAAAACCGTAAAAACACATGCAAGTGCCAGCATAAAAATGAATAATTGACGTGGTACATTTGCATAGGAGATATAATCACCACTTAGATGGTACTTGATATAATAAGAAAATATAATTGTAAGGAATAAGCTGGAAGACAGACTGGGAGCACTAATCTTGAAGAAAGTATACAGAATATACAAGAAATAATGCAGAGAGGCCTAGTAGATTAGGCCGTACATACTTTTGTGTAGCACAAAAATAACACATAAGATCAATAAATCATTTTAGACAACACTAATGATTATGGTGTATTCAAATTTGCTTAGGATCTAGGCTAGGTTGTATTATACTCATTGTGGGAAGGATGTCTCATTGCACCACATTTTCTGCAAACATGTTCTTGTTGAACTTGGAAACATTCGTAATTAACGTAATTGATGTACCATTAAAAGAGTAATTTCGCATTTTTGTTTGCATGTGTACATATTCATATATATATGTATATATGAATATATATAATTATGAAAATATGTATGTGTGTGTATGGGTGTACTTCTGTAAGAAACATATGTGTATATATATTTGCATGTGTGTGGGTGTGTGTGTATGTGTATGGATGTACCTCTGTGTATGATGTATATATATATATCGCCAACTTACCCTACATTCGAATATTTCCGATTTATGAGAATAAACATTATTATCATTTTCTCCGTAATTCAAATGTTTCGATAGATTTGTAATGGGTTGATAATTGTTCGGCAGAATGGCGTTTTCTTGGCCCATTAATCTGTTATTATATTTTTGCTTTAAATGATTTTCACTGGACAGTTTTTCGGCTAAGAGCTTCTGCTGTTCTATCTCTTTTGCCAACTCTTGTTGCTTTTTTATCAACTCCAACTCTCTTTCTTTAAGAGCGGTTATATTTTCTTCAACTTTTATATTGCTCTCAATATTTGATATAATGTCCTTATTTATGTTGTAAGGTGGTGTACATGAAAGAAAATTAAAGATTAGGTACTTAGTGTCAGAGTAACTATAAGCAATCAATCTTATTTATTTATTAATTTTTCTAAAACATTTCTATTTACAATTAAATAATAAGGAAATGTTATAAATACTTAAATTATTATAGAGATGCATTAGATATAATTCATTTATAAGATTTCAGTTTATTATAACCAAACCACCATCACCTAAAGGAGCTTTGCTAGCATATTTTCCTGGTTGCTAAGTCTTTATTGTGAATAGTTTTATTTGTAACAAGCCAAGGCGCTTGTGTTAGCCTTAAAATTTCAAACCAATATTTTTGAATAATGTCAATGTTGGAGTACGTTACTGTTCCTCATAAATAATTTCGATAAGATCAGATAGGCTGTAAAATGATCTTGCAGAGTATTATTTTATTGTTTAGAGTCAATTCTGAATTTTCATTGACTACAATGACATTTTTCGTGTTTTTATATGAGGCTACTTTCAATAATTTGGTTTTAGCTCTCATATATGCACATATCGGCCGCCACTCTTATTATAAAATAAGAAAAGTCGCATCATTGTAAATGTACTGTGTAGTGTGTCCGCATTAATGGGTAATTATATTGATTGACCAAACACGCTTTCGTGATATACATCAGACTTTATTATGCCAATCTCAATAAAAATGTCACTGTCACTTTTTTTCCACTAATGTCTCTTTTTTCTATTTTGCTATTACACGTTACACAGATCAGTTTCTCAAAACAATGCTGTTTTTATATTGATGGACTAATACAAAAAATACGTATCTCACTTTAAATTTTGTGGTTAAGTTATTTATTAGAAAATATACCTTAGTTAGCGTTGTAGTAGTTTCGACTGCTAATTTCTTTCTGTGATTAATTATTTTAAGCCCAGTTATAGCACATAAAAACAACGTTGCTAGCGTAAGATGTTTTATTAAATTTGTACGTGCAGATATTGTGGATGCACGCACAAGCGCACATTGAGGCAAGTACAACATTAAGTGAATTTTTTTAAGGCCTCTGATGTCCTTGAGCGGCCTTCTCTAAAAATACCTTATGTAAGTATTTCAGTTTAGCCATACCACATCTAGATACTTGGTTGTGATCAAACTCGACCAAATATAGCATATGGTTAACATTATATTGTTTGGTTTGAACTTATTTTTCAGTTTTCTGTCGGTTAATAAATTCAGCAATTGTGCTCGATATGTATATATAGATATTGATCTTTTTGACATTCCACATCTGGACCTGCTAAAAAGTAAAGTTTTCGCCACTCAAATTTTGCATTGCGTAGTTAACCTCGTCATAGCTTGCCAATAAGTCAAATATGGATGATACGGAAATACTATTCATCTTTTTTGACAATTTCAATTATGTTTGTATTTTACGTTTTCGCAAATTTGGAATCAAATAATGTTTCAATATACTTATGCGCGAAAAAAAATTCTAGTTACATTGTGGTGAGGCAGTAAACATTAAAAATAGATATCAAATTGTACTAAATATTATTATTTAATTACCTGTTTATTAGTAATATTAGCATCGCGATGATTTGTAATGGAGTCAGGGTTAGCAGCATCTAAGACAGTCTCTTCCTTAACAGTTGTTTTTGTTTGTGCTTGTACTTGGGTTTCCGGTTGCGGCTCCGGTTGTGTTTCAGTTTCTTTTTGATTCTAAGGAATATAAACATATTTACATATATCATTAAACAAAAATAATATAGGTTTAGGATTTTCGTAGACAATAGTCCCAGATTAACAAAATACGAAAATCGAGTCCACAAGTATGTACAAACATAAGACGAAAATATATGTTTGTATAATATAATATTTGTTGTCCCTTCCTTGTTTATTTTCCCTTTGAGGTGACAAATATATGTCAATGTAAAAGGATGTAAGAAAATGAGTGCATTTAAACTGATTATCCTGTTCTTTTTACAACTTTGATTTAAGTAAATTTTCTGCTTATCTATAGTTGGAAATTTAATAAATCTCCAGTTGTTCTAAGAAGTATTTTGGTAAAGGATCCCTTAAGATCTGCTTTTGCATACGTATGGGAACCAGCTAACACTCTGAAATAATCAATTGCTATGCATTTTAAATATTATTATTTTGAACTATTACTGTAATTTAAATAGCAAATGTCATGTAAGTACTAATATAAATGATATCGCCGTAAGTAACCTTTGATTGAAAACCACATTTAAATGTAAATGACATATGAGAATGTAAATGACAGAATTATAAAAAACCAAGAGTGTAAGTAAAAATGTTGAATTTTTTTCTTTTTGCTCTCAACTACCTGCTCTTTAGTTAGATGCTGTTGAGAATATTTATCAGTATATTGTAATTCGTTCACAACTTTTACTTTATCGGCACATTTAACAGGTTTAGGCCCCTTATAATCCTCTTCTGTTTCATCTTCTTCACTGTCCATCTCCTCGTCATCGACATTAGCGGTCTGTTTTTCCTTAATTTCAGTTGTATGAGCAGTTTTTTCTGATATTGTTACAGTTGCATCATTTTGGTTTTTCGAGATGGAGGTGGTTACCTCAATTGCTTTGCTGTCGGGTTCTATTTTCTCTACAGATACGGTTTTCGTTTGAGCGCCATCAGATGCCTTAGCTACATCCTCAGTTACAATTAGCATGGTATCACCCTCAACTTTATCCGCGTTGTCATCGTCAACTTCATCATCATCTTCTTCTATCTCTTCAACAGTTGTATCACTATCGCTTTGTGCCTCAAAATTTGGCTTAACTTGTTTGTCTTCCTTTTTAACCTTAACGGTAGCCACAGCAGTATCGGTGTTTTCTTTAGCAGGATTATTAGCGGCAATTGAAACTTCTTCTTCACTAACCGACTGTTTGTCAGCCATGATTTTTTCTGGAAGTTCTTTAACACACACAAATATGTCAGCAACAGTATTTGACTGTGAATTTGTTTGGGTGTTGATTGGTTGTTCGGATGATGGTTTAATTGAGTGTAAGTGTAGAGTAAACATAAAGTATGACGTATTTAGTGTTGTTGGCAAATAATTACAAGTGGATGGTCGTGAATAATAATAGTGGAGAAAAAACAGTTTTGTATTAATAAATTCAAATATTCTATAATTTTATACACAAAAGATAATTTTCTTTCAGCGTTTTAATTAAAACTAAACATTAGCAAAGCGAAAAATGTAATATTCTTAAGTATTCCTATTAATGTCATGACAGAGAGTTAAACAAACATACGTACATATGGCAGAGAAAAAAACAAGATATAGTGAATTTTTAAAATTTTAAAATATCAATTTATCAGATAATGCATATTGTAGGCCTCGCTCACAATAAAGTAACTGAAAACACAATCGATTTTGGTCAAATGCCTAAAGTATAACTTATATCTTGATATCAGTTCCAAAAAGCACTAGAGACAGAAATCCCAAAGAAGAACTTACTTCTATGTTAAAATGACAGTTCTATGTTACAATCACATTAATATTATTAATATATATCAATATATTAGCTCATACATAAATATCAGTTTTATACTTGAACAATATGCAAAATTCTATTGGTTTATGTTGGTAACAGTGGTTTATTTGACAACTAACTTAACAGCTTACAGTTGAATTTTGTTTAGTTTGGTTTGACATTTCATTATGGTTATGATCACTCGATAGTGCTAAAAGAGAATATTTAATATTGTATTCATATTTAAAATTTTATTCGCCGATGAAGCCCATATTTTGTTCAATGGATACGTAAATAAGGAAAGTTAATAAATTTTCTAGTGTTCACTAGCTATACATATCTTACTAATCTGAAGTTCACACAGAAAATATAGAAAATTGCTAATTGCCGGGCTTTACACATGAGCTGACATCAAAAGCGTTTGTTAAAAATTTATACTTTAATTATCTGACATTAAACTTGCTCGCGCTACATTTGCTTTACTCAAATAATCTTTTGATGAAAGAATAAATTCACATAATGATGCAATTAGTTGGAATTCACGTATAGTCACATACTAGCAATAAATGCAGAGAATAATATGGACTCGTGCAGATGTATATATGTGTATGAAAAGTGATTTTAGATTTTAGATTGCGCCTTGTATCCAGAAGCCGTGGCGGTCGCTTGTCCAAAATCGTATTCAAACATGAATGCCAACAAAGTTCTTTTCAGTGTTATATCTTTGTTTGGCTATGAGTATTTTTTGGCTCAAAATCTTAATAAATAATTTCTTAATAAAAACCATGTTAAGCAGAACATGGCTATACCGGTAATTGTACTCAAAAACATTTCATAATTTTCGACAACACGCACTGTGTTGTTTTGAGTGAATTTGCTTAATAGTTATTTTATGCGAACAACGTTATGTGACAAGTGTTATTTATTTTATTTAATATGAACTGTTATATTTTACGCAATGCATTCTGCCGAAATGGTGAGATGTACATACATATACATATAGATCAGTGTTCCAGCGTCTCTTATGGAGGTGCTCTTAACCAGTTTTCAGTATGTAGTATTTTCAACATTTATTCTCTGTGGCTGCACTATTACTGAGGACCAGGAGAGAGGGTATATGTGTTCAGTTAAATTATCGATATTTTTCATTGTTTATAACATTCCAAAAACAGTTAAAACATGAGATACATTCATTAGAATATTTTTTAGGGCTGTCATTTACTCGTAACTTACTTATTGACCCTTTCTGGTCACTAAGCAGAAACCAGAATAAAAAAAATACAAATTTTTGTAGCAACGGTTATTCTACTTTATTATAGACCGGCGTTAAACCAATTTGTATGACCACTACTTACAACGTTTAAGGGCTAAAGGAATTTATTATTACAACAGTTTTAAAATAGCGGTCGATAATAAAATAGCCGATAGATCGGATAATCTGGGAATTACTGATCGTACGATCTGGGAATTACTGATACAGTTTTTCACCTAAGCCATTGGCAGAATGAATTAGTTTAACTTGCAGTGCGAGCTCTATCGCTTCTTCTTCGCTGCCAACGCTATCGATGAAGTGATCCATATAGTGGTAGTGTTGTGTAGCTGTAATAGCTCGAGGATATAATGATTTAAACTCCTCAGCATTTGTATTTCTAACAAAATGAGCAATGTAAAGCGCGCGGCTTAAGCTGAAAGGCCTTACTTTCATCACATACACATTAGGTGGCCCCTCGCATTCAGGGTGTTCGTGCCACAAAAATCGTTGAGCATGCATATCTGCTTCTTTGATATTGATACGATGGAACATTTCAGCTATATCACCACAAATTCCAATTTTCCCAGCACGAAATTCGATTAATATATTGATGAGTGGCGTAAGTAAATCGGGGCCACAACATAGAAAATCATTTAGTGACTTTTTGTCCGACTTTGCTGCTGCGTCCCATACGAGACGAACCTTGACCGGTTTATACCCTTTGGAGATTAATTTGTCAATCTCTGTTTGCAAGGCTTTTCTTGACTCTGGGTCCTTTTTAAATCTCTTTTGCAGGCATTTGATCCTATAGTTTGATTCTTTCTTATGATACTAGTTTCGAGAATATCCAAAGCTCTTTTCTTTTCCGCTGATAGAATATTTTTCTCCTTAGGCATCTCAAGAGCTATATATTCTTTGACTTCATCGTGTAGTGCTTCGTACCTTTTTTCGCACCCACATGAAAGTTTATTTGATTCTAGGCCACAACCTTGCAATGTCCAACCGAGGTGAGTTTTAGAAGCAATCGGCTGACCAATCTTACCTTCCCTAATTTTTAACGGTACGGCTAACTTCCAGTTGTTGACTCCTATGAGGAGCATCGGTTTTGTGTTTTTATATGATTGAATTGGCAAGGATTTTAGATATGGGAAATCTTTCATCATATCGTTTAGCTGTGTTGACTGGATGGGCAACCCGATGTTATTTACAGTTCGCACATGATGAAGGGTGAATCTGCCATCATTAGTAGTACTAGAAATTTTTATAGATCTTCGCTCAGATGGGGCAGTTTCACCAGTCCATCGTAGCTCTAAGGGCTCGTTTTTACCACGTATACGTTTGAATTGAAGCTCTTTTTGTGGCTGCTACGGGGGCACGACTTGACTTGCTGCTCGTGCTATTTTAATAAAATGTTTTTGCCACTTAATAATGAAAACAAGTTGATGTGGTCTCCCGTTATACTGTTCACATACTTTTTATTCTAAAATGCTTATATCTAATTTAATATTAAACGAGTAGTTCTTAATATAAAAATGCTTATTCAGTGTGACACACTTATTGGGTAATGAAGGAAGGGATCGAATTGCTTAATACTTTGAAACCTGGCCTAAAGCGAAACTATGCCAAGCTGCAATACGGAAGCAAAAGTCAAACAAAACAACTAAAAAAAAGCAAACAAAGCGAAGTGCTTTGATTGAATATTATGTGCTTGGAATTTGGTTTCATTAAAATTGAGCAATTACCCCGGAGAGTAATTTAATAGTGAAACAGGTATTGCAATAAAGTGTTGCGACAAATGAACATAACGAATTCAGCAAATATACCATACTATGTTGTAAATTCAACCGCTAAACTCTTTCACCACTAGGACTTTAGCGTCCTTCTCTTGCATTGCCCAATTTAATTTGTGGTTGTCGGGTAATTTATCAATCAGCATTTTCACGAGCAATGGATTTTTTAAATGGACTGTCAAGTTGCACGCTTCCATAGTTGAGCAAATATTTCGAATAGTGATCGAATATTCGATAAGGATGTCGAGCTTTTCTTTAAGCGGAGGAATTTTGGTTGCTTTAGATATCAAGATGTGCAATATATGCTCTGAACGACCAAAACACATTTCCAAGGTTTCAATTATTTCATTCACCATAGCTGGAATAAGAAGTTTGCTTTTCACCAATTTTCTAGCACGACCTCGTAGGCACGACTGCAATCGCATTAAATTTTCACCATCTGTGTAGCCCGCCATTTCCGTGCTATTTTTATATCTGCTTATGAAAATGCCAGTCTTCTGGACTGCCATCGAAAGTCGGAAGCTCTTTTAGTATTACCTGCCTAGCTGCTAATTGTGCTGCATTGGGCTGAAAGCAAGAAATATTAAAAAAGGAATTTGAATTTTTATGAATATCGCCCTTGCTGAGAATCCTGTATTTTCTCTCCAAATATTGCTTTTGAATCTCCTTTTCTTCTTCCAACATCTGTAATTGTAATTGTGTGTGGGAGCTCACACCCATTGTGCTTGGGGCAAAAGGATATCCACAATTTTGCTTTATAACTATGTCACCTATTGTTGCCTTTTTTGCAATACATTTTCTGAAACCTTCACTGGGTAACTTTTCACATCCATTGTTATTTATATTTGATAGCAGAATGGCTTTTTCCACTAACGGTGAACCCGGTTCATCTCGAAAGGATCCTTTTGTTCTGATATCAGGGGATGACGATGTTTGCAAGCTTGCTGTGAACTCTGCTGAGGCCACAATGTTTTTTATTGGAATGCAACAGTTCCAGGTGACGTTTTCCACGTCGCTATTTACTCCAACGCACCCAAAATTATACCATTTATCACATGAGTCGCACAGAACCATTTGATCGGTATCTTTTCCTTGGCACTTGTAGCAACTATAATCGGATTGTGGCATTATTTTGTCTTTTAGTAATACACCATTGATTTACTGGCGATAATTTTTATTTATTTTATTTTCGTAAAGAGATATTAAAACTTTTCAGAAATAGTTTTTTAAAAGAAAACAAAGAAAAAATTGTTTTAAAGAATTATTGACCCTTTCTGGTCACTAAGAAGAAACCAGAATAAAAAAAAATACAAATTTTTGTAGCAACGGTATAACTTCTACTTTAATAGTTATTTATATAGACAGGCGTTAAAACAATTTGTATGACCACTACTTAGAACGTTTAAGGGCTAAACGAATTTATTATTACACAGTTTTAAAATAGCGGTCGATAATACGATAAACCCGTTGTTTATATATTTGTATGCACATGCTTTCATACATAATAATACATAATATGGAATTTCAATGCATGTAAATAAGCATGTACTATGTATGTAAGCATGGATTAAATGACGGAAAGGTAGGGGAAATAGTATCATAAGACGTTATTTATGTGTGTATATAAAATTCCGTGACGGCTGTAACATTACTTTTATACAATTTTTAATCGAAAAATGTTATGCTCTCTCCCTAAAGAAGAAGTAAAATAAATGCAGCAATTTTGCAATTAAAGATTTCTTTCTTTATTAATTAGTTTGAATATCGTTTACTTAATTTAATTAATTTAACAATAACCGTGTGTTTCTTGTAAAAACTATGTAAATATGTATGTTACATACATAGTTATATTTTCTTAACGTCACACATGAAGATTAGATATACACATATATATGTCATGTATATGCACGTATATTCACATATAGCGATACGTATGAATATACTATGTACAAAGTAAATTATAAATAACACTAATTAATTGTCTATATATAGACTCGTATATATGTATGTATGTATATAAAAGTTAAAAATATTTGTACATTCACGAAGGTGAATAAAAAGCCGACACTTTAAATAAATCAACTTATCACTTGATATTCAGCATGCAGAAATACTCACTGCATCTCCTTTAATACTTCAGCTAATCTATCAGCCCGACTCAACGATGTAATTTTCAACTGACATATCAGGCAAATCGCATAATGGCGCTGCTTATACAAAAAAAATTTTTTGCTAAAAGCTTTCACACATTAAAATTACTAAGATGATATAAAATATAGATACTACGAGTAAAGTGTAGTAGTATGGTATTCATAAGAAAGTACTCAAGCCCGTAATGATAATTTTTTCTCAACATTTTATAAGGTACAATTATCTAAAAATGTTCAGAATTAAGGTTTCAAGCAAATTAAATTAAAATTTCAATTTCTTTCCTTCGTGTTTAATTTATTTTATCGACGATTTATTACGACGAAACATAATTATTATATTTTGTAAATGCAAAACCGCATCTTACCAATCCCAGATTAAAAACTTCTAAATTAGTCTTTAACTATTAGTAATCATGTTAAAAATTAACATTAAAAAAATTTTCTGTTTAAATAATCCGCGAATCCCTTTGTTGATTCGTGTGTATGGCTACTAAAAAAGTTTGCTTTAAAAACAAGGTTGAGTGCTTTATTCAATAACTTCAATATTTAAACGGTACTAAGGTCTCAATATTTATGTTTAGTCAAATAATAACTTAACATTAAAAATACATTGGAATTGGCCACCGAAGGTCAATTATAGTTATAGTTCTTTTGCAGATTTCCATTGCCAATATCTAAAAACATAAGTCGGCTACTACTCAGCCTCGAAAACCATTTTAAATATGTTAATCATAATATATCGTTCCATGGCCCACCGACCATGATCGCTTTTGAAAAATGTGGAAATATTGCGTAAATTAATTTGTAAAAGATAACCTAATAAATTCCAAATATCATTTAAACTGTTGATTTTACTAAGAATGTATCAATTAATTTTGTGACCTTTAAGCAAAGAAAAATAAATTAGTAAGTAGCGATCTGCTTGTGGTGTTGACTGCATTATTAAAAGCTATATTAGTGCAGTAGTATTATTCATTAAAATAAATTCATAAAAATACTGCTGCCAGTGGCGCTCATTTAAAATCCATTTTAAACAAGTAAAAGTTCTAAATTCGACTCTGCCGAATCTAAAATATAAAATTAATATCAAATAAGGATAATTTTATCGCTATAAATACCTATAAATAAAATAAAGTTTTATCCATTATTATCGTATATACTAAAACAATATCTTATAAGGCATACTTTTATACCTAAATATGGCATGAAACGTCTACGGAAGTACTTGCATATGTATATATAAATATTTCCAGAATATTTCTCTTTTCATTTATACCATTTAAATACAGGAAAGTTTTTATGCAGAATAAATTCTTGTGCGCTAAAGCACACAAGAATTATATATTATCATCTTATAATTGTTAGGTAAGCCTCTTAACTTACATCACGCATTATACTTTCAGATATACAGAAATATATATGATATATCATTAAATTGTAATGAACACTAGAAGTTTTGGAATTATGAACAATAACAGCCCAAAAATGTTGTTTGCTAGCAGCGCAACATTCTAGTTTTATATATTATTTTTACTCATTATTGAATAGATGTAATTTTTTTCAACTTCGCCGAATTTAATTATGCCATGGGCTATTGTATCACGTCAACTGGCTGCTTAATCATTTCTTTAGTATAAGAATTTTCTATTTAATCCAGTCCGTGTTATTGCCAATAAAATCATAAGGTTTTTGTTACATTTACATGACCATCGCAAAGCCCATTGAAAAACATCTCCATAAGTTTATTCTGTTTAGAGTCCGGCACAACAATGAAATCATATTATAAATTTGAAGCTGTATCATTACCTTTAGAATAGGAACTATAGATGGCTATAATAACTGGATAACTGGATGGCTAAACTTCATTCCTTTTCCGTACTCGATCTTGAAGATATACCCTTCTAGGCCCTTGATCCAACGTTATTGTTCTCCTTAAGGATTTTAAAATTCAGCAACCTTAATATAAAGGGTTCACCTTAGCGATATATGGGAAAATTTTTCATGTACCCGATTACTAAAAGAATCTATTTTCGTTTTGCAAAGTAGTTCTGATTAGGTTTCGAAAGCATTTGGATATAACATCCGATTACCTTTTCTGTGCCATAAAGCAGAATAGACTAACCTTGACTAGAAAAATATCCCAAGGAATGACTTCTCTTGTCCTTCTTCCTTCAATCTATGGCATTGACTTCTACGGCGGGTAATACTATACAAATTTGCAGCAGCTTCGGCAAAATTTGGTACGGATGACTTATAATATGTATATAATCCCAAACAATAGCGGAACTCATTTGTACGAGGTCAGTCCTCTAATGTCCAACAATTTAACCTTTTTCTAAAACAATATACTATTCGTTGCACTAGGCTTTAGTCCTACTGCTGCTATTCAATTGAAAACAAACGATAACCTACTTCGATTCGTTACTTACCTTTATCTGTTCTTTCCAATAACCGCTTTCCAAATCGAGTATGGGGGCAACCAGATATGATATGAGATAAGATATGATCAGTTGTGAATATGGGCAACTGTCCTATTGCAAGATGTTATTAGGTTTCATATAGTTCATACATGTTCTTCTTTGCTTGTAGCATCTATATGTCCAATACGCTTTTCAGATTGCTTCTTAACGTTCTATTACTCTCTCTTCTTGCCATTTATGAGATATATGCACTTTTAAAACGGCATATACGATTTTTTACTTCGTTGCTCCCCATAAGTGGATGCCCCTTATAGACAGAGGCTTGCTTATCAAAAGTAATATCTCTCCAAAAAGGCATTAAGAGAGGGCCTGAAATATATACATATCCTGGATCGCTTTTTGTAACTGTGACATATTCGAACATATTCCAATCGGCTATGTGTTATAGCTTGTTCCGTTTCTTGAGAACATTATAAAGAAAGTTCGTAATTCCCGTCTCCATGGATATTTAAAATGTAAAATTCTCTACTTTGTCAGTTTCAGAGGACCTCTGAATCAGCTCAAATTAGAAACTCATCGGAAATTGTATTTCCCGTAATTAGATATATAGTGTCGATTCCATTAGTTTTTGTATAATTGGATTACTGGCAATGCATTCATTTCTTAAAATGTTTATTTTATGTTCAATACATTTCAGTGCTTCTTACGAACGTATTTAACAATATACCAAGAAATGATAAATTAGTCATTTCTCTTGGCTACTCAATGTTTTTACCTTATAAATAAAAATTCTAGAAAACAATTTTGCATTCAATATTTTTATATGCCCTTCTGTTAAAAAGGTGCATCTGAGTTTTTTGACAAGACAATTTCCCATATTTAGATCGCATATTAGGTCGCATATTAGATGCCATATTTAGATTAAAATATGTGATCTAAATATTACTACTAACAGATTAGCTTTTGCAAATTCAATAATTAGTAAAAAAAAAAAAATCGATATTTTCTATGTAAGTAACATGTGTTTTAATGACTTGGAAACACCACATGTCCTAGTAGCTCCAGTCCTCAATATAAATAAAGTGTTTCCTTTTTACTTACTATCTAGAGAAAAGTTCTCAGTTGTATTCTATTACGCTTACTATTTCCACAAATAATTTACATCCGCTCATTACACAACATTAATAATATATAATAATTCCATTTCCACTAGCAATGCCCTAGCAAAACATCCTCCATTGTAATATTATTTGTGTGTGAATAGTTGATGTAGTATTAGGAAATCCAAAATTGAGGTATCATTTTAATTTTGCTGTCATTTCTTTTCCTACGTACTTCCAGATTCTAAATACATTTCGTTTAATTAATATCAAGCGTTACACATTTTTTAAAATGTAATAATAATAGATGTACAAACATGTAATTACGAAATTTAAAACAAAATTCCTTAGGAAAAATATTTTAACACATCGAGCCATCAAGAAGATAGTTAGTATATATTTGAAGAAACTGTGTCCGTTCGGAACACATAATACCAGAGTTATCCTAGAGTAACCATTACATCTACAAACATTTACGAATATGGTTTGTGGTCCGGAGGATTCATCGGACCATATTTTTTTCAAAACGATATGGAAATAAAATAATAAATGGAAATAAATGGAAATGTGATTACGATAAATGGAATTTGCTCCGAAATTGATCCAAAGCTTTTTGTCAGGGAAAATTATTGATTTAAATGTAGATAATATATAATTTCAACAGAATGATGTCACTTGTCACAAGCTAAGAGTGCGAACAGAGTGAGCGCCGAAAGCCGAGCCGAGATTGTCAGTGCTATAAAGATTGCCGCACTATTAAGTTTGACGACAACACACCTCTTTTAAGTTGAGGTCCCAAAAATATACCCGTTATTCATGGCCCTTCAGAGATATTTGAAGCATTTGAAGGGCTGCACAAAATGATTTGAAATATACATTTCACTGCAGTAAAAACCCCTTTGGAGGCTTCAAAACAAAACAAGCACTACCTAATTTTAAAAGGTTCTCGCTACCTGGGGGTTACTCTCATTTGCGATACGTTAGGAAATGTTCGCAAAATAAAACATTTGGTACTCTTGTTTGCGTTTGCGCATGTGTTAACATATCTCATTTACGCAAGTCTGGTATCACCGTAATTTAGTTTGCGCTTGCGCATGTGTAAACGCATCTCATTTTCGCAAGCCCAGTATCACCGCACTCTGGTGATACGTTTTTTTTATTTATTTTTTTTATACAAAACATAGATTATAAGCTAACAATGAACTTCCTTACTTTTAACTGTAAATATAGTATATTTAAAAAATATATGTATATTTTTTTGTATTGGGCGTCTTTTTTTTTAATAAGTTTAAGTTTTGTTAGTGCAAAAAAATTTAATTTTATATTTTTATACAGCAATATTTATTTAACTATTAAAAATGTTAACAAGATCTTATGATCTCAAAAACAAATTATTTTTTATTTCATTTGTTTTTTTCCTCGATATAGTTATTTGATCATTAGGTCGAGTGAATAAAAAGGTAGCTCAAGCTTATTCTAGTAATTTTGCAGTTTTAACTAGTTTTAAGGTGAATAAAAAATTAAGCTAAAACTTGTACTTTATGCTAACTAGTAAAAGCTATTTTTTCCAGTGTTGGCTTAAAAAAGGTGTGAATAAAAAGTAGTAAATGCTTAAAATTAGTAGTTTATTCTTTGATTTTTGTAAGCAGCTGGTTGAGGTGCTGGAATCTTGTATTTTTCTGCATTTTATTGATAAAAGCAAAATTGCAAAGAGCAAAGTGCACCGTCTTTTGCTGTTTTAACGGCTGGCAGCTGAGATTTTTTAAATAAAACTTTGTAAGTTTTGAGTATTTGGAAAAAACTACCACTGCCTTTATCACCCATATTTTATTATTTGTTTATAATTTAAGAAATAATTTTAAGTATGTATTTAATTTATGGTTATAATTTACGAAAGATATGTATTTGGTTGATTTTAAAACTGGTTTTAAATAATAACAAATGTCATTATACAAAGTTGCCACTATGTTGAATTTTATAATTTACTGCGTAAATACCTTTTGGGGGTATTTATTTTGGTATTTAGGAAATACATTTAATTGAATCCATATATGGACCGAATGCATATTCAAAAAATTTTTATGCTAAAACTAGTTGCAAATAGCATAACTATTTCATACTTTTCACTTGCGAGCAAAATATCAAAATCCTGATTAATTTAAAAATGAAAACTTACAATATTTTAAGTATTTCTGAAGACTTACATAAGTACATTTTTAAAAAAAACTTTGTTCGATACTGACTAGTTATGTTCCAGAAAAGGCAACAAATTATATTTAATTTTCAAACTTTCTATTTTGCAGAGGTATAGGATGGCTGTTCATTTTAAACTGCAACAGCAAAACTAATTTTGAAAAAGCCTTTTCATTTAAAAATAAGACTAATTATTTAATGTTAAAATATATTTACAAATCATGCATTTAAATTCCGTAAACAATATGCCGGGATTTCAAAGCAAAGAAAGTGGGAACTCCTAAATAATTTCTGCCAGCTGTTAATTTTTCCAGCTTTTGCTACCTCGTTTCAGTACTAGGTATGAGCAGTAGCAAAGAATTATTCACACATTTCCTAGTTTTAACTATCAGCTTTAGCTAGTACTGAAAAGAGAATGCTAGTGCTACTACTTAGAACTATGTAGTATAAACTACCCTTTTATTCACTCGGGCCATTGTTCGGCGCTTAGATTTAAACGTATGGGTTTGATTTTGAAGTAAGCATATTTTCGAACCTGCAACAAAAATAAGTATTTTGGTTGCTTTTATTGCTTTTTTCATGAAAAGGGTTCCGGTCCCTAATAAAAGAATTGTTTTTCTCTGAAATTCCTTGAAACAGATTGTAACAATAACCGTCAATTTTAGTCAAATCCAAACCCTCAGTTGTTTCAATGCAAAACCACTATTTCCCAATTACGGCTTTCTTGCAGTATGGGTCTAAACTAAAACGCTAAAGCCTATACATATATTTATAATGGGCATACATAAGCACATGTACATATATTCCCGAATTGCACATTCATAGACATATATGTATGTATGGATGTTCTTAAAACTAAAAAAGCAATTTATAATAATAAAACGTCTACCCATATGTACGTATGTAAGTATTTATTTAATGCAAATATGGATTAATTATTGAACTCACCACAACTTCGGACGCAGTTTCCATTTTAAAAATAATTATGGTGAGAAAAGGCTGTTAAATTTCTGTAATATTTAAACAAAAACTGGAAAAGATAAAAATATACAAATAAGTAAATACTAATTATTTATATGCAAGTATGTGCACATACATATGTATATGCATTTGAGAATCCGATATAAACGAAGCAACTAGATCTTTAATAAATAAATGAGGTTCAAATGTCAATTTTATTAAAATAGCTATTGTTGTAAATTTTTAATCAAAAAATCAAAATTTTTTGTTTGATATAATTATGCAAATAAGTATGGTAACACTGTAATAAATATCAAAAACATCCGTCTTGCTTGAAGTAAAAGCAACTCTAATCGCATAAAAATTGTAATCAACTTTGGCTTGTCGAAAAATAGGACATATTTACACTATTAAATTTTTTCAGTAGAGAAGCCATATTTGACAATTCGTGTAATGGTCTATGATAGTGAAACAAGGTATTTAATATAGAAGTTCTACACTGCGTATGCAAAATCAAGCGGTTAAATAATTGAAAATCATTTTCAAATTATTGTTCTTTTTCAGCAAGCACTCAATTTAATCATCTCCCATAATTGGTATGTATAGAAATATGCAGACATGCAATTTGGAAATTTGGAAATTATACATCTCCGTAGGCGAATGAATAATGTGCAGCCTATTAAACCGGAGGTCGCGAGTTCGATTCCTGCATAGACCTTGGGTGTTATCCTATGCAAACCGAAATTTTTGCAAGTTAAGTTAGTTTAAAATATATATTTATATATATATATAAATAAACAAAACTGCGTTTCTCTGTAAGCAAAAATATTTATAATTTTATTAAAATATGATACATTTCATAATAACTATAACTTTAACTCAGAGAAACAATATTTAAGGTTTATAATTAAATGTCAATTCCTGGCGTTTTAAAATATTTATATTGCAAATGAATTAAATTTCTGTAATAATAATTCAATTTCGTTTTAACTTTTTACAATCGTATAAAAAACAAGTTTGTTTTTTTCCAACATTAAAATAGACCGATATTATATTAGCTTGCAGTAATGCAACCCATCCACGATACAACCGTTGGTACAACTTGAGCAGGTTGTAATCGTGATTGTAACGTGTGTGGGCTTGTTGTATAAAGTGGTGTCTCGGTTGTATGAAAAATCAAAATTTTTGATTTTTGGCAAGTTGTGCCAACGCGTTACAACGTTTCTGGGTTAGTCATGCGACTTCGTACATCATTCTCATTTTAAATTTTGCTAGAGAAGGACGTGTCGTCGGTTAATTTGGTTTTTGAAAGCAAAGAAAACTAACGGGAATACTAATTAAAAATGGAAGACGCGGCTGAAATGAAACTAGAGCACAGTTCTACGATGAATTACTTAATGATAGCCAATATTAGTAAATTATATGCAATTAAAAACAGTTCATTGAAGCTTTATTTTTTAAAGTTTATTAAAAATCTTTTAGATTAAACCAAATTTGAATGTCAATAAATATTTAATTTACTTAAAGAGCTTTCAATTGTTTTATTGCTTCACAAAATTTAAGCCTAATTTGTTTTGCTTCGTGGAATGCGTGTTTATTATTTGTTGGTTCCAGCTGTAAATTGTTTGCGAAATGAAATTGTACGAAGAGGTTTTATCGTTTTGTGTGTGGGCACAACACACAACTTGATTACTAAGCGAGTTGTACCAACGGTTGTATCGTGTATGGGTTGCATAATATGTATATTTCTGCAACTTCTTTTCAACATAGTTATAATTGTCCAACATGTGGCATCTCTGCCAAAATAAACAACAAAAAGTTTGAATTAATTTTACAGAAAATAAATCCAGCGAAATTGAGAATTACAAATTTTTTTATTACATTTTATTTAAAAAATAATATTTGTTTATTACAGTTTATAAATACAAAAGACGTTTCACGTAATACGTACACATAGCATGTGGGCACATACAAACATACCCAAACATACATATTTATATAAACAATATATTTTATTCAAATTCAAATATATGATATATTTATAAACAAGAGAAAAATGTGTAATTATAATTTCTTCAAAGTCTTTTCCATACATGAATTTATAGTTTTGTGTAGGTGTGTTTACATATAAACATCTATTGTTAACAATAACAACGACGAAATTATTGTCGGTTGGAACATCGTTTAAATGTATACTGAATAGCAAAATCGATCAATTTTCGCTGTGCGTATTATAGAAAAACACAAATACAAATTTGTTTACTAAATAATAAATAATATGAACATTTTAAATGATTTGGCGAATGTTTTGTTACGCGTTTATTTTTGTAAATTAGCTGATTCAAAAAAGTCACCGTATAACGTTAAAATATACTGAAATACACAATTGTTGTGTAATTTTTAACGCTGTGGCAAACTTTAAAAAAGTTACAAAATCGCGCCACAGCTCTTGTTCACGCATTTTTTCTCAGACTTAATAAGCCATGTTAAACATTCAGTTTTCCACCTGTTTGGTGCTCCTTTTGTATGCAAATGGAAATGAAAACAAGTAGTTTCCACTTACAGCCCATCCCCAACGAAAATTTACTGTTCATTCATACTGTGAACCTCTTGTGCCTTCTTAAGTTAAATGTGGTACAGATTAGTATAATTAAATGAAATGTAATGACTATCATGGTGCATACCTATTCTGAATTTGCTTGAGACTTTGGGCTTAAGGTATACTGCAATGCGAAGAAGAAATTTCGCGAAACTGAATTTTTTATACTATTTAATGCGTTTTGCAATAATTTTTTCTTGTTGTTTATTTATTTAATGGCATAGCACTGTCACCGAAAGTTTTTAAAAGTCACCTGTATTCAAATCGTTTTTAAAAACGCAAATAATCCATGGCAACATAATGAATCAAGATAATGATCAAGATTATTCTTGTAATTGCTTCTGGAGAAAAAATTTATCATTTGGAATTGTACAAGACGTCAATTGCCATAATAAAGTGAAACAGATAGAACGTGGCCAAACTATGGTGTTAAGTGAATGTTTCTGTGTCGGTAAACAGCTTTTCAGATAAGATTGTCATCCATCTCTTCAAGGTTATTTGCTGGTAAACATTTTCCCATAGTTGCATCTTAATGAAAATATATTGCGCCAATGGTAAAGACCAAAGGTATAAACATTTATCAAATGCATGTAATATTACAACAATAAGAACCAAAGTTGATTTATATTTCTTTTGCTGATGTTTAACTTATTACGATCAGCGTTGCCGTTTTGATTATTATTCCTACTATGTATATATGTATACATTTTTCTCATTTGACATAGAGGGAAATCATATCATATATTTTCTAATATGTTAACACAACAGTGATGAACTTTTTTAATGAAATTATAATAAGTTGCATGTTTATTTTCCTGTTTGGTTAGGTGTTTTGAGAAATTGTAGCTACACAAATTGTTTAGTTCCGATAACGCTCTACATTATGTCAACATTGTTACACAATTTAATTTTAAAATTCGTATTTTTTGATGCAATATTAAGAAGTGAAGAAATAAAATATAGAAGACGTAAAGCTCAATATAATTTTAAGTTATTATTTTAAATATACAATCTCATTCACTTTAAAATTTAACACCAAATGTAGATGCTTCAAATGTATTTGCATGTCAAAATATGTCATATTTTGGCACACTTATGATAAACCTTAAGATATCTTATCTTACTGGCAGAATGCTATTTGGTTTGTTGGGTTTTTAAAATTGTAAACACATATTGACAACAGTTTCCTTAATCAGATGACTACCAGCACGACTTCTTCTCTGATGTGTACTGTCGAACACAACAACAGTCAGTTTTAGAAGATTTTCAAACAGCTGCAGCATTACTTTACGGGTAGAGCCTTGCAATCACCCTGTCACTTAATTGAATAACATCCGATTTAAAAGTTAAGACTGGATTAGAAAGAAGACACTTTCAGCTTTCGTACGGTAAGCAATTTTTAGTAAGAATTTTACTATAAATATACATTTTAGCCGTTCCAATTAAAAATTGTTGTGCGACTGTGTTTAATTGCCTTATGAGGTAGACAAATGCGTTTAAATGATCTTCTATTATTTTATTAACATTGTCGAAATTTTCAGCGAGTTAATTATCCGTGTATTATTGCAAATGTAGAAATTATGCTTGTATGCACATAATTAATAATAAAACTTTCTATTTGATTTCCATACAATGTTATTAATTTTTTGCGTAACAGCACTTGCAAAAACTATTTTATTTATTAAGTTTTTAAGTTTTAAGAAACGTTAATGATGGAAATGTAAGTTATAATTCGATTCATAGTCAAAGGCCGACCCCGTCCTGCAGTATTTTTGATTTTGATAGTACATTAACTGTAAATTCCGAACCTGTATGCATACGTATATATATATGTATGTGTACATGAATGCAAATATATGTACATATATAGTATTTATTTAAAGAGTGTGTAGTTACGAATACATATAATAAAAAAATAATCTACATACATATATAAGAATATTGAAGATCGTACCTCGAATAGCCGTAAGGATTGTAATATCAATTGTTTACTCGTTTTAGATATTTATGGCGTCGATTAAATTTCCGTTTTGGCAGTTAAATAATTTTTTTTTGAAATCCCAATTTTACTTTCAACACTGAGTATAAAAATTATATTTTTGTTTTATTCTCTCGGCAAAGTATAAGAACTGCCTAGTAGGTACGATCCATAGAAAATAAATTGATTTTATGCAAATTGGGAGGAAACGAATTATAAACTGCACGGAATAAATATTTATATATGTACATGTAGATATACATGTGTATATGTACACGTACAGTACATATATCTTTAGATTTTTTATTATTTATGTAGTTGTTTTTTCGTATGTAAAATGATCACAATTCGTTGTATTTGAAACTGCGGCCGCAAGCATAAGGTTTGTGAAACACAACTGCGAACACATTGTGCTTCAGAAGTCAATATTTACTGGGGTCTATTATTGGATCAACCTCTTGTTTCCATGTTAAAATGTATTTGAGTAACAATAAATAGGTGTGTATGCATACATATTCATATACACTCGGTACACATATATACACGTCCATACATATATCCATGTACACACATTTGTATGCATATGGTATTTGTACAGGCTATATGGACATGAATATAAACTTATTTAAACATATTTATTCATAAATAATTACATAAGTATACATATATGTGTATAGATATATATATAGTACACTTTCGAATAACTATAAGAAAAGAAAAAATTTGTTTATTTTATTGTGCTTGAATAATGTGAAGCCGCTGCATTTGAATGTTTAAATAAATTATGAAATTACATATTTGTGTAATATTTTTGTATATAAAAATACAAAAAAATAAATACATATAATGTTAATACTTTATTATTGAATTTATATTAATATGTAAATATAAAGTTTATGAGAAGAAGCTCTTTTCTACTTCCTTTTGATTTCATACTAATGCCGACAGTTTCAAGTTATTTAAATTTATTTGCTTGCTGCAAATATGTCTCACCCAATTAGAGTCTTTTGGGTATTGAGAACTAGAAATCAACAAAATATTTATCAAGCTGATATAAGCCCTGCTAGATTACTAAAGTCTCGTAGTGCTATTAGCAGAGTTGCTGCTTATTACACAGAGCTACAAAATTACGAGTGGACTTCATAGAAAGTTGAAATAAGTCAGAAATAATTCCTAATAAACGTTTATTTCAAACCTGCCACACCATTCTAAAAAATTTTGGAAAATAAAGAAAGGCTTAAGGCCCAACTATAATGTGCATATGCTAGCAGAAGTCAGCTTCTGCAACCGTGCGAATGCATATAAAACATATGGGATAAATT
This sequence comes from Ormia ochracea, assembly GCA_963402855.1. Classification (NCBI taxonomy): domain Eukaryota; kingdom Metazoa; phylum Arthropoda; class Insecta; order Diptera; family Tachinidae; genus Ormia; species Ormia ochracea. The sequence goes on along the minus strand of OY727110.1, from coordinate 3,673,939 downwards.
ATAATGTGCATAAGCAAACTTTTCGTTAAGTTTTGCCAACTGCCATTTGCTTAAGCAAAGTGCGAAACTGGACGCAGATTCCGTACGGAATCAGCTATTTTTGGTTTTGATATTGGTTAAAAGTTTAATTTGTTTCATAAGCCTTTTTTTTTTTTAATTTACTTTGTTAAAATTTTTTTTATTATTTTATTGTTAAAAAATGGAAAACGACGAACTAAATTTTATTTTAACTAATTCAAACCACAGTCAGCAGTCTTCTGCAAGATCTATCTATCTTGGAAGAGTTCCTAGCCCGTACAACTTTTTTCATTATATTAGTAGATTTAATAAAATAAAAATATAATAACTCTTTTTATTTCATTTATTATGGAAAGAATTTTCAAATTTTAGTTTCAATCTATTCAATTATTTGAAAGGAAATAACATCAATTGTTCCTTATTTATGTAGAACTTTTTCCACCGTAATGATGACAATTCGCAGATTGTGCAATCGATGGAATATTGTTTTCAATAGTAGACCGCCATATTCCGTCTTGTAGTCTCCATTAGCATCCTCCCAATCAACATAATTTGTGGGGACGTAGGAAGATAGGACATTAAGCATAATGAAGTTATGCAAGCCAACGCAGGCCAATACAATTTTTTCAGCATTTTCTGGAAATAAGTGCAGGGTAGTAAGCAAAACTCGCCACCGAGACACTAAAATTCCAAAGGCGTTTTCGATTGTGCGACGAGCTCTCGATAATCTTTTATTAAACATATCCTTATCATTCGGTAGCAGGGCGCCAGGGTAAACGCATTAAATTTGTTCCTAAAGGAAATGTAGCATCGCCAACAAAAAAAATTTGGAATTGTTATATCCGTATTTGGCAAATTTTTATGAGGAGGGATTGGAAGGCTCTTATTTAGCAGTCTTTTACCAAATCGACTCAGTTGAAAAATTCCTATTTGCAAAATAAAGTAAAATTTATATTATAGATATATTTTTTTTTGTCAATATTTACTTACCTCCATCACTCTGATTCTTTAATTTTTTTAACTTTTTATTCATTGTTAGACACAAATGCAACTCGAACAAAAATTCACTTAAGTTCATTATAGCTACTTAAAAGTTTCATTATGTTTGTTGCTGCATTTGACAGACTTTTCATTCAATTTTGACAGTTGCTTAAGTTTGCATATGCACATTATAGTTGGGCCTTTAGAGAGGAAGAAATGTTTTTAATCCGACCAGAATATAAATGATTGGCAACACTGCTTACATACACGTCGTTTTTTGTCATTTGTTTTCTGTTTCCTCTGTAGGTTGAATTTAATGGCGTTTCTTTTCTACATTAAAAATGTCGCCCTGTGAAAAGGTGCCTTTTTAAAATGTTTTGCCCGCCCTGTGAAAGTGCAATTTTTTATGTAACGAGAAAAGAACACAAATTAGAAAAAAGTGCAATGCCTTTTTTTTAACAGCTGATAAACAAACATTTTCTGTATATTTTATGAAATGTGTATACAAAAATGATCAGTTTCCAGATTGCTAATTCATCTGCTTGAGAAAACAAATATATTTTTTTTTAATATCTCATACAAATAAGCAGCCGCATAGTGCTCTTTTGTTTGTTTTATATGATACAAAATATAAAAATAATTATTAAAATCTAATTTTCTGACTTTTTCAACTCAAAAGACTTTTTTTGAACATTTTCTGGTAACGCTGTGCAAGAATAAAAACCATGTGTTTTACAAGGCAATTTCTGCCCTGTTGATTTGTTCAGAGCAAAAGCGCAATTTGCCCTACGAAAGAGCAACATTTTTTAGAAAAGAACACGCAACCCTTTCACAGGGTAACGCATTTTCGAGAAAAGAACACAAAATTACCCTCCCTGCGGGTAGTGTTGCCTTTTTTTGTAGAAAAGAAAACGCCATAAGTTGTAAATACCTCGTTTCATTATCCTACACAGAGTACTATTTTAAGAAATTCCTTCAAAATGGCGTTGCTGGTGCTGTAGGAATGGCTTTAAATGCCATTTTTAAAAATATTAGAAAATGAATTTTGCAAAATACAACAATTATCATATTGACAAAAAAAAATAATTAAACTACAAATAAAACTTTGCAAACATTAAATTTCTCCAAAGTGTTTCCTTGTCTTGCATCTTGTTTTGTTTTCTTGTTTTCTTTGTTCAGCTGATCGTAAACTCATGAAAATTTTCATAAACTTTTACAAATCGTACGATTTGTCAAACCCAATCGCACATTTTTATGTCGCACTATTGTATTTTTTCAGCACACATGCCAAATTTGGCAAATCGTACGAGTGTGTAGGATACTGAATCGAGACTTTAAAACAGATTGGTTTTATTTTTACTTAGCGTTACCGAACAATTTTCACAAAAAAAACTTTTAAGTCAGAAGAGTCAGAAAATTATATTTTAATGATTTTTTTTATGTTTAGTATCGTATAAAACAAACACAAGACAACAATACAGCTATTTAATTATATGAGATATTAAAATAAAAAATGTTTAGTTTCTGAAGTAGATAAATTAGCAATCTGGCAACAACTTCGTTTATACATACATTTCATAAAATATAAATAATGTAAAATATAATGATGTTTCATCTGCACTGGAATCCTAAAATTTAATGAAATTGATAGATGTGGGTTTAGCTAGCTCCTATACGCATTTCATCGCATGCTAAATGGAGATCATCAGGGAACATTTACCCAAATAACCAATAACAAAAATTGTGCAGTGCGGCACATGCATTTAAAATATCAGTTGCGTTTACTGCTCTGTAGTGAAGTTGTCGTTCGTAGAGGAGGCAACGAAATTGTTTTGTTAACACACCTATGGTTTTTTCTATTGCATTTAGAGCCTTAACATGTTTAGAATTGTAAAAAGACTCTGCGCCTCCTTCATAAGATAATCCCCATGGCCTCATCAAATGGAATATAAATGATCTAACACTGTCATTTAATGAAAAATGCAAATTGTCTAATTATTAAAGCAAAGACAAGATGCCGATTACATTGAAAAAACTGCACTTTTAACACAGATCCAAGCTTTTTCATGTTAAATGCAAACGAACAAATATATTTTTTATTTTTTTCATGGCTTAGGATTACCTTTGGATTATTATCCACCTTTAGTTTAAAGCAAACATATGTATAATAAGAAAAAACGAATTATTTTTCCACCATCTTAAATTTAACTCTTGGATTTTGTAATAAAGGCCCTTAGAATTTTATTAAAGTAGTAATTACAGTAAATTTTCTAATAAATAATACATAACAAGATGTATGAAACATAACAGACTATTACTTAGGAAAAGATGATTAAAAGTCGATGATTAAAAAACTATATTAAAAATAATTTAAAAGTGTTAGTTTATATTTTCTAGTAAGAATGATAAAATACTTTACTGATTTATTATACAAGTGGCGACAACCATTATGAACTTAAGTTTAATAATTTCACTTAAATTTTAGTTCAATATTTTTTTGAATGTACTTACATGCTGACTACAATACAAAACAACTTTCACTAATTTCACAGTTCTGCCTGAAACCAGGCCCTGAGATCGGTACAGCTGATTTTTTTGCTTCATCATACAACAGTTTTGGAAGAATACTTCTTTCCTTCAAATTCGGAAAGAGATCATTTAATTCCGATTGAGTGACGAAATGAGGAGGCCGATGGGATAAATCAACTTCAAAATTTTAAAAATCGCTGTATGTTTCATTCGATTATTCAGGCTGAGGATTAGAGTCTCCGAAATCTTTTTCTATTTGATTGGTTTTTTTTGGCAACGATTCATTGTGAGCACTTGGGCAATGCAAATGGGATGGATTTACGAGTCGTTTTAAGTTAGTCTTTTAGGTTCTTTGCGATTTAATAGTCAACTCCCTGCAAACGCAGCAGAAAGTATCAAGATGATTTTTACTCTCACGTGGCAAAATTTAATAGTAATGCAAAATACTACTTAATTACATTTTATACCACAAACATTTGAACTGTAAAAAGGAAACGACTTTAATTCGTTGTTGAGGCAGCGCAACTAGGCGCTTAACATTTATTTGATAAAAGAGTTCTTAAAAGCAGATCTAGTCTGCTCATTGGCTTAATCTTATTGTCTCTATTCTTACATAGGTAATTACTTCTGCTTATAAATAATTTGTGAAAATATAATTAGTAGTCTAGAGTTGAGTGACTTCTTAAAGTCACTCAAAAATAACTTAGTTAGCTAAATTATAGTTTTCATGGTCATGAGAAAGTATCGAGTAACACCATCCCAAACAGACAATCATAAACAGTTTGGAATGTTTAACATGTGTAATGATGCACTTGAAATGTACTTAGCAAATGCATCAGTTTGTTTTGACTGTGTGTAAGTGTGTGGTATTAATGTGGAGCACCAAAACATAACAACAATTGTCCAGCACATAAATTGTGTCGTGCCTTTTCAAGTGCATATTTAGGGAATCAAATGACCGTCACATGTGTGAATGAAATTAATGTATTCCACATGTATTCAATGCAGGCAACTATGACTGTTGTGTTGTGCTACTTAGTGCAAGTCATACCGACTGCTTGTATCACACTACAGAACCGTTTTACTGAATTTAAGCAATATATAAACTTAGAGTCATCGCATGCAGAATCAAGATATCGCCTTTAGTGCTACTTAAAAACTATACTACAGAGCTATTAAAATATTTCACGGCTAAAATAATTTTTAATACATTTCAAATTGGATTTAGAGCAATAAGATCAGCAAAAAAGGGGTCATGTACTCCCCAAAAAAAAGAATTGGAAGTCATAGTCGGATTTAGGAGATCAATTTGTATAAGAATGAGCTGAAACGGTGCTAGGGCACTTTCCTTTTTTATTTTGTACAGAACAAGTTAGCAGTATCTATTAATCTTTATTATTAAGTTAATTATAAGCTAACTTTAGGATATCCAACTTTAAGTTGGTGAAAAAGTAATGCACAGTCCAGCTATTGAGGACAACGCATTGTTAAAATATTCATTAAAAATAATCTAGGTGTGAAGCACCTTACTGCCAGCTAACTAAGTTTCAGGCGGAACTATCACTATTAAGGTCAGGATTCACTATCCTATACAGTCGTACGAAATCACACGAACATCTTTAAAATCTTTTTTTAATATAGTGATTAAAAATTGATTGAAGTAAATGCAATTCTAATCGCACGGAAATTTTCATGTTAGCAAATCGCACGACTTACCAAGAACTGCATTTTCACGACACATTTGCTGCTGATATGTCATATTTGACAAATTGTATGATTGTGATTTTAAAATTTTTTTCATTTACCAATAAACATACAAGAACAATAACTTTACACTAAAAAGTGAAAATGTATTTAATACAATTTAAATTTAAGAGACAATTATCTTATTTCCGGTTTAAATACGAAGACAACGCTGACCCCTATATACAGACATATGTGATTGAAACAAATATATAACAAAGATTTTCAAGATAATTACTATTTATTACTATTTTGACAATTGTAGATAGTTATTTCATTTCTTATGACATATTATACAAGTTCAAACTAACTAAATCAAAACTTTAATAATATTTTACACTACAATTGGGAGGTACACTACCATAACTAATACAATAACATTGTTCAATTGAATACAGAGTTTAAAATATGTAGGAACTTTTTAATCTTATGTCCTTTAAATTGTTACAAATAGAAATTTTCTTTTCTTTTATTTATTCGCATTACCACACAAAATATAATAAATATAAACATGTGAGATATCTTCGTATATATATAATATTTTGTTACATACTAAATTAAAGAGCTTAAAAGCATTATTGGAAAGTCTTTATTTGAACACCATTACTTAAAGCTGATATTGACTATCCCACACAGCCATACGATTCAGTAGCATGACATTTGGATATGACCTTATCCTAGTTAAAAGAAACCACATCAAAATATGCAGCCCATACACGATTCAACCGTTGGTACAACTCGCTTAGTAATCAAGTTGTGTGTTGTCCCCACAAACGATAAAACCACTTCGTACAATTTCATTTTGCAAACAATTTACAGGTGGAACCAACAAATAATAAAAACGCATCCCACGAAGCAAAACAAATGAGGCATAAATTTTGTGAAGCAATAAAACAATTGAAAGCTCTTTAAGTAAATTAAATATTTATTGACATTCAAATTTTTTTTAATCTAAAAGATTTTTAAAAAACTTCATAATTGCATATAATTTACTGATATTGGCTATCAATAAATAATTCATCGTAGAGCTGTGCTCTAGTTTCATTTCAGCTGTGTCTTCCATTTTTAATTAGTATTCACTTAGTTTTCTTTGCTTTCAAAAACCAAATTAACCGACGACACGTCTTTCTCTCGCAAAAATGAGAATGATGTACGAAGTCGCATGACTAACTAACAAATGTTGCAACGCGTTGGCACGACGTGCCAAAAAATCAAAAAATGTTGATTTTCCATACAACCGAGACACAACTTCATACAAGAGGCCCACACACAATCTTGATTACAACCTGCCCAAGTTGTACCAACGGTTGTATCGTGTATGGGTTCCATTAGTATAGAAAAGATAATTTTGAGTAAATTTTAAAAATATGTTGTACGACTTCTTGCATTCTGTTATTGCAAACATTCCATATTGAACAAATCGTGCGATTGAGTGGGCTGTGATTGCATTTAGATGCGTACCATCTTATTCTATTGGAAAAAGATTTAGAAAAGAAAATGGGGGAACTGAAATGGCATGATGCCAATTTTGAGGATTTTTTTTAATTTTATAAGTAAATACACACAAATTTATAGTTTTTCACAACTACGGTATACTATATGTATGAATAGTCAATAATAGCTAATAGGACATACATACAGACGTACATATGTACATGTACTGTACTTCGTTAATACAGAAATAAAATTATCTTATATATACAAATAAGTTGGGTTTTCTTTCCTGACCCTATAACTCTAGAACGCACGAACAGATTTTTACGGTTTTGCATTCGTTGGAAAGGCATCGGGCTCCATGAGGTTTATAGCAAAGAAAATTCAGGAAAAATTTCAAGAGAAAAGCAGCAAAACAGAGAAAATAATTTTCACATATAGCGCCATCTCTAAATGTCTAGCATGTACTACAACGGCGCAAGTACGTGTTGTGTGAGTATACTTCAGGAATGTAGATGGCACCAGTATATGATACATTGTTTGACAGCTACTCATTGTATTCTGCTCAGTTAATTTAATGTAACATTTATTATGCACACGTTTTTTCAAACGCTAACTTAAAACCGGTATTGTGTTGATTGCGAAATTGAAAATAAAGTTGTTCGTTTCCTAACATTTCAATTGGAAACCATCAAATCAATCACGCCTATTGTGCAGATTTTTATTAAATTTCAACAGCATGCATTTCCTCTTAATGTGGTAAATTGAATTGTGTAAATTATGTACAGTTAGAGACATATTTATTTGCACACTACATATTTTTGGAATATTTTCAGACTTTTATAATATTTTCAAAAACTGCAGTTTCATGTTTTATCACCGCGTTGTTATACGATGTTTTTCGCTACTAATACTTCGTTAGCCCCCCCTTGCATCAGCAACGGACTGAAGTCTTCTTGGCATCGACAGGACTAAATTTTTTGTTTCATCTGGAGATATTTCAGTCCAAGCTTCCTGCAGAGTAGTTTTGAGGTCATTCCTGGTGTAGACATTTTTTGAGCACTCGACTTGCAGTAAGAACACTTATGCCGAATTTGATTGAGGCAACCATTATTAACGCAAAGTACGCATGTGAAAATGTATGTATTACTCGAATACCAATGTTCTGACTGATCTTCCAATTGACTTCAAACGATTGCAATCTGCGGTTCGCCTTGCGTTCACAATGACAATTAACAAGTCGTAAGTCCAATCCCTTAGTGTCTGCGGGATAAATTTAGAAAACCATTGTTTTTCACATGGGCAGCTATACGTTGCGTGTTCACGAGTTGGGGAACCATCCGCTTTGTTTGTGTTAACGTCGGACCAAGAAAAAAAAAATGTGGTATACCAAAGAGCACTTCAATGAAACGGATAATTTTTATAACGCTTCCATTCAGTATTTTCTTTAGATTTAATTTAATTTTTTACTTAGATAAGTTCAACTTAATTACACAAAATGTTACAAAAAACGAAGCCATCTCTGGTGGCGAGTTCGCCAGGTTTGCTAGTAGTATATGAAAATATGGGAGTACAGTAAATAGACTTTGAATATTACTGTCAGTTTTAGCAACGTATAATTCTACCATTGACTTGTTCAGCGCTGAGTAGTCCACAGCAATTAAAAATTTCACCATTAGCGCAGAAAATGATATTTAATTATTTTAAAAAAGGAATTAAATATAGTTTTTGTTTTTCTATTTTAGTAGAAGTCAATTAGGCGGTTGCACAATATTTACAAGCTATATCTCAAATTATCACAGTGTATTAAATATATTCACCACCAGCGTTGCCAGTTTTTGGGAAAAATTGTGGATCTTTATTTGTGATTGTCGAATATTTTGTAAAAATTGTGAACGGTTTTTTTGTGGAAAACTTTTTTCGTTGGAGATTTTCGGAGATAAAATATGATAAATTCCTTAGTGGCTGTTAATTAAAAGCTTGTCGTAAATCCGAAAAATTTTAATGATAGTTTTTAATTCATATAGAGGGCTACCACTGGCAGATCGTGGGTTAGATTCATACTTCCGATAGTTATAAAAAAGAAATGGTGTAACAGTGCTTATATGGTTATACTAAACATGTGCAGCTTTTAGAAAACAATAAATAAAAATAATAATTTAAAATAAATAAATACTTTGTATTTATTTTTACTTAATAATATTGTTTTATTTGCAATGAACTGAGCTGTTTTTGGTGTTACAAAAATTAAAGATTAGCAATAAGTTCTAAAAAATTTGGCATTCCTATATACCACAGCACCATGTTACAATTATTTACTTTTACATGTAATTTAGTTTTTACATGGCAACGTTCCAGCAATTTGCCAACTGTGAAACATTATATATATATACATATGTATATATGATATGTTCTTACTTCTATAAACATAAAATTGAGCTAAATTACATAATTTAACTAAATTCCTTTCCTTTTTGGCCAATTATTTAAAATTTTTGTATATTTTTTAATGCGCCACTTGCACATGTATTTAGCTTGTAAGGCCTAACTTCCTTTATGCCAATAAAACTAAATTTTATTGCACATTTATCCCTACGTTTCGTGGATTTTTGTCCACTTTATCAGGGGATTATCTAATTTATTAAAAACAAAAATTGAGAACAGGTTTTACAATATTTATTATTATAATATTTAACTTACAAACTAGTCTGATCGTCTGATAACTGTACTATAAATGGCGCTTAAATTGTCAGTATCCTCTTTTTTGTTCATTGTTTTGTCAATTTTTTGTTGTATCCTTAAACTTTCCATTACATTTTTTTTCCAGTTATCTTCTTTGTCTAGTATTTTAGTATTCTCAAAGTCTGGTAAATGTTTATGCATTCTAGCATTCTGCGATAATGCAGTGCTCTCTTTGCTTTTATTTACGTCCGCTTTATGTTCATTTATTCGGGTATTTAAGTTCCTTTTCGTCGTACCTATATACACCATATCACAACTGTTATTATTATCACCTTTACATGGTATTTCGTAAACCACATTGTTTTTTTCCATTAAAAAACTTGATATGAACCAATTTTGATCAATAACTTTTCAATGCAGAACTTCTTTTACCACTTTTTTGAAATTTGTTATATACGACTGCATACAGGTTATGACATAATTTAACGTGCAATTAGCTGGCATTTGTTTTCTTTCCTTCAAGGACTTGGTGCAGATGGTAGTATATTTACTATATCCTAAAAAAAATTACCCTATTAAAAATTTACTACATTTAACAAAATCAATAAAGAATAAATTGTAAAAACCAAACCTAAAAAATTCTAATAACAAAACTCATATAAAGGAAATGTAAAAAACTGACTATACGAAATATATTTTAAGCAAATAATAAAAAACTTTTTACCCCCCGATTCAGATTACGAAAGCTGCCATTTACAGGAAGTATGAGGAATAAAAATCTTTTAATCTACGGTATTATATTGCTTTTCCTCTTGTTTCAATTTTTTTCTTTTTTTTGTAAATGTTAATGTCTTAAGATTTTGGTAAACACTCTTTAGTCTTCAGTTTTGAAATGTTTAAAAACTAAAAATACTAATCATATAAAAAATCTAGCTAAACATTTTACCGTTTGCAGATGCAAAAAAAAAAAATGCTTTCAAACAAAATGTTGGTAGTGTGAATCTTGTGTGTGAAAAAGTGTGAATTTTTTTTTTAAAGACCAGCTGTTTAAATGTAACTTAAGCAATCATTATTCGCCCTTATTGTCTTTGGCGTTTTCGCGGCGAAAGTTTGGCGTTGTTTTGAAATGCTATCGTGGTTGGCGAAAAACGCCAATAAATACGACAATTTTCAAATCTATTACAAAAACCATACCGTGTTTGGCATATTCGCCTGTCAAATGTACAAAATTTTGTCGTTAAAAAAATTGATCACGACGTTATTAAATTTAATTTAAATGGAGTCAAGCAAAATGTCAGTATGCAAAAAATTAAACATTATTGACATGTAAATTTCTTTTACATAGAATAAAGATTACAACTACCGCACAATTTTCAATATTACAGAAATAGAATATTAAAGAAATAGAGATAATTACAGCGCCAGCAATCCAGAAAAGCATAATATTTATATGTGGATATGAAAGTACAAATTTTTAGTGCAAATGTGTTCATAATTAACCAATTCAATGTTGATATACACACACACATATATATATATATATATATATATATATATATATATGTGTGTGTGTGTGTTCATGAATACGTATGTACTTAATAAAATTAAATTACAGAACTGTCTGTGACACTATCCATATTTTTTATTTCCGTTTATTTTCCTCTCCTTATAAGTTTTGATCTGAGTTAAATTAAAAATTCAGTTTTGGTTAAATAATATTAAGTGTTAAATTTTTATGCAAATATTAAATTATATCAGTTAAGATTTAATTGTTTGTTATGAAGTTTAAATGTAGTTTATCCATTTCGTCGCGGAAAGTTAGCATCAATTTGTTCAAGTGTTGGGAGCACGTCTAGACCGCAGCAACTATACTTAAATTGTTTACATTGCGCGTTATTTCAGTGGGATTGTGTGTGAGTCTAATGTACGAGTATTTTTGCAAAATAATGAAGGCAAAATAATAAGGTAAGTTCACTTTTTTATTCAAAAAAACCTTTTATACGACTACTAACATATGCGGCGCCATTACTAATGTTGGTCTTTCTGAATTTTTTTTGGTTTGAAGCTGCTAAGGCGATTAATAGTGTTTTTGTTATTGAATTTCTCTGTTTTGAAACTATGAAAAACAATCTCCACAGACTTTTGACTATCTAGCAAGCGTGCATACGTACAAGACAATTTTCTTTAATGCTGGAGTTAAAGTCGACGTCGCAAACGCCGTCTGAACGCAGAAATTGTGATGTTCGACGTTTAATTTCATTTTGCAGTTAATGTCAACGGCGTACAGATGCTTAAATATAAACCGTTAATTTGAAAATTTATTTACTGAAATATTTGTAATTAAATATTTATTACTTATTTTTTACCAAATCTCTCCTTTAAGAGCTGTATTCTTATAGTTCTTGGAGAATTTGTTATATAAATATTTTTTAATATTTAAATATATTTATTTTTATAGGGAGATATTACCAAATTTTAATTATTATATATATTATCCCCCTATAATACCAATATTAATAAATTGAACTCTCAATTTTTATAGTTTAAAATAAAATATTTAAATAAATAAATAATCAATTATTATTAAAGTATAATAACTAAAATTAGGAACTAAAATTAAGTTATATTAATAATTAAAATTTGATAATATCTCCCTATAAATATCAATATTAATAAATTAAACTCCCAATTGTTCGTTTTCGCGAACAGCATTTATAATTTTTTCATTTAATGTACTATCCGAGCTCATTTTAATTAAAAAAAAAAAGCAACAGTTTAAACAAGTACAATCATCAGATAATTATCGCCCATGTTCTGAAAAACCCATATCGCTAAAATTTGGCGTTTTCGTTTTTAAAACGCCAAAGAGGTGTTCTGGAAAACGCATATCGCTTAAATTTGTCGTTTTCAAGCCGCCAGACCATACTGAAGCGTTCTGGCTTATTTTATTGAAACTGCACTTTAAACACAAAAGGAAATGATGTACAATTTATATTTAATATATTTTCTCTTTATTTAAGATTAAGCTTATAATATTTTTTCACAAATTTAATTAAAAATATGCTATTCAGTTTTTCAATGGTTAGTCGCAATTGTTTACTTAAAAATGCAATTTTGTTTAACCTGTACAGAGCTACGAAACTTAAAGCGCGGAGCAATGCTATTAAATTTGAAATTCTTCTGTGCAATTATATATGTATGTATGTACTTACGCTTGGTCCGGAATGTCCAATGAATTGGAAGAATCCCTTAGTGTCCTTTTTTTTAATTAACAATGCTTTAGATTGTAGCTTTTTCAAAACCAATATAGCAAGCAAGAACGCTGTAGGCATTTTAATTTCAAATTTATTTCTTTGTTTGTGTTTTTTGTTATGATAAACCATGTTTTTATTATTCGAACAAAACTTCGGCAAATAGCAAAACGCCAGCAAATCGCTTCGTTTTCAGAACATAGCGAAATGCGTTTTGCGTTTTTAGAACCGTAAGCGATTGGAAAACGCTGTGTTTTTCAGAACATAGACGTATGTATGTATATTGCTTTGGCATTTCATTGAACGCCGAACAAACCCTGAAAAAGTTGAAATCGATTGAACTTTTTCAGCGTTTAATTTCAAACGTCGTTGAGATTAAAATCTCTCATACAATTGCATACGTTTCAACTTTTTTTTTGACAGTTGACGACGTTCAGACGGCGTTTGCGACGTCGACTTTAACTCCAGCATAACTCTTTTTCAATATTTTAATGAAAGATCAGCTTGTAAAAAATATTTTTTGACAGATCTTTACACAGGATGTTTCAAAGAAAATTAAAATATCGTATTCTTTTACATTGCTAATCTTTTACAAAATTTTGCATGTCGAAAATTTTAGACGGTAAGATAAAATTGAAAATACGACAGCTGTCGTTTTACGACTACGCCAAAAACAATAAGGGTGATTATTTGATTGCAAAGGGTGTGCAAAATCGTGATATCATTTTAATTGTACTGTAATTTCTTTTATTTGTAATTTTGTTTTCAATATTTTAAACATATTCCGAAATGTAGAATATTACACGAAGGAAAAACGTGACCTTTTTTGGAAATGACAACTGACAAAATAATAATTTATACATGTTATTTTATAAATAGTAGTTTGTATGAAACAATTTATTCATTAATGATCAATAGTTTATTTTGTTTCATGATGCTCCCTATACTTTTGCCGCAATTAAGAAAACAGAAGCATTTCAAATATTTAAATATTATTTCAATTTAAATGGCAATTAACTAATTGTCCACATTAATATGAAGTTAAACAGTGGGCATAAGATTCGTTATCAGTTATACAAAAATTTCTAGGAAATTAGGGTATAATCATATACAACGAATACCTAACGATGATGCACCCATATTTACATGTAATGTAGTTGTATTAGTATTTAGCAATAGTAGTGGTGGTAGTAGTAAAAAATATATATATATAAATATATTTTAAAGAATTTATTCAAAAATATATAAATTAATCTACATTATGTCTATAACGTCTTAAACGTGCTGTATTTTCTATTTTGGGTGCACCGGGGGGTGGCGTAATATCATTACGTATTTCTGTCCCAGAATGTTCAATTTTATCGAAATCTTTAACCAAATTGAAAAATAACATTTCTTTATCTCTACATCCATTTGGAGATTCTGCTTTATCTCTATCTATTGCACCAATGCCAACAGTAACCCCGTCAGGCCTTGTACTTGTTTTTGTGGAACATTTCTTACAATTGGCACCAATTTGCGGTTGATCATCTGATGTATCGATTGAATTATCGTCAAAAGGTGCTATTAAAGAATTTGGCAGCCCACGTATTCTGGAAATAAAATGATAGCACTAATTATAATCCGTATTTATTGGGGTTATATTGGCTATTAAATGACTAAAATTATATTTATTGACTTCCACTTTTTTGTTTTGTTTAATGTAGTGTGATACAAGCAGTCTGTATGACTTGCACTAGGTAGCAGAACACAACAGTCATAGTTGCCTGCATTGAATACATGTGGAATACATTAATTTCATTCACACTGTGACGGTCATTTGATTCCCTAAATATGCACTTGAAAAGGCACGACACAATTTATGTGCTGGACAATTGTTGTTATGTTTTGGTGCTCCACATTAATACCACACACTTACCCACAGTCAAAACAAACTGATGCATTTGCTAAGTACATTTTAAGTGCATCATTACACACGTTAAACATTCCAAAATGTTTATGATTGTCTGTTTGGGATGGTGTTACTCGATACTTTCTCATGACCATGAAAACTATAATTTAGCTAACTAAGTTATTTTTGAGTGACTTTAAGAAGTCACTCAACTCTAGACTACTAATTATATTTTCACAAATTATTTATAAGCAGAAGTAATTACCTATGTAAGAATAGAGACAATAAGATTAAGCCAATGAGCAGACTAGATCTGATGTTAAGAACACTTTTTATTAAATAAATATTAAGCGCCTAGTTGCGCTGCCTCAACAACAAAATTAAATTCGTTCTCTTTTACAGTGCTATATCAGACAAATATTAAAAAAAAAAAATTTCGTAGCCGTATTATTTTTATTTTCAAAAACGAGCTCTTTTAGCCTCAGTTTTAGGCTTCAATGTTATGCTAACTTATCTGTTCTAGTGTTTGTACTTTTATCAAGACGTTAAATATATAAGTAAATATAATTTTTAATGAAAAATTAATATGCTTACAGTATGTTTAGAAAATAGTACTACCATAAACCAAGCGACCACACCAATCAGTTTCAACATCTATACATAATGCAAGCATATCAATTTTTACCAACTATCGGGAGGTACGAAATTGTATTAGACTAATTATTAACATTCATCTTCCATAATTTTCTATTGTATTTTTCTTTTTCATCGACTTAAGTTGCAGCAGCGATATATTCGCAACATCAAGCGAATGCAATATGTCCGAAGTGTATATATATGCCGATGTGAAAAAGTAATATCCCGGCACAAAATTAGGAAGAAAGATGCTGTGAATGAGACTTCTTAAACCGATAGCAATGTATGCATCCTCTGTGTGGGCTGAGGCTATTAGCAGAACTTATTGGAGAAGAATGAATGCAGTACACAGATGTGCACTTCCGGTGTCCTTATGGTGTCTTTCACACAGTGTCTAGGGATGCAGCTTTGGTAATTTCGGGGATGATTCAGTTTTACCTGCTAGCGGATATGGAAGTTGGGATGCATAATGCGCAAAACAATGAGGACAGCAAACCCCGGTACGACGAGCAACAACGCAGTGATAACAGTGGTAGCATGATTGGATCATTCCCCGAAATGTAAAATGGGCCAACAGATTCAGCTTGGAAAGAGAGCAAACACGGTCCGATGAATTTCTATCTACCGCAGCTGTTGACTCGGTATCGATAATTCAGAGCACACCTGTTTAAGTATCGACACGAAGATAGTGTTAAGTAAGACACATAATCTTAACAGAAACTGCAGAACATATTTTCTTCAATTTCAAGCGAAACGATATAAAGAAAAATCCAATCCCAGATCTCGCCGATAACATTGTTGACCTAATAAGATCATCAATGTAGATCTGGAATAGACAATATAGCACATAGACAATGGGCCGAGTGAATAAAAAGGTAGCTCAAGCTTATTCTAGTAATTTTGCAGTTTTAACTAGTTTTAAGGTGAATAAAAAATTAAGCTAAAACTTGTACTTTATGCTAACTAGTAAAAGCTATTTTTTCCAGTGTTGGCTTAAAAAAGGTGTGAATAAAAAGTAGTAAATGCTTAAAATTAGTAGTTTATTCTTTGATTTTTGTAAGCAGCTGGTTGAGGTGTTGGAATCTTGTATTTTTCTGCATTTTATTGATAAAAGCAAAATTGCAAAGAGCAAAGTGCACCGTCTTTTGCTGTTTTAACGGCTGGCAGCTGAGATTTTTTAAATAAAACTTTATAAGTTTTGAGTATTTGGAAAAAACTACCACTGCCTTTATCACCCATATTTTATTATTTGTTTATAATTTAAGAAATAATTTTAAGTATGTATTTAATTTATGGTTATAATTTACGAAAGATATGTATTTGGTGATTTTAAAACTGTTTTTAAATAATAACAAATGCCATTATACAAAGTTGCCACTATGTTGAATTTTATAATTTACTGCGTAAATACCTTTTGGGAGTATTTATTTTGGTATTTAGGAAATACATTTAAATTGAATCCATATATGGACCGAATGCATATTCAAACAATTTTTATGCAAAAACTAGTTGAAAATAGCATAACTATTTCATACTTTTCACTTGCGAGCAAAATATCAAAATCCTGATTAATTTAAAAATGAAAACTTGCAATATTTTAAGTTTTTCTGAACACTTACATAAGTACATTTTAAAAAAAAACTTTGTTCGATACTGAGTAGTTATGTTCCAGAAAAGGCAACAAATTATATCTAATTTTCAAACTTTCTATTTTGCAGAGGTATAGGATGGCGGTTCATTTTAAACTGCAACAGCAAAACTAATTTTGAAAAAGCCTTTTCATTTAAAAATAGGATTAATTATTTAATGTTAAAATATACGCCCATGTTCTGAAAAACGCAGCGTTTTCAAATCGCTTACGGTTCTAAAAACGCAAAACGCATTTCGCTATGTTCTGAAAACGAAGCGATTTGCTGGCGTTTTGCTATTTGCCGAAGTTTTGTTCGAATAATAAAAACATGGTTTATCATAACAAAAAACACAAACAAAGAAATAAATTTGAAATTAAAATGCCTACAGCGTTCTTGCTTGCTATATTGGCTTTGAAAAAGCTACAATCTAAAGCATTGTTAATTAAAAAAAGGACACTAAGGGATTCTTCCAATCCATTGGACATTCGGGACCAAGCGTAAGTACATACATACATATATAATTGCACAGAAGAATTTCAAATTTAATAGCATTGCTCCGCGCTTTAAGTTTCGAAGGCTGTACACGTTAAACAAAACTGCATTTTTAAGTAAACAATTGCGACCGAGAATTGAAAAACTGAAGGTAAATTTTTATAGCATATTTTTAATTAAAATTGTGAAAAAATATTATAAGTTTTAGCTTAAATAAAGAGAAAATATATTAAATTTAAATTGTAAATAATTTCCTTTTGTGTTTAAAGTGCAGTTTCAATAAAATAAGCCAGAACGCTTCAGTATGGTCTGGCGGTTTGAAAACGACAAATTTAAGCGATATTCGTTTTCCAGAACATGGGCGATATTTACAAATCATGCATTTAAATTCCGTAAACAATATGCCGGGATTTAAAAGCAAAGAAAGTGGGAACTCCTAAATAATTTCTGCCAGCTGTTAATTTTTCCAGCTTTTGCTACCGCTTTTCAGTACTAGGTATGTAGCAGTAGCAAAGAGTTATTCACACATTTCCTAGTTTTAACTATCAGCTTTAGCTAGTACTGAAAAGAGAATGCTAGTGCTACTACTTAGAACTATGTAGTATAAACTACCTTTTTTTTCACTCGGCCCATTAGCACATTTTTATCTGCACTACTAGAGAGTAGAACTGGTTTTTTAAAAGATTATTAGGTCACCGTATAAATCCTTTCCGTTAACTAGTTGTTTAATTTAAGTTGTCATTAATTTTTCTAGTTAAATTTATCTTTACTTTGTTGTTATTGTATCAACTGTAAATCCTTTTGAACTGTGCGGTAATGAATTTGGTTTTGCAGAAAATGAAACTTTATATAAACAAACCAACTAGCAATAAGATTTAACGGGAACAAATATTTATGTGTGACAATAACAAGAACAATGAATATGTAGACATAACATTTTGTATTTAAGTAAAAACCATGAAATAAAAATAAAAATATAGCATTGTAAGTCCAACATTCAAGTTGATCGGGTCGTTTTTGTTTGATTACACGGCATCTTAGCTCGTACGAAAGAAATATCTCCGTTGCCCACCATCTATCTAGCAGCCTACAGAAAACAACTTAGAGTAACCAAGTTGCCCTGTATCGCTGCCGGTAAGGAAAAACCTCCTTATCGTACAGTTTTGTTATCAACCGTTAAAAAAAGGCATTGCACTTTTTTCTAATTTGTATTCTTTTCTCGTTATAAAAAGAATTGTATTTTCACGGGGCGGCCAAAACATTTTAAAAAGGCACCTTTTCACAGGGCAACATTTTTAATGTAGAAAAGAAAACACCATTATTGAGTTATACAAAATTGTGTATTTCTAAAATGTAAGTTGCAAGTCCCAAAAAAAAAAAGAAATAGTTGTTCACTTACCTACGTTCATTTCTGGAGCGCGGACGAGCAAAACGTAGTTGCAATTGCAATGGATCCGTTACATATTTCTCCGTTGCTTCTCTGCGCCGCCGCATACCTATTTAAAATATTCGTGAGAAAAATAAAATGCTAATTTTTTAATGCAAATCGTATTTCAAATTAATTATATGTCTCATTGCAAAAATAAACGAAACAATTTTTGAAACAGAAGTAAATAAAGTACTTAATTTCAATAAGAGTGTTTCATATGACCACATACGAATATAATATTCGATTTACACTTATCAACGAATTTCATCCACTCAGCGAGATGGTAATCACTTCTTATATAAAACCTATATATGTATGTATAGAAACGCAACATCATTTATTTTTGTGTTATTTCTAGAAAAAATTACTGAACTTTCAAGAAAAATATGTAATAACTAGGAAAAATTTAATGCAGAATAAACTTTGAAGGTTTAGAAGGTTTTTAAAGAAAACTTTAAAAAACAAACTAATAATAAAATGATCAGAAGAAATTTTTTTCTAAATTAAGGTAATATATCCATAGTTATTCATATTTTTTTTATTTTTGTAGTGAACAATAAAGCATTAGTACACATCTCGTTGTATTCCGATGAAGAATATATATTGCTGAACCTATTGGAGGAACATACTCAAAGATTTATCGTACTTGCATGTTTTCATATTGAAAACATTCAATTAACTAAGCATGAAAGTAATGCTATGTAAGCACACAATAAATTTAACTAACAAATATTTAATAAAAATATTAATTGATAGATATGTCTGCAATTGTAAATCCTTCGATAATAGAGCTGGATATATCATATTTTAATGATGATGGTCAATGCTCAAGTAGGACCATAACTAAAGGAGGGGATAGTCACGGGTCACGGCAGAGGATCAGAAAGCTCGAGGACAATTGAAAACTTCTGACACTGGCAAATCAGAGAAAACTGATATGCAGCTACAGGCAGAGGATGGGAAAAAGCAAGTGGATGAAGTTCTAAAAAGGTCAGACCCCATTGATTTTCTGACACTGGCAAATTAGAAAAAACTGATATGCAATGATAGTCGGATGAGGATGGGAAAAAGCAAATAGATGAAGTTCTAAAACGGTTAGACTCCATTGCTCTTCAAATGCAGCTTTGCAGAGAAATGCTGATTGTATTGATTGAATTGTCATTTTAGTTTTATAGTAGTTTTTTTTTTTTAATTTTTAACATTATCCATTGTTTGTGTTATCTTTAATCTTCTATATGTATTTTTATGAGGTTTTATTCGGATTTAACATTATTTTTTTTTATTTTGACATGTAGTTAACAAATAAAAATATGTTTTAGTAATTTATTAATTTGAGTCAAATGGCATAGGAAAACTAAATTTTCAATTTTTTCTGAAATTTATAATTCCTGCAATAGTTAATAGCTTTAACGAAATATTGGAAAGAAAAAAAATAGAGATATTTTTATATAAAATAAAAAGATCATTTTTATTAACTTTATTGTTTTTCTTCTTATCATTTTGTTGCCGTGAAGTAAAATTGATTGTTTTATTAGTATTATATTCATGAATTTATTTAATCTTTTTTTCAATAAAATTAAAATGAAATAAAGAAGTGTATATTGGAATAGTTTTACAATTAAATGATAACGTATAAAAGCTTAACTTTTGTAACTCATTTGCGAGGTTTTAAATTATAATACCGTTACATATTAAGCTATTGCTGATCTTATATTTTCTGCTGATTCTGAGAAATCAGAATCTGGTTGCAGGCGCGATTTAATCTGATTAACGTTCCATCTTTAATTTATAAGACAATTTTTGGGGCTTATGTTGTGGAGAGAGAGAGAGAGAGAGAGAGAAGTTGAAAAAATTAAATTTGAAAGCTGAATCCGCAATAAGAACTACTGGGACTTCCGTGTTATTTATTTTTATCGATTTTTCTTTTAATACATGTGATTTCTTAATCATTGTACTAAGCTGCGATTGGCGATAAATTTGTAAGTTATTACAACATCCTCGGCTACCAACATTAGCATATAGAAATCTTTAAGTATATGTCAATATATGTATAATGGTGAACAGCTTCTGCAGCTGGTGGTTTAATTTCAATATGGTATCCATCTGTTTAAATAAAAAATTTATGGTAATTTTTTTAATATTAACATAAGAAATATATGCTTACCAATACCACCTGAGCATTGGGGAAATTCCAAATCATTAAATCCTTTCACGCAGATGTTCAGAATTCTGCTGAAGATTTTCTATAAATAGTGTAATACATATGCTCCTATCAGAAATTCCAAACAGCCTTTCCACAGTATGGTACACGGCTGAAGAACCTAACGTGTAAAGAGATATTGCCACGCGTTTTTCCAATGGAATACAATTCCGAAATTTAGTGGCCTTTTTTGCTAAACATTCCAAATGATGCACCAGCAAAGAAAATATTGTCCCATCTACTCGTATTTTCTTATTAAAAAATTCAGGGCTACCATTAGGAATATCCTTTTCCAAAAATATCTGTAACGATCCTACGATTTCATTACTTTTCAAATTAAATCTAAATAAATTAGCTAAAAATACTTACACAGGTCCATAGGCTTCTTTTGATATATGTAAGTTGTTAATAAAATATCATATCTTCATTATGATCATGTGCTAATAATTAATATTTGCGCTTTTCAATAAGCTAATTATTAAAGAATCTTTAATTTAATTTTATAAAATTCTTGTTTTCACAATCACTTTTGTAGAAGCACCACAAATAACAGATGAAGGATGTTGTAATGTAAACGCACTATTTAATTTTTCAACATCTTCCACGTGTTCCCCTAAGATGTTGGCCACTGTAAATCAGCTATAAGCAAGCATCATTAGCGTTGTGACATTAACTTCAAATGTGTGATAACATTAGCTCTTCATTAAAGGTTTGTTATTCCTTCCCTGTAAAAACTTATCACAGTAAGTCCTAGTACCAGATACCATAAATCAACCGGTGACAATATTTCATAGGACTATATACACAAACATAAATACGTACGTAAACACATTACATTCAGAATTTACAAAATCAAAATAATTTAATGAATGTATATTTTGTAGAGATAGTATAATTTTTAGACGAATACTTAGTATATACAACTTGTTAGAAAATTATTCTATTTTTAAAGTGTTTTCTTATCAGCTGTTAAAAAAAAAGGCAATGCACTTTTTTCTAATTTGTGTTTCTTTCTCGTTATATAAAAAATTGCACTTTTACAGGGCGGGTAAAATATTTTAAAAAGGCACCTTTTCACAGCACGAATGACTTATACCGATTGCGCACTCAAGTGTGTTAAAACAATTGTCTACTGCGCATCTACGTCATCAATGTTCACATTTGTTATTCTGCTGTGAGATTTGTTTGGATTTTGTTGTTTACATTTGTAAATATCAGCATTTATTGGAAATATAACATTTTTTCAAGTTTTTTTTGGTGAAATAAAAGAAAAATTTGTTTCATTAGCAATTTATTGTGTTTTCAAAGCATTTAAAATTCAATTATTAAACGCCAAGAAGCAAAAACATTTGCTTCAGTTATGCCGACCAACTCGCCTGCCAGTGTGTATTGACTTTTTCGTATGAAACATGGAGAAGGGATCAAGATAGGCTCCAGGATAAACTGCATTCAACAGGAAAAACAATATAGCCATGCCCGTTCGTACTTAAATCTATCACCTTGCTCCAAATGTAGTTTCAAAAAGTCCTTTGATATAAGTAAACCTCCACCATTATTGTCTAAAAATTTTATGGAGGTCTTGCATATTTTCCATTATTTTTTCTGTCGGCTTGGATAATCCGCCCTCAGATAGATGGTCTAACCAAGAATATCTAGGCACCTCCAGCTGGTTTTTAGTGATTGCGATATCAGGAAATTCATTTTTTAGTTTATGGCATATAAAGCCTGCAAAATTTTCAAGCCTATCGTATGCCATGTCACTTAGTTCATGGTCGACTAGGGGCTCCGCATCAATATGCACCTTGAAAGGCGAAATAATTTTGCCAACTATAAATTTTTTGTGGATTTTAATGCTTCCTTTAAAACAAATTATTAGAAAAATACTTAAATTTATAAAATTAAATATGTGATATATGTATGTGTAGTCTGTGATATTTCTTTTGAATAGTTTTTATTAAACAAAAAATATACTGAAAATGTATACATATGAAAATTTATTTATGGTTTTAAACATTTTATTGGCGAAACCTATTTTAGAACAAATATTAGTGAATCGTAAATTTGTACATTTTTGAATTGGTATTTGTATATTACTTTCAGGCATTTAAAAAAGTCTTGTCTTATTCTGAAATTTTCAGAGAGTTGCAAAGTTATAAAATCAATTAAAAGGAATTTGTATTGTTTTTTGAGAGGCGATATTTTTGAATATTCATATATTTTTTCACAAACTTTGTATTGAAAATTATTTTTGAATTGTTTAGAAAACTTCGTGGACGTGAAAACCCCCTTAAAAATGAAAATTACAATTCTTCCGACGCTATTTTCAAGTATTATTTATAGTATTATTTGTGATTTATACACACGTGAACTATTAAAATTTATCGGACGGGATTGCTTTATACAAACCTTGTATTATGAAAAATGTTTCAGTTAAATTTGAAAAGCTTCAGCCAGTGGTCATAAGAAGAATATCAGATTTTTACGTCAGGTTATATTGCAAACGCAAATATTAATATTAATTTTTTAGAGTTTAAGAGACGAAGTTTATATTCCATTAACAAAATTGGTTTTTTACACTGGCAGATTTAATAAACTATTTCAAAAAATATTAAATTTCGTTATTACTTTAGTTTCAAAATACAAATAAGACATGATAAGACATGAAACTAGAGAGAATTTTTTTAAATGTTATTCAAAGAACACTTACAAAATTCATACAAAGCAATATTTTTTGCCCATTGATGACGTCACACAAAACATATGGTTTTCAAACAAAACTAACGGACCTGCGCAAGACGTAATCGGTATAAGTCATTCGTGTTTTCACAGGGCAACATTTTTAATGTAGAAAAGAAAACGCCATAACATACACCAAAGAAGCTTTTGGTCACATATTGTATTTTTTTTTATTGAATAGCGATTACAGAAGAATGAAAATGAGTAAAGGAACAAATGCAAAATCTGATGTAGTATTGAATTTTGTTTTACATTTTCATGTAAGTATATTATAAAAACGTACACATATATCCTATAGTCGATGCACTTTAAATTCCATGAAATCGATGGCTGCAGACTGGTTGCCAACTTTTACATAAGTGCATTGCGTCAGACTTCATTAAACCGTTATCTTCAATACAAAAAAAACACCACATAAGGTATTTAAACCAATAATACTGCCACAGTGGAAGCATCAATGAGTTTTAAAGGAAAATAAAGTTATATGTTTATCACAATTGTATCTTTATGCCGACAAACGTAATAATATAACTTAACTTTTCATCATTTCATATGCCAATATGTATGCATGTTAAATTACATATTGTCTGTGAAAAAATTTTTATGTCTAATGCACGTTTACATTATTACATATGCCCCTATGGTTCATAACAGTTGTAAATTTGATGTTGTATTTTTGAAATTGCGATTATGGTTCACAACAGTTGTTTTTAAGTGTTGTTAGTTCTGTCAAAAATTTACAACAGCTAAGTAGGAGTTGTGTAGTTAAAAAAAGAATTTCTTCTCAATATAATTCACTGTTAGAAGAAAAAATTTTTTCTGAAATTATTCGTTGACAAATTTTTCTGCTTACTATTTATTTTCAATAACTTTTATTTTAGTGAATGTTTTTTTTATTTATTTTAAAGATTTCTTTTTTATTTTTCATGTGCCTCAATTTTTGATTTTAAAGATTTTTCATATTTATTTAGGTTTAATATTTTTTTTTTCAATTTGAAACAGTTTTATTATTATTATTATTTTATTCTATTTTATAGAATTCCTTTTCGAATACGTGCGTTTTCTTTGTATACTCATCACTATCAAAGAATAACTCGACGCTAATGTCCATTATTTAAAATTTTTTTGTAACTTTTTATTTATTTATATTACTTAAAAATATTATACATATATTTATATTACTTATTTATGTTTTGTATATTAATAAAAATAACTTCTGCTTATTTTTTAAATTTTCACTTTGCGCTAAATTTGTTGAAATGTGTTAATTTTGTTTTCAACTGTCTGTTTTGTGTATTCAAAGATGCATTTTTTAAAGAAAATGTATTCTAACATTGAAGAACAACCCTGTGACATACAAAGCATCTAGATATCGTAAACCATAATCAGAAAAAGTATAAATGTTGTGTTGTCGCCTCTACAACACAACACTTAGGTGTAGTGAACCATAATATGGGCATTAATAATTGAACAACGCAGAAAAGTTTCAAGCTTACAAATTATTTTGAAGAATTAGCTTAGGACATTTTCAGAAATTCTTAAAGTTGTAAATTTTTGTAGGGCAATTGTACAATTAGTACTTCACACCACATGCGCATGGTTTTCACTAAAATGTTAGTTGAAAACTATATTGAAATAATAACTAAAACAAAGTTCAACATACAGATTTGTAAAATCACTTTTGTTATTGTATATACAATTTTTTTTTTTTTTTTTTTTGCAAACATGATTTTTTGTTTTGTGAGTACTTATCCGACGTCTTCCAGACTGGAGAAAAATAATGTTTATGGGGAATATTAATCAGAATTTTCACCCAGTACAAATCGTACATGAACATTATATATGTAAATATTGAGGAAAAAAATTAATATTATTTCGAAATTAAACACAAATGCCATTTAGTCTGGTACAAAGGAGTACAATTCTGAATACGCAAGTAAATGAAAATCATAGCAAACCTGGTGTTAGATCCGAAATATCAGGGTTTTGAAATACAACACCATCAGACTTATCGCAGACATTTTGCTTGTTGATACTAATGGAAGTGAGGGAAGTACGTGCAACTTCGTTAGAATTGTTAATATCAGCATTAACATTGGCATTAAACGTCTGTCTTCCTTGCATGCAGTGTCTTGTAAAATGTGAATCAGTTTGTTGCGTGCTTAACTCTCCACCGGCCCATGAAGCACATTTAGCTTGACGAAGATTGTATTGCAATATAGGTATTTTACTTATAGAAGTTGTACCTGCGGGCATCGCGCTAGTAGACACATTTTGATTTTGTGCATCGGTGGTGGCTTTAGCAATAGTAGGTGTTATTGTTTCTTTCTTATCATAAAATTCCTTCAATTGATTAAAATGTTCACCTGTTTTTAAATCAATGTTATCCTCTTCTGCTACATCATTGCTTCGACATTCTTCCGTTGAATTTTTCGTTATGTCATTTAAAACCCCATCCTTACTATTGTTAAAAGGCCCAATGTGTCTTCCAGCAATGACATAATTTTGATTTGTTGCTACAGCTACATCTGCGCCTTTATCATCTTCTGCATTATCATTCCCTATAGCATTCACCATTATAACTTGTTGACTAGAGGATCTTTGGAATGCAGTTGCGCCATAGTAGATTAGTTCATTTTGTAAAGTTGATTCTAAAATTTGCAAATAACAAAAACACTATTAAGTCCATATCTTAAAGCATATTGCTATTTTGATATAGTGATAACCTGACTGAACTTTTCCTTACTTTACATAAAAAAAAATTCTATATAATAAAAATCCATGCCTTGAAATTGATTTGATAAATTTTAACTTCTTACATATTTATGGATTTCAGTCTCTGCATGAAATAAAATTAATATTAAAGTTTACTTGCTTCCTTGAAAATCGCATGTGAATATTAAGTACCCCTTAGCCGATCACTCCAGCACCCACTGCTTCTACCCATATTATAATTATATTCATATAGTTGTAATATTAAATATATTAAGGACCCTAGTAATAATTAATTTATTATCAATTACTTTCAAAGCTCGAAAATGTGTACATATATAAAAAAGTTAATTAACAAAAATAGCACAATGGGGAAAGTCCATAAAAATTGACATTCCCTACAATATGCTTCTTATTTAAAAATGGATGGAAATTGATTCTGAAAATGGTGGTATGTTTTAAATTTTGCTGGCAATTTTTTTACACATAATTTTTATTTTCAACTTGTCATTACATGTAGTGTTAAAAAAGATTAAAAAACATTCCCCTCGTCATCGTTCGCAGCAATCAAACTTCCAGTGGTCCAAATTATTCAACATTTTGCATCGGGATTTCCATTTAAGGACTTATCATTTCCAGCTAACCCATGAATTAAAACACAACGCATTACTCGGCAATTCGTTTTTGTGGCCTCGAAAAACAAGACGAAAATAAGAACTTTTTACAAAATAATCTTCACGAATGAAGGCCACGTCCAGTTCAATGGCAGGTTAACAAGCAGAATTATCTCAATTGCTCTGCAGAAAATCCAAGAGTTATTTTAGAGCAAACAATGCATCCACAAAAAGTTGGGTGTTGGGTAACCAATACAGGGAGTTGGGGTGAAACTTTTTGTAGCGGAAAATTTATAATTTAGACATAGATAATATGTGGTTTTAATGAGATGGTGCCAGTCGACACAGCAAGAAAAAAATTAATTTTTTTTTTGAAGGAAAAGTGAGAAAAACTCCTACAGGAGTAATAAGTAGGCTACTAAGATTGATCATTTTTTACCTAATTGTGGGGTCATTTAACCGAAATAATTTTTAATTTTTAACCAGAATCTAGTCATATTAATCATTAAAAAAATAATTTTAACATATAAAAAATAATATTTCAATTTTGAACCCCTTATAGAAATCGTAAGAAAAAGTTTGTATTATATTGCTAATTTAAATTGGAATTATATACAGAGCTAGGTCTTATTTCTTCCGACTTTATTTACAAATCGTAAATTTATTTATATCTTACCATTCGGTATCACTCGTATTTCTAAACGACCACTAATACAAGCTTGATCTTGTTGTAACGTTCCACTGTCTTCTAAGCCATTATTCTTAGAAGGAAGAGTTTGTATATTTGTGCTTCCATCAGCTAACGGCATAATCGCCTTTGCAAAAACAGATTTTTCAGTATCCACATTCGAATAAATTTTGCCTTTCTGCGCCGCACAAGAATCACCACAATCAAGTTCATTAACCCTTTCAACATTAAAGAGATTCGGAAATGCGATATTAGGCAAACTATTGCGATGTTTACTAGTCGCTAGGCCAGTGAGATCTTTGTTATTAGGTGCTACTAAGCAACCAGTTACATTTGAAAAATCGATAGCATTCATCACATTCGATTCAGCAGCTTGATCATGTGAGGGATTAATACATAAAGCGGTGTTAAGTTCAGGTGGAAGTATAGTAGCAGCTGCAGTTTCTGAAAAAACTTCTCTGACGCAAATATTTCGCGTTATATCCATACGATATACCTGAAAAAAAATGTAATATGTAATGCACATTTCGTTTATTTTTCATTCAACATATATCTAAATACATAATTTATTACATATAAAACGATGTTTAATTCTCAATTTGAAAATTAATTAGTGTGCTAAAATAAATGTAGCCATTAATTTACTAAACTCAATAAAAATTCAAACTGACACCTAATTTAATTGCATAGAAAACGAAATTATAACTTAGTAACCAGCTATATTGAAATTATCATATTTTTTTAAGTCAGTAATACCTAGGCAAGTAAAAACTACTCGCAACATAGTATTAATCTCCAGCAGAAAAAGGAGAGTGGTAAAGAATACAGATGCAACTCAGAGCAATCGTACAGGGTCTCTGATATAAAGGAATACGTAATACTTGGTAGACATTTTATTAAACACTTTACTTTGTTCATGAAAATAATACTTAACAAGGTGGGCAAAATAAGAGTGTCATGCTCTATAGTACATTATCAGCGATATTATATCACATCATATTTACATTCTAACCCATTTAATACAAAAGAAAAATTCATGATCATACAACTTCGATGTAATTGAGTGTGTGGAAGGGACGCACATAACCGTAAGAGATATTTTATCTTAAAAATAAATTTCGCTTGCCTTCTCGGCAACACTTTTTTAAAATTAGTAACACCAATTTGCCTGAGAAATCGTAGTGTTAGCAATGGATTTTTCTCAAATTCTTGCGCAAGACTATCTAATTGGTATTTATTGTTATTTTCATTTTTTTAACACAACATTATATACAAAAAGGTCAACAGAAATGTACAAAAAACGCTGAATCAAAGCCTACTTGCACCTCGATTTTTTTTGGTCTAATTTTTTAAACCGCACCAAAAACATCAACGGCAATTACACTTATAGAATACCAAACATACGTTGAAAGTTATGGATAAGTAGCTACATATTGCCAAAAATAAAGAACCGTTTTGCCTTCTATTGCCATTGTCAAGTGCAATAAGGGTGATTAACAAACCAATTACTGCTTGCTTGTGCACTACACTTTTATGCTAACAGATATGTATGTAGTATATATGCAACATTAACAAAAACTAAAATAAAATAAAATGTAGGTATCTTGTACATTTAAGATTTTTAATTCAATATTCTCGCTCTACTACACTAGTTATTTAATTATAATTCAGAATATGAGCCAGCTAATATTAAAATGTCTTTCTTTTTCGCACAGGCATCTAACAAGTATCAAAATACGCAACGCTAAACTATTAATATAAAAAGCAATATGTTATTTTATTATTAATTTTTTTGCTTACGATATTGTCGAATGCTGCTTGTTGCACAATGGGTGGTTCTATGTCTCTACGTAAAGCATTACCAATGACCGGCTCGGACCGATATTGCCGTAATAAGGCCTGTATTTGAACATAGTTTTCTATACCTTCAATATCAAAATTGTATCTAACAAATTAATTTAGAAAAATTAAAATAAAATAGAATATTCATCAATTACTAAAATAAAAAATCTTACTTCTTTACGCTATGAGAAGTATTAGTTTTAGGGGGACTAAGAGATTTATTTGCGATGTTTTTCGCAGCAGTGCATAACGGTTTGTTTTGTGGATGATCTTCTTTCGATTGCATAATCACATCACTACATAAATGTTCCCTTTTCGTACCGGCCACTAAGATATTGGTTCGATTAGTTTTGGGCAGTCGAGTAGCATCCATACAATATTGTTGCTCTTTTTGGAGTTGCATTAGGGATACATCAGATAGATTTGGGTGAGATAGCGAGATGAAATTTAGTTTTGCTTTTTGTACAGGATTCTGCGGGAGGTATTAAGAAAGTAAAATAAGCATAAAATCATACAAAAACAAAATAATAAAACATTTTTAACGGAACCTTAAATGCACATTGGAATATAAAACAAAAATGAGGTCTTGTAAACAATCAACTGTCGCATATCTCTATTGAAGGGAACATTATACCAAATAAATCAATTGAATGCACACATGTGTAAACAAAAAATACGATGCCCCCATTAAGTTTCCTTAAACATTCAACAATTAAAAATAAACATGTATTTTATCCAACCGTGTGAAAACATATTTTTTTGTATCATAAAATGATTTATTTTCCTCATTTTAAGATTTTTGCATTTTTCATAATTACACCATTATCAATCTATATTGCATAATTAGGGCTTTAGCAATACTTCAATATAACATTATAGATATATTTCTATCGAATTATGTGGCAGATATTATATGTAAGTACATAAAAAGAAAAATTTACACCTGTGTAAAACAGTGATGGTGTAGAAATCAAAAATGTATATAACGCAATACCCAGGTGGAAACTATTTTGTTCTCAAGTACATGATTACCACTTGTAATAGACTAGGAAGGGATAATTTTAAAGTACACAATCTTACATGAAAGCCTCTAAAAGTACATACATAAATAAACTAGTTGTTGACTACAAATAAAATCGGCCTAGTTACAATGTAATGTAGAATTTCCCCAAAAACAAAGTTGGTATATTTTTTGCACAATTATTTTATTAACTTTTAGTTTATTGTTTCTCTAAAGCAACCCATACACGATTCGACCGTTGGCAAAACTTCGGCAGGTTGTAATCAAGGTCGTAACGTTAGTGGGCCTGTCGTATAAAGTTGTGTCTCGGTCGTATGAAAAATCAAAATTTGTTGATTTTTTGGCACGTCGTGCCAACGCGTTGTATAATTTGTGGGTTAGTCATGCTAATTCGTACCTCATTCTCATTTTAAATTTTGAGGGAGAGAGACGTGTCGTCGGTTAATTTGGTTTTTGAGCGAAGAAAATAAAAGAAAGAAGTGTAAAAGAAAATAATAAAAAAAGTAATTCAAAATCGAAGACACAGCTCAAATGAAACTAGAGCACAGTTCTACGATGAATTATTTAATGATAGCCAATATTAGTAAATTATATAAGTTTTATTTTATTTTTGAAGAATCTTTTAGATTAAAAAAAATTTGAATGTCAATAAATATTTAATTTACTTAAAGACCTTTCAATTGTTTTATTGCTTCACAAAATTTAAGCCTAATTTGTTTTGCTTCATGGCATGCGTGTTTATTATTTGTTGTTTCCAGCTGTAAATTTTTTGCAAAATGAAGTCATAAGAAGAGGTCTTATCGTATGTGGGCACAACACACGACTTGATTACTCAGCGAGTTTTGCCAACGGTCGAAGCGTGTATGGGTAGCATAAGACCAGCAACAATTAAAACGTGCTATTACTCAAGCAAAATTCAAAATAAGTTTTTTATTTTATGGATGTAGGAGGTAGGTATCGAAGGCACGACGAACTAAAGTAACACAATAGATAAGCCGGTGGTAAATTGAATGACTTATGGTTCGAATCTCAGTTCATGACAACATTTTCATGAAACATAACTCAGTACAATTTTCAGCTTCTAAATTTGTAGATATCTTGTGGAATATAATATATTAAGAAAAAGCAAATTAAGAAGAAGTTTGAAAAGTTTAGTAAAAATATTTTACTAGTGTATTGCACATATTGTAGTTACATAAATTTAGTTTGTATTTTTACCAACAATGAGAAAATTCTTGACTAATTAGCACTTAAATACCAACCACAAAGAAGTCAAACATTAATTACCATTTGTTATTTAACTTATAACGAACTTGTGAATAGTTAGCTTCTGTGTAGTTATTAATAAGTTATTCTGACTACTTCCTAGGGGATCGCAATATGAAAATAGTTGGAAGTTAACTGAGTTGCAGACAGCTGTTACACATGCATGTATTATATATCTACACCTACAGAAAATGTCGATCTGTATAATTTTAGGCAAAACATTAAAATTGCTTTATTATGCGGGCAAAAAAAAAGTTTGAATTAAATGTTAGCTATGTTCTTATATAATGGGCATACATATTTGACGGAGCCTAAAAATAAAAACTTAATATAGTCCTACTTGTGCCTCTTGCTTCCATTCGTTATCGGTAGTATCCTCAGAATCATCAAATTGACTTTTCCACTGACTGGCCAACGTAAGAGCACCACCACCTTTTGTAACCTGTTGTAATGCTGAAACGTTGTCATCATCGATAAGTGCAAACTGTGTTACAGAATGATCTCCCCCGCCAGTTCCTCTTGCTGTAGGAATTGTAGCAGTTCCAGCAGCACATACACTACTACTTAGACGTTGTGTTGATCCCGTCATTGAGGATGGTCTCAGGTTAATAGAGGTGTTAGAGCGACGAGCAGGTGGTGGAGCAGAAATTGTAGCAGGAGATGTAGTAGCCACTGAATTATTAACTTCTATAGTACAATGATGTTTGCTTAAAGCAGAATGGGAAACACGATTTGCTACTTCCAACGAAAGTGCAGCAGGATCGTACTCAGACTCAAAAGCACAATTAGATTCATTAACTTCTTGTTGATTACTTACATCACTTGCTGTTTGTAAGCAACTTGCAAACGAACTCTTCGGTTTTTCACCAACTCCTGTTGCAATTTTTGAGTTTGATATAAAGCAGAGTTTATTTAAAACATTAGATGACTTTTCCTGTGCGGGCTTAACACAATGCCCTTCTCTACTATTATCACTAGGACTTTGAGTAATTTTTTTAAGGTTTGTTGAATCTACGTTTAATAAATTTTCACCACTACTATTATTAATAGGAGCACTGTCTATATTTTGTTGTGGTTCACCCAAGCTGAAGTTAGATTTGAAATCGTCTGCACCAATTTTACTAATATTAACCTTCCGTAAATGTCCGCCGTTCATGGAAGTGGATGTAGTACCATCTTCACCCGATATGATGGCATCCATTACAATATTGTGATTCTAAAAGTATTACTTTCTTATATTAAAAAATTGGAATGTACATATACAACGGTAAAACTCAATTATCTTACATTTATATAATGAAGAGGTGCCGAGTTGTTTTGGTTTAAGGGTGATGTTACCGTTTTCTTTGTATTTAAGACGTTTTGTTGTATAATAGGATGCTTGCTATGAAATATATTATGTGGTTGCTTGGTAGATTCTGACCTATAAGTGGCAGCGATTACGGTGGTCTTTAGCAAAGCGGGTGTAACTCCAGTATGTGGTTGGGGCGCCACAGAATTTTCGCCATGGGCATGCATTATCATCATTGAACTGGATTGCTGCTGTTCATTAATGTTGATATTACGCATAGCTCCTCCACTTGTGGATGTGGTTATCACTGGTATTTTATTTGAATTATTCTGATTACAGCTATTTAAGTTTTGAAAGTTATTATCTGCATGCGCTGAGGTATTATTACAATTTTTATCTACAATCTAGAAAGAAACAAGTTCATTAATTTTTTTTCACAACAGTTCAATTCAAAATTTTCAACGTTCTATGCAGTTAAAATTCATCCCATAAAGAAAACGAATAAGATAATTTTTTTTTTCGTCTTATAACTTTAATTTTATTGAAATTTCAGGTATATTTTTAATGTAGTTCTATTTTAATGTAGTTAAAGTTAATGTAAGTTCAAAAAACACGTTTTACTCAGCGACATGCGGGTATAGAAATTTTAGAGCTCTTTAAATATTAAAGGCGGTTAATGTTATCCACATATATAAAATAAAAATAAATGTTTAATTTTACCTTATCCTTAGCTTGTAGTGGCTCATCATTAACAACTGCTGCTGTTTCAACATCGTTTCTTCTCCGCAACTATAAATAATAAAAATCTCTCTTAATAACTACAAAACAGATGTTTAAAACAAAACTTACATATTCCGCCCCACTAGCATTGGAAGCCACAACTGTCATTTGGGTTATATTCCCATGTACATATTCATTTTTTACTTGCGCATGATTAATTTGGTTTGATTGACTGCAAGTAATATTAGATGATACTGCTGAATTTCCTACAGAATCAACTTTTTCCCAGTCATATGGATCAGACTCTTTAACACCACGTCGTTTCATACAACGCTCAAATAACCCAATTAGCATCTACAATAAAAAAAATCGTTAATGAATTTTCTTTTAAAAGATATATATGCATGTCAATTTAAATTGATATTAATGTGTTCCCTGTTATTACTCGCTTAGTGGCAAGAATCAATGCTTATAATTTTTTTAGGCAAAATACTCGTAAATGGAGTAGATTTTGCTCAATGAAAGCACTTTCTGCAACAAAAGCTTCTGGCGCAACTAGTCTCTTCACAGATATATTACATTGTAAGAAGTTGCACAAATTTACAACATTGACGAAACTGCTGCAAGAATTTCTGGTTGTAAAATCGTCAAAAATACAGATCATAAATATTTAATTTTTTCTATTTTATTTGTATTAGTACAAAAACTATAACAAAGATTCAAAGTTATTAACTATTCTTTCAAAAAATATACATACATATATATATATATATATATATATTTATATATATATATATATACTATATATATACTATATATACTATATATATATATATATATATATATATATTGGGTTATATATATATATATACATGAATATGGTAAAATCAATATATTGCAAACAACATTTGTGAAAATTGAAGATAATGGTTTAACGAATACTGACACGATACACTCATTTATATATATATTCCATCAATTGGAAAAGCCTGACATTTTAGATATTTTCTGCAATATTCTGTAAAGTTTGTTTCCTTTTCATCAAAAATACTTTTAAAATCTAAAAAATTGCAAATCCTAAGGCATGAGTTGTTGTTTTGTTTAGTTAAACACATAAAAATCATGACATACCAAAAATCCATTTCTAAAAATGCAATTAAAAAAAAGTTCAGTTCTATATTAAATGTAGAAAAATCGTCATTGTAGGACATAAAATCGTCACTAGTGTATTTTCAGAGATTAAAATCATTTAGATGAAACGAAATCGTCAATTCTGGCAACAGTGTTGACCAATGTAAATAATACACATATACATATGTATGTGTCTAATATAAACTTAAAAATGTTTTAGGTGTGATCGTATGTATGCATACACTATCTTCAAAAACTTTAAGAAATATTGAATACTTTACTCCATAATCAGGGCGATCAGCATAGGTTAACGACTGTATATGTATCAAGAAATGCTTTAAATCGGAAGGGAAATGTTTCAGTAAAATACGATGATCGTATTTTTCTTTGGTTAAGCCAACTTGTTCTTTATCTTTTATTTTACGCCATGGAAGCTGTCCATTTACAAATTCCACTAGCATATAAAAAAGCGACCAGAGATCATCATGTCGTCCCATTTCTCGATTTCGATGAGCATTAATTGATGCATATCGAACTGTGCCACGAAAACCAGCCGCAACACGTGGGCATCTCACTTCTCCTGTTCCAGTCGTATATTGTCTCGCTAAGCCAAAGTCCAGCATATAAACACGACGGCAATTGTACGGTAAACGTCCAATGGAGAAATTACTCTATAATAACAAATTATTATATAAGTATATTATTTCATACAAAATTAGCTCTTGTTTATCATAATATATTAAGAAAATAAATGTTGTCTTTATCCTTCGTTTACAAAATGGTTGCAACTTGTCAGGATAAAAATATATTATGTATGAATATTACACTACGTAAAAAAATTATTAAAAATTATATATATAATTATATATTAATTATATTATTAATTATATATATAAATAATATATATAAATAATATATATAATTATATATATATAAATTATATATATATAACATATCGGTAGGCGTAGCACTAAACTAGTAACTTTAGCATACAATCAGATATCCATACATACATAGCTTCTGTACTTACAGGCTTAATATCGCGATGTAAAAATCCAACAGAATGAATAGATTCTATTGCTTTTAAAATTTGTAGGCCCAAACGTAATGTAGTACTTAATGAAAATGCTCCCCTTGGTTGGGCTCGCCTTAACTCTGCTAAGTTTTTTCCTTGCAACTGCATTACAACGTAATTAAATCGATCATTTCGACCACATCCAATAAATCGGCAGACATGTTCCTTGCCTTGTAGTTTTTTTAAAACCGCCACCTCCATTTTTAGAACTTGCTTTGGTTGTCGAGCAGATTCGACTTTTAACGCAACTTGTTCACGTGTTATAAGATCTTGACCTTCGTAAATTTCACCAAAACCACCTCCTCCAATCTTACGAACAACCTAAAACGATAGTTGGCATTCAAAATTTCTTTAATTACTTTTAATGACCATTTTATTTATTCTCTCCATAGAACCGAATACAGATGTAGACGGATGGACGGATGGGCGGTGAAAATTAGAATTGCTAAAAAAATAGCTAACATAAGCTTTAGGATTTCTGGTGTAATAATGAGAAAAAATAAAACTGCCAATTGAACTTCTTTGTGGAGGTCACAAATTAAAATTTTGCCTTCAAGTTATAATCGACTGTCCTCGTTGCCATACATATATTTGAATAATTAAGAGCCCTCCTCTAGTCAATGTTTTGTTTATATCTTTTTCTCCCGTTATAATTAACTCTTTTTCTACAGTTCATTTGCAACTGCTAAATGAGGTTTATAGACGTAGAGGCATTTTAGTAGGCTGGGAAAGCGCCAGACAAAACTACTAAGATTGTCGTTGAGAAGGGAACCCACGTATTACTTAAATTTTTTCGAAAAAGAATTATATTACTTAAAAATCCCTTTAATTAATTGTAGATAGGTAACAAATTTTAAAGTCTACATTAGTCATACCTTAAGGTATTTCAGTTGCTGTAGCACAGCATCTCGGTATAGGATTGGATAAAAAAAAATCGAATAGAATCATTATGCACACAAATGATTAATAATTCTCCCTTCATCATTTGCAAACACCTACTGCTAATTATGAGGCAACAAATAATAACTCAACATTGAAATGACAAACAAGAAATAAAAACCAAAGGCTCGTCTCCTACAAGGCTGCTTAGGAATTATATTTTGTATTTTGTATTTTCCATACCCTATACCAAAAAATTTATTGAAAGCACAATTCCAGTGGAACACTGCAAGAACCCTTTGTATATAAGTGTAAGTATGCCTTAAAATTCTGATCCTATTTATGGTAACTTGAATAGAAACGTTCTACACCTACATATGTATTTACGTTTTGTGTTATGACCTAATTTCTTTACGAGTATACAGCGCAATGAGATTGGAGAATTCCTTGGTACTATTTGTAGCTATAAAATAAAGGTTTCTGAGGGTTTAGAAAATTAAGAACAATATTTTAGTCGATAGGGCGTGCTCAAGATGAGAAGCTGTTGACCTTATACCTTTTAATTACAGTGCACAACATGAGCATTGTGTACAGTAAATGAATTTAAGCAGGCTTAGGAATCACACCCAGAACTTTATGCTTGTAAATGCTTTTCTGTGTACTTGTAGAACCATAAAATAACGATACCTAAGCAATAAGCAGTGACATTGCAGATACCGACACAAATTGCACGCACTTCAAGTAAACTGCAGTAAGTAGTGAATTTGGTGCATTGAACAAGAACTCTTTTCGTTCTCAAAAACCGAAAAAATTTTAAATAATATAGACATTCTTTTTAAAGTATAATGTTCGCATATAAAGATGGACGATTCTTTTACAATAATCAGCGGTACTTTTTTACAAACAGAAGTTTCAATGACATCATAACATATAACACAACATACTCTAATTTTCTGAACCGATTTTGACCAAATTTTATATATGTACATGCTCTATGAGGCGTGAGAAGTGTTTCTGTGCAGGTCGTCCGACAGATGGCACAATATTTGTTTGTTTTTACCGCGATAACCCTATTCTCTATTTCGCTGAAAGCGTTGGGTGCTTAATCGGTATGTAGCAACGTTAATTATCCCAATAACGGATCTTATCTAACCTATTTTCGTTAAAAAAGTAAATTAAAAGAAAGTTAAAAAAGTAAATAAATATATCTATTTTTTAATCTCTATTTGCGCGATAAGCCTATGCTGTGTGTTCGCTGAAGGCGTTGGATCCTTAATCAGCGTGTAGTGGCTTTAATTAAAAACTCTGATTTTGATTTTCTCTGAAAGGGAGTTCAAAATAAAAGAAAATTTTTGGGGTCAGCAAGGCCCCAAATTTTTTGAATAAGCTCTGAATAAGTGCTAATGTAATTTTTCCTTTAACGAGTGTGATATGTATTAAGCTTGACAAAAGTTATAGTATTTTATTTTTAAAATATATCTGTAACAGTTTTACATACCTTCCATCGCTCCTTAACTACATGACCAGGTTGTAGCAGATCTTCAGACGTCATTTTAACAACTAACGGCTGATATTGACAATTATCAGCGGTCTGTAGGTTACTTGAATACCGTTGTTGTTCGTTCGTATCGGTAATTAATTTATTACGTGGATATAGTTTCCGATTTGGTAGAAGTCTATAATTATTTGTTACTTTAAAACTGACACGATTCCTCAGCTGTAATTTCAAAGCGTCGTTTGTTTTTGCAGGTAAAGTTGCAGAACGTTTCAATACATTTACTCTGTTTTGTGTGTTAGATTGTTGAGGATGTTGCTGTTCATCTTCGTAGCGAGGAGAATGACCTCTACCATCTTCTATAAAGTCATGGATACCTTGTTCATCTCTAAGAGCAGACAAAATGAAATATTTTAAAAAGAATTTTTTTATGCTGATATATCAAATAAATCATACTAATAAAAGTTTATCCAGTAAGGATATGCCAATTTATATGGTTCATATGTTCCAATAGGATTGTGCCAGATACATTACACATATTTTTTTCCTGGGTTAATTCTAGTTTTATCATGGAGCATTTATCGGGGGTTTTATTAGGAGCCTACACTTTAAATTTAAATAAAACAAAAACTTTATAAGGCATTAAGATAATTGTTTTTTATTTTGGAAAAGTGAAAATACTTTATGCTTTGAATGCAATTTCATTCAAATGACAGCCACGGTCCCGCTAAACATACTGCTTACTATCCTTCTAATTTTGAAGTACTTTTTCGGATAAATCATGCTGCACATCACCGATGATACATTCAATATTCAATTAGAATGCATCTATTTGTTTCTGGGTTATTCGCATAAGGCAACGGTTGCACATAACCCCATAAAAAGTTATCCAATGGCGTTAATTCAGAAGATCTTACTGCCAACTTACTGGTCCAAAACGTGAATTTAATAAATCGTTGTATTTTCCAAACAATAGACCTACTGTATCGCGATCTATATGTGATGTTGAACCATCTTGTCATTAAAACTATTTTCATCGATTTTTAAAAAGAAATAATCGTTCAGAATCGTTCCAAACCGAAGTCCTTTAACAGTAACGTTGTTTCCTGCTTTCTTCTTGAAAAAATATGGCACCACCAAAATGAAAAAAACACCAGACTGTAACTTTTAGTGGATGCAATCGTGCCTCGTGTACTTCATCTGGACTAATTTTGCCTCAATGCGCTTACTTCAATAAAGCCATTTCATAAAAATACGCTTCATCCCAAAACACAATTTTTCGATAATAAAAAAACACTCATTATTTTTGTATTAAATTTTTACAATTTGTAAACATTGTTCTGCTGTAAACATATCTAGTCTCCGTTGTTTTATTTTTCCGAATTTTACGAACATATTTTACTTTGTGGTAGTTGTTTCTGATTTTAGTTGGCTGCACTAGAAATTTTTATTTTACTTAAAATAATAACAATATTTTTTGGTAACACCCTAATATTGTAATATTATTAGGATATTACGAGTCCTCAACACTATTAATTCGTACACCAGTTATTTTTACAAAACTTTTCCGCTTCATTTTATTTTAATTTTGAGCATTTCTAAAAAATGAGGCAAGGTAAACCTGTTTGTGAGGAAATTTGAATTTGAATCGTTGATAATATCAAATAATAATAACATATGGACAGATATCGACCGATCTTAAGATCCCAAGATCTACAATAGAAAGTACTGTTAGAAAAAATGAAATAAGTGGAAATTTCACCAATAA
The DNA here is from genome assembly GCA_963402855.1 of Ormia ochracea. Lineage (NCBI taxonomy): Eukaryota > Metazoa > Arthropoda > Insecta > Diptera > Tachinidae > Ormia > Ormia ochracea. The sequence goes on along the minus strand of OY727110.1, from coordinate 3,633,784 downwards.
TGTTTTCAACAGCGGCCGGACTTCCAAAAAAGAGCTTTGGCAAATATAATTAAACCAAATCGTCGAAGTACTGTTCCTGATGTATTCTTAGAGTTGTCTGAAGTAATTGAAAATACCGCAAGAAGTGAATAGGCCGGACTGCAAATGAAAAGCATTGGTTATAGTTTTTATAAAGTAAGTTAAAGATTAACCCGATTTTTCGTAATCAACTTGATAATTTATATAATTTTTTTGACCAAGGAAAAGCGCTTCAAAAAAAAACCGTCTATTATGGGTTAAAGACAGACGCTCTTGTGTACAACGGCAATGAGGCTCCATTATCTTTAGCGACGAATACAGTTTTGATGTATGTGTCCATCTAATAGATGGAATGATAAATGCCGCCAAATATATAAAAATCCTGCAGGAAAATCCGATACCATCGCTATCGAAATTAGAAGGCTGCGAAAAATACATATTCCAACAGGATGGTGGTTCTTCCCATACTGCTAAAAAACGAAAAAGTGGCTTGAAGAAAATGCAATCGAGGTCCTCGATTGCCTATCTTCTAGTCCCGACCTTAATATGAACATTTGTGGGCTATTATAAAAAGAAAATTTCGAAATGAACTCCATCGAGTTAAGGTCCAAAATTCAGGAAATTTGGGAATCGCTAATCCCAGTAAACTGAAAAAACTACATTTGTTTCCAATAATGAACTTTCGTTCATGTTTGTTTTTAAAAAAGTTCTTTTATATAAAACTTTTTTATTAATGTATGTCCAAAGAGAATGAAATTATCTTTAAAAAAAGATATAACTTTTATTTATGTAGTCGTTATAGTTCGGAATATATACATGTTTTAATAGCACATTGATGAAAATTGCCCTGTTTACGAATTAATAGTAGTTTCTGCTCCTATAACACTTTTAAAGTATTTAGTTTCAAATTTATTGTCATTTTTGTTTTGTTCACATTTCCTCATTATCTTTGATTGAATATTATAGTTGTCTGTTTCTTGCAGTAATGGTAGGTAACAGATTCAAATCTTCTTCAACTCCTACTATTTACAAACATGCAGGCTTATTCTGTATTGTGATGCGAAAACATGCAAATGCGAACACTCCCTATTCTGTGTTGCGATGTTCGCAAAGTAGTTTTGTGTTCGTATTTTAAATGCGAAAATGTTGCATGTCGGTATTCTGTATTGCGAAAACAAATGTCAGATACATACGAAGATCGTAAAATATATTCGATGGAAAAAGAGCATTTGCAAAACACAAAAATATAACAGAAAAATAATAATTTTTTATTTATTTTTACATTAATTGTTAAGATTAGTCAGGGAAACAAACAAGACCACCACCAAATTGCATAAATTTGAAATAATGGTAGTGTGTATGATGAAAAAGAGCGAACTGGCAAAAGGTCATTCAAAAACATTAAATGCACGTCAGTCGGCGGTCCTTAATGAAGGCATTAAGGACCGCCTGTTAAAGAAACTGCAAGATAGAAAAAGGTAAATATATAAATCATTTAAAAATATAGGTTGTATGAAGTATGTAATTTCCACTTTTAGTTTAACAGGTTTGGGTTGATTTCATGGTGCATACTAAGCAGAAACTAAATAAAATAAATTACACAAATATTAAATAAGTTAATGTTATTTTGTAACCACAATCACACACACATATTCCAACCAAAACGTAAACAAAAGCATGCAACTGTGTTCTTAAATTAAAAACCTAATTACACAAACCCTCTTGGTTTGATCCGCTGGTTGAATGTAAGAAAATATACATATGCGCTTTCCTGAAAGTTTAAAGACCGACGATATAATACCAGAGAAACAGCGGTGGGATAAAATCGAACTACTGATGCCGCCAGTATAGGTATTATGATATCTCATGGTACAAAACAATGATTCTGTTGTTTCTCTTTATTGAATTCAACACATTCGGATTGATCTACCATAGCAGATTTATCAGTGGATAGTTTTTTTAATACATCCTTAATGCCTTCAAATATCATATCCCAGCAAAAAATTAAACCGGAGTACCTGCCTCCAAATTTTCTTTGCAATCAAATAGTTTTGGAATATTTGAAAAAGGTTTTTGCAATTTCATTACAGCCACATCCATATGAAAAGCATTCTGCTTCTAAAGCTTGATTTGACACATGCATGAGTTGTTTTTATAGCACCGCCCACAACAAGCAACTCATTTACTTGAAAATCTTCTACGCACAGGGCAGCAGTCACAACTAAAAAATCTACTATTAAGGACCCGCCACACTGACATTGTCCTACGAAATAAATCTGTACCACAAATCGTACTTTTTTTAACGTGGTAATTTTACTATTAAAAATTCCAAAGCTACTGAGTTTAGTTTTAACACGTTAAAAACCCTTTTAGAATATTGTTTAAATTCATTATTTCTAAATTTACATATACGAATACTAATTTTGCTCGTGGTTGAATAGAAGTTACAAATTTTTCAGCCAATCTAACCACTTTATATAATATTTAGTATTCTCAAGTACATGCACAATGCGCTGGAATAAATAAATCTTCTCGAACATTTTGAAGAAGGGTAAAAAAATGAAACATATTTGTCAATAATCTTGCAGTATCCTTTAATAAAAAATTCAAACTTTCTAATTTTGAAGCGATAAGAAATTTATTAAACAATCACTGAAAATTTTTTTTGTCGCATTAAAATTTGTGTTCCGTAAGGTTTAGAAAACTGTCAAAATCTGTTCGCGAAGTTTTTAGAGAAAATCGTATCCGTTACATTATATATAATAATGTTTACTTAACGGTGAAACATACGTTTCGAGAGATTTGTTTCTTTTTTCTAGTGATAGTACGAAAATAATTGCTGTCAACTACCCTAAAATGAGAAGACATCCCCCTAAAGATATTCACGTTTATTTTTGATACAACAATGATTTAACACAGCAATAATCCTAATTTTGTATTCCTAAGACTACTGTAAAGCAACCCATACACGATGCGACCGTTGGCAAAACTTCGGCAGGTCGTAATCAAGGTCGTAACGTTAGTGGGCCTGTCGTATGAAGTTGTGTCTCGGTCGTATGAAAAATCAAAATTTTTTGATTTTTTGGCACGTCGTGCCAACGCGTCGTATAGTTTGTGGGTTAGTCGTACGAATTCGTATCTCATTCTCATTTTAAATTTTGAGGGAGAGAGGCGTGTCGTCGGTTAATTTGGTTTTTGAGCGAAGAAAATAAAAGAAAGAAGTGTAAAAGAACATAATAAAAAAAGTAATTCAAAATCGAAGACACAGCTCAAATGAAACTAGAGCACAGTTCTACGATGAATTATTTAATGATAGCCAATATTAGTAAATTATATGTTCTATTTTATTTTTTTTTTTTTGTATTTTTTATTTTTTTTGAAAAATCTTTTATATTAAAAAAATTTGAATGTCAATAAATACTTAATTTACTTAAGGAGTTTTCAATTGTTTTATTGCTTCACAAAATTTAAGCATAACAATGTTGACTGTTTATCGATACATGCAACACACATATCTAATGGCGTTTTCTTTTCTACATTAAAAATGTCGCCCTGTGAAAAGGTGCCTTTTTAAAATGCATTGCCCGCCCTGTGAAAGTGCAATTTTTTATACAACGAGAAAAGAACACAAATTAGAAAAAAGTGCAATGCCTTTTTTTTACAGCTGAAAAACAAACATTTTCTGTATATTTTATGAAATGTGTATACAAAAATGATCAGTTGCCAGATTGCTAATTCATCTGCTTAAGAAAACAAATATTTTTTTTTTAATATCTCATACAAATAAGCAGCCGCATAGTGTTCTTTTGTTTGTTTTATATGATACAAAATATAAAAATAATTATTAAAATCTAATTTTGTGACACTTTCAACTCAAAAGACTTTTTTTGAACATTTTCTGGTAACGCTGTGCAAGAATAAAAACCATTTGTTTTACAAGGCAATTTCTGCCCTGTTGATTTGTTCAGGGCAAAAGTGCAATGCCTTTTGCACTGCGAAAGGGCAACATTTTTTAGAAAAGAACACGCAACCCTTTCACAGGGCAATGCATTTTCGAGAAAAGAACACAAAATTGCCCCCCCTGCGGGTAGTGTTGCCTTTTTTTGTAGAAAAGAAAACGCCATAACTTACGAATATCAGTCCGCTGTTTAATTTTGCTTACTAGTGTCGGTGAAAGTGTTTGTAAACAAATACAAATTTTGTGAATAAATTAAAACCAAAATAATGTTTCTTGTTAAGTCGGATCCAGTGACGGGGAAAATAAAAAATGCTTAGACAATTAATTTCTTTCAATTAAGACTGCTTAATTTGTTTTTGAGATCATGATTCATGTTAACATTTTTAATGGTTAAATAAATATTGCTTTATAAAAATATAAAAAAAGATTTTTTTTCTTCGTCGGCATAACAAAACTTAATAAACGATTCAAATTCGAATTTCCTCACAAACAGGTTTACCTTGCCTCATTTTTTAGAAATGCTCAAAATTAAAATAAAATGAAGCTGAAAAGTTTTGTAAAAATAACTGGTGTACGAATTAATAGTGTTGAGAACTCGTAATATCCTAATAAAATTACAATATTAGGGTGTTACCAATTCAATTCGAAAAAAATACACATATATGTTTTAAAAATACTTATTGATAAAAAAAGGAACTTCATTATTAGCTTATAATCTATGTATGTTTTGTATAAAATAAATAAATAAATATAACGTATCACATATTGGATTTACATGCTTTTCTTCAGTTGCGTTTATTAAATAGCTGGCGCAAGATATTTGCGTTAATATTACTGTTTTGACATGCGCTTTCGCAAACCAGAGTTCGGTTATGCTAGACTTGCGCAAATAAGATGCGTTAGGACACATGCGTAAAGGCACACAAGAGTATCAAATGTTTTATTTTGCGAACATTTTCTAACGCATCGCAAACCAAATTGATTAAAGCAGCAGAACCTTATTTAAAAAAGTCTACGTGCATTACAAATACTATAAAATTAGCTGCGAAACTGCGATATTTGGTTCCAAATGTTCCGAAGAGGAATATTTCTCCACAATGGATGAACCTTATTTTCAGGTGGAAGGGAGCCACATAACCGCAAGAGAGATTTCATCTTGGAGATTTCTAATTTAGTAAGTTTGTAGTTTTTTTATTTTTCTATCTTTAGGTATGTATAAATTTTTTATTAACATAGATTTATGATCACAAAATACGGATTCGATTTGTGGGCGTCAATTGTGAGACATGCAAAACATATTTTGGAAATACGCTACAATACATACAACTATAATTCGTGGCTTTTAGGTAACTTTTTAATGTCTATTTAGCTGTTATATATAAGCATATTAAATTAACTTTTTGAGGCCATACGGATCGGCTTGTAAGGGAAGTGCATAATCTCTTTACAACTTTAAATATACTATGACGCTTAATTTAATATAAAGAACCATGTATTATAAAAAATAAATTTGGTTGCGTTCTCGGCGGAAGGCAACTTCACTTCATTGAAATTGTAAATGTATGTGCCGCACTTCACAATATTTGTATAAGTCATTGATTAGATATGGCAAGTGAAGAAACGGAAAATTACTAAAATGATGTGGAAAAGAATGGTGGTCACAAAACTACACAAAGTACTGAAGTGTATCAAAAAGGAGAAAAAATAAAAAACAGCTTCCAATAGTTTTAAATTTGTATTTTCGACTCAATTTTATTAAATTAGTGTATTTAATTTGCCTTACTTTTTTCAATTCATCACCAGTTCTGATTGGTGGATCAAGGGGATTTATCGAAGTATCAACACTCGCAATTCCCCTGCGAAATTCTCTGGGTAGTGATGCATTAGTAGTTTTTGCACAATTCCTCGAATTGGTAATTATTGGCAATTTTAATTTTTTCCATTTCATTTTGCACATTACAATATACAAAAAAACAAACGTCAAAAAATACAAAAAACATAGAATTAAAGCCCACTTTAATAGTGTTTTCACACCTAAAGTTAAAACCTGGTTTTAACTTAAAACCTACAAACAGCTGATTTTGTGTTCACATACAATTTTTATAAAATCAGGTTTTATAATACAGTTTGTCATATAAATTTGTTAAAGATAAAATAAATTTTTTGAAGAAATAGATGTGTTTGTTGTAGTTATTCTTCCCACATTTATTTGAGAAACTGTACAACAGCTGTTATTGTATATATAAAACATAAATTTTAAAAATGTGTATCTAAAATTGAAATGATTTTACATTTTGTGAATGAATATTTGTGAATTGTGAATGAATTATCAGCTGTTTTCAATCTTTCTACCTTGGTAGAACTGAATAAAACAAGGTTGTATATTATAAAATCTACTTAAAACCAATTCAAAAAAGGTTTTAAGATGGTTTTATGAGAATTATTTTGTATGGTAAAACCAGCTTTTAAGGGTTGGTTTTAAAGTTAAAACCAAATTTTGTTTTAAAACCAGGTTTTATCCTCAGTGTGAAAACACTATTAGATGTTTTCAAATTTTTAAAACGCATTAAAGAAACGCCAGATAACACCAAAAATAATGACGACAAAATCAAAGGTAACTAGACAGAACACCAACGGTAACTTTACTTATAGAATGCCAAACATAATTTTAAAGTTACCGATAATATTGCTAATTAGAAAATGAATTTTTCATATGATAAAAAGGGATGTTTCGTTCTATTGTCGTTGTCAAGTAGAATAAGGGTGCAACCACAACTTTTTCGATATGCGTTTTGCAAAGGAATCTTTCCAAGTAAACGGAATACGAAGAATATTGAGAAGAATTCTGTGTTTACATCTTAACGATTCGATATGGATTGTTAGAATATTTATAAGTTTGGCCACAATACTTTCTTTCATTTTGTCACTACCCTACTTCTTGTCACCACCCTTTATTTTGTTAATAGTTATTTTGTCAATAATCATGGATTTCATGTAATTTTTTTGCTTTCCTATCATCTTTGATGACTTACAATATTTCAAGTCTACGTGTTGAACATAACAAGCTAGTTCGAAACATCGCTATATACTGGTCTTACTCACATTGATCCATCCTGCCCACGTACTTTCTTAGATACTCCATAGTACGATTGAATCTCTCCACATTGCCATCAGACTGTGCATGTAGTGGTAAGGTTCTTGCCTTCCTAATGTTACGCTGACCACGCATCGTCCTGATTATGGCTGATTCTTTTACTTCAGCTGGAAATGTTTTCGATGTTGGTGCGGGAAGCTTCTTTTACTTCAGCATTATATGCATTCGAAACCTCTTACATTTTTTTCATTATGGCTGTGAATATTGGATAATGTGATCATGCAATAAACTCCCATTTCCTCTTTTTCCGCAAAATCGTGAGAATCGATTTTAATGCCGCGTCGCATAAATTCCTCAATTAGCATAAATCACATTTGTACGATGGGTCGTTATTTCATCATTTATTTTGCAATCACACCTCAGACAGCAATTGATGCAATTACACCCTTTGCTGCATTCTTTAATTTCAATAATATGAAAGATAATGTTTTTCTTTTGCTATTCCGCTTTATTTAAATAAACCTGTTACAATGATTTTAATTACTATAAAAAAAATCATTAAAATATAATTTTCTGACTCTTCTGACTCAAAAGATTTTTCTTTGAAAATTGTTCAGTGCCGCTAAGTAAAAATAAAACCAATCTATTTTAAAAATGTGCGATTTGGTTTGACAATGATTTGCAAAAGTTTATGAAAGTTGTCATAAAATAATAGTTTTCGTGAGTTTTCGATCAAGCAACTGAACAAAGAGTTATTCTTTTGTGATGCAAACAAAAAAACAAAAAAATTGAAAAATTATGTTATTAATAAAGTTTTGTTTATAGTTAGAAGTGAAAGTGTTATAGAAGTTCATGTGTATAGATAACTTGATTATCCATGTACATATGTATGCTTTTGTATTTATATTTTTCTCTTCAATATATTTTGAAAATACTACTGTAATATCTAAAGATTTACAAAGGAAAAAATTTCATTTGTAAACTTTTTACTACAACTACTAATAACACGGTAATATCTTATCATATATACTTTCTATTGGTATATTACTGCCAAAACTGATTTTACATAAAGACTAGACATAGCACTTCAGCTGTGCCCTGTGCAAATTAGTGTGACACACAAACACCACGCTGATCAAAAATATAATATATTCAACGCATGTTCATTAAATAACTCAATTTCTTCTCATGTTTCCTCTACGTTCTTTAGAGCATTCACCTTATTCGCAATTTAGATTTTATAAAAATTTATAAGAATTTTTGTAAGAGTTTATAAAAAGCAAGCGAATGACTGCCTTCATTCGAAAACACATAGATAAAAATATCAAATATCTAGAAAAATAATCTTCACACTATTCGATGATATATTACGCATATATTTAATTATTGCTTTGCTGCCGATAACCAGTAGCACATTTCATCTTGCATGTATGTCACATGTAGCCTTTTTATGGAAGGAATTAATTCGTTACCCTATTACACAAATAATCTACAATACACAAATTCCATCACCCATGGGTTGGATTGGAATCTAAATGAAAAAAGAAACATGTTTGCTCTTCCCTTATCCTCTTTTTTAGGAATATTATTTGGTAAAAAATGGCATAAATTTGTGTTCCGAATCATTTCTACTTTATGAATAATTTTATATTCATATTTAAATAACTTTTTAATGTGTTTAATTTTTCAATGTTTGTTACCTCAACAAAATTTAATAACAGCCATAACCGCATTTGCAGGCTTAGTAGGATGTGTGGGCAAAACCTACATCAAAATTTGGAACCAAAAAAAAAGAGTATCACGTATATTTATATACATATATAAAATAAAGTTGTAAAAAGTGTATGTAAGCGATGCTAGCCTTAATGCGTTGACCGATTTTCAAATTTCTTTTTTTGTTTGAAAGGTTGCATCAATGCGGTGGTTCTTATGTATATGTGCCATCTGTATCTGTTTTGGTTTGTTAGTTATGTGAGTTTGAATGGGCGTACCTGCTTATGAGCGTATACGTGCATACGTATGCACAAATTTTGACAGCCAAAGTTTACTTCCCAAAGGCTTGAAAGTGAGGGTGTGAGAGAAAAAGAGTATTGCGGTGGTACACACTGTGGTGTTCTCTCAAAGTTGCTTTATTCTTTGTTTTATAGAGTTACAGTTTTCATGATTAAATTGTGTATTTGACATTGGCTTTCATTTCATATTTCAACAGTTGAATGTTCGGTGTTTAAAAAAATTATTTCATTTTGTTGAAACATTTTTAACGCACAATAGCAGACAAAAAATGAAATATTGTTTTAAAAGTTTTGTTTGTAAAAAATATATTAAAAATATAGGAAATTCTCAAATAAAGTTGCTGTTTTAATAGTTTTGTTTGTAATAAATACAGTAAAGAATTTCAGAGGCGCAAGCAAGGAAATCCGGTTGAAGGTCATTCAAATATCTTTTCAAGTGATGCATTGGGACGTATCTATACTGTTCATCCAAATAATGCCGAATGTTATTATTTGCGATTGATTTTAGTAAATGTTCGTGGTCCAAAATCATTTCAATCATTGAGAACAGTAGATGGAGTAGTGTGTGCAGCGTATCGTGAAGCATGTCAAAAATTGAATTTGTTGGAAAGTGATACACATTGGGATCAAACTCTGGCTGATGCAGCTGTTTCGGCCCATTCACATCAAATACGTGTTTTATTTGCAATCATTTTGTCAACATGTTTTCTTTCCAATCCTCCCGAATTGTGGATTAAATATCAGGATTATTCATCTGAATCAATAATCTAGATATGGAATATACATCGGAAATGTACAATGAAGCTTTTATTCAAATTGAGGATTTATGTTTAGCAATTGCAAATAAGGCATTGATACAATTAGGGGTGCCATCTCCAAGTCGATCAATGTACGATGCACGCGAGTTTGAATTTCGACGTGAGCAGCAGTACGATTGGAACGATTTGAATGCATTTGTTCAAGCAAATCTAACGAAATTGAATGCTGAACAGAAAACGGCTTATGATAAAATCATGCAAGTTGTTTGCAATGGTGGTGGTGGATATTATTTTCTGGATGCTCCGAGTGGAAGTGGAAAAACGTTCTTAATTTCATTGTTACTGGCAACAATACATGCTGATAGTAAAATTGGATTGGCATTACATTCTTCCGGTATTGCTGCAACTTTGTTAGATGGTGGTCGAACGGCTCATTTGGCTTTGAAACTACAATTGAATTACAAAGTGAACGAAACTCCAACCTGTAATATATCAAAGGGATCTGGCACAGCTGAAGTGTTGCAGCAATGCTCCATTATTATTTGGGATGAATGTACAATGGCACACAAAAAATCAGTCGAAGCTTTGGATAGAACTTTGAAAGATCTTCGAGGTAATTCAGAATTATTTGGCGGCGCATTGATTCTATTGGCTAGTCATTTTCGTCAAACATTGGCTGTCATTCCAAAGTCAATACCTGCTGATGAAATTAATGCTTGCTTAATATCATCATATTTATGGAGACACGTTGAAACAATGAAGTTAACAACCAACGTTCGTGTTCAGTTGCAGAATGATTCCAAACAATTGTTGAAAATTGGAAACGGTGCTATGCCAGTCGTTGAAAATGGATTGATAACTTTCCCTAATGATTTTTACCGTTTTGCTCAAACCAAGGAAGAATTTATTTAAAGTGTTTTTCCAAACATAGCACAACAGTATAAATGTCATATTTGGTTAAGTGAAAGGGCAATTTAATAGGGAAAAACAAAGACGTCACTGAATTGAACATGGTTATACAGTCTAAGATTCCTGGCGAATTGGTTTCGTACAAGTCATTGGATACAATTGATGAGGAAGAAAATATGGTTCACTATCCAACTGAATTCTTTAATTCTTTGCAATTACCTGGGTTACCACCACATAATCTACAATTGAAAGTTTGTGTGACCATTATGTTTCGTAATATCAACCAGCTGCATTTATGTAATGGTACGAGACTCGCAGTGAAAAATTTAATAGCAAATGTGATTGAAGCGGCCATTTCAACTGGAAAATTCAGAGGGGAAGATGTATTGATACCACGAATACCAATGAAACTATCTGATATGCCATTCGAGTTCATGCAGTTTCCAGTGCGTCTTACGTTTGCAATGACTATCAATAAATCACAAGGATTTAATAAATGAATACTACACATATGTACATATGTTACATACATACAAACACATTGCTTATACAAAGTTTAGCAATGGCAACTGTTTTGAGCGGAAACTTTTTTGTAATAAGTCTGACAGCGATTACACCTACAAGGAAAAGCAGAACAGATAAACAGAAAGGAAAGGAATTGACGAATATTCTGGAAACTCTGTCTGAGCTAATAGCAACATGGTTCAATTTTCTGTACAATCACCCTTATTTATCTTGGCAGCGGAAAACAACACTGTTTTTTTATCATTTGTGGCAAAGCCATATTCTTGTTAGTAATATTCCCACTTATCGATATTTTATAAGTAAAATTCCATTTTATGTTATATTATGTGGTTATATATTGTATTATGTGTATTATATATATATATATTATATTGTGTGGTGTTAAATAAAATGGAAGAAATTAAATTAACAAATAAAATGTTAAGACGAGAAGCATGTGCAAGAACTTGAGAAAAATCCGGCACTAGCCAAAGGATTTCTCAGAGAAATTACTCCTACTAATTTTAAGCCCACCAATTAGAACTGGTGATGAATAATTTCATAAAAAAGAATTTAAAACACTGATTTAAAACTAATGGAAGCTCTTTTTTATTTGTTCTCATTTTTGCTGCGCCTCAGTACTTTGTGTAGATTCGTGACCATTATTCCTTTCCACATCATTTGAGTAATTTTTCGTTTCTTCATTTGTCATATCTAATCAACACCCTATACAAATATTATGAAGTGCTGCACATGCATTTACAATTGAAACCACTTTTACCGGTCTGTAGTGAAGTTGTCGTCCCCCGAGAAGGCAACGAAATTTATTTGTTAACACACATATGGTTCTTGCCTTACATTACGCGCTTTAGCATGTTTAACATTGTAGAGACTCTGTACTTCCTTCACAAACCGATCGGTAAGACGTCATCAAATAAATATATTTTATTAATATATATTTAACATCTAAATATACATAAAAAATAAAAATTTATACATAAATAAATGTAAAAAACAAAATTGCAAATTTGGTATCATGACAATTAAGGTAAAATACCCCTTGCAGTTATATTTTTACGTTCCGTCCACACACTCACCTATACCTGCTTTAGTTTTAGCTTTAGTTTTTTCGGCATCAGTGAAATTAAATTTTGGATACGACAGCTCCAGTATGATATTATTTTCGACACTGAGTTGGTACAACGCCTAAGCCAAATATCGAAACGTCGCTTCTAATTTAATGGTATATGGAGCACACGTTGACCTTGTACCTTTTTTAAATAAGATTCTATTGCTTCAAGCACATATTTAAAAGAGATACTTTATTTAACCGAAAATAAATCTCAAATCTTAAAAAAGATAAGGTTTCCATTACCTTATTATCTTTTCATCGCACAAGTTATAAATACAAGATTTCTGTCAAAGCAGTCTTCTTTCCACTAGAAATTTGTTTTAATTTCTTCGTTACTGGATCACAGTTTCTTTGATCTATTTTTTGAATAGCAAATAATCGAAGAGCATACCAAAACACGACTAATCTTTTTATCTACCAAAAACAAACTGACAATCCAAAATGGAATAAACAGCCCAAAAAGGAACATACGTAACACAGGAAATTCGGAATTAATGGTTACATATAAGTTTTCGACAAACACTTAACTTTAAGATTATTATTATTATTTAATAAACGGTATTAATCCGGAAAATTTGGCACGGTTCTCTCAGTGGAGAGAGAACTGTGATAAGATATCACAAAAAAGTTGGGACATCATCAACGACAATTATTCTGCTCAGTGGCTTTTCCTCTCCTTTCAGCAATATCAATTCTTAAAAGACTGAGCGAATCAGAGACAATCTTCATTTATTCTCGAAATGAGCAGAGGTAAATGCTAGAAAACTAATGGCGTTTGCTTTTCTACAAAAAAAGGCAATACTACCGGCAGGCAGGGCAATTTTGTGTTCTTTTCTCAAAAATGTGTTGCCCTATGAAAGGGTTGCGTGTTCTTTTCTAAAAAATATTGCCCTTTCGCAGGGCAAAGGCATTGCACTTTTGCCCTGAGCAAATCAACAGGGCAGAAATTGCCTTGTAAAACACGTGGTTTTTATTCTTGCATAGCGTTACCAGAAAATGTTCAAAAAGTCTTTTGAGTTGAAAGAGTCAGAAAATTAGATTTTAATAATTATTTTTACATTTTGTATCATATAAAACAAACAAAAGAACACTATACGGCTGCTTATTTATAAGAGATATTAAAAAAAAATTTGTTTCTCAAGCAGATGAATTAGCAATCTGGCAACTGAACATTTTTGTATACACATTTCATAAAATATACAGAACATGTTTATTTATCAGCTGTTAAAAAAGGCATTGCACTTTTTTCTAATTTGTGTTCTTTTCTCTTTATATAAAAAATCGCACTTTCACAGGGCGGGCAAAACATTTTTAAGAGGCACCTTTTCACAGGGCAACATTTTTAATGTAGAAAAGAAAACGCCATAAGGTGCCCCAATTCCTTAGTTTTTTTAATTTCGGTTCTGTATTCTGCTATGAATACAAATGACTCTAATCTTGCAATCGCGAGGAACTCATTAATATAGAACCAAAACAATAAATATCTTTATGTAGCTGCAATTTTACGTAAAAACTTGTGGCGGCAACACAACTATTCTTTTAAGTACGACAATCTACAAGACTGCATTTGGTGAAGAGAGGAAGGTTTTGCATGAAATTGTACTGGCTAGAGTAAAATCTGTCTTAATTTTTTGTTAATAAACGGCTCCTGAATTTATAATTTGTTATTGAATACTAATGATAATAAGTAGGATTTGTGCTTAATATACACCACCCCTACAAATGGTGATGCCATCGTGATCTTTCTCAAAATCAAATTAAATAAAACGATCACCAAATTTAAATTGCAACAGATGAACTACGATGAGTTTAACTAATCAGCCCTCCAGGGAGCTGCAAATGAACCTCAAGCGGAAATTGAAAACGAAGTTGCACATATAGCAAGAGTAAGCGTTCGAGTTCCAACGTTTTGGTACGTTAAACTTGCTTTATGGATCGCCCAAATTGAATCACAATTTGCTGCTGTTGGCATCGTAAACGACAAAACCAAACCATATCATACCTTGGTGCCCGCAATTGAAAGCACTGTCTTATCTCAAATCAGCGACATTGTGTTAAATCCACCAGCAAACAATATGTATGATACTCTAAAATAAGATTATTGGCACAGTACGCGGACTCGGAGCAGAAACGAATAAAAAAGCTATTGCAAGATTTGGAATTAGTGGCATGCATCCATCACAATTGCTAAGAGAGATGCGCGATCTAGCAGGCAACGAAATGAACGACAAAATGCTTAAATCTCTCTGGATGAGTCGGTTACCATACAATGCACGTTCCATAATATCGATAAGCAGTGAGTCGGTCGACAAAGTTGCTTCACTTGCTGATAAAATTTTCGAGATAAGCGACACATCACATTTAAATGCTATTTTCGAAGTTGGAAGTGATTACACGTCACAAATATCGCTTGAGAGGCAAGTTGCGGTGCTGACTAAGGAGCTTGCCGAGCTGAAATCAACATTTTCACATCGTCCTCGAAGCAGATCTTATTCACATAATCTCAATGATTCTGATGAAATTTTCTGGTACCACCGTAAATATGATGATAAAGCAAAAAAGTGTCGACAGCCCTGCAGCAATACAAAAAACTAAATAGTCTGTCCGACCACACTGCTAACGACAGACAAACATCAACACACAACCGCTTAATAATTTACGACAAAATTTCAAAATTAAAATTTTTAATTGACACGGGTGCAGAGAGTAGTGTCATACCACCAACACTAAAGCAAAAATTTTAGCCAGAAAAAAATTCATATCTATATGATGCCAATCATTCCCCAATAGAAGCATATGGGGAAAAAATATTAACGCTTAACATTGGTCTTCATCGAGACTTCAAATGGAAACGTATAATTGCAAACGTAACTCAGCCAATTCTCGGAGCAGATATTTTGTCCAGATTCAACTTGTTAGTCAACATGTGCCAAAGGAAACATGTGGTAGACAACTTAACAAATGTTCACGCTATTTGTTCATTAACAAAATGTGGTGAGTTTTATGAAAATCTTTCATCTATTAATCAAAGTAATTCTCTTAAGAACCTCGTAGCCGAATTTAAAGGTATCACACAGCGAACTTAAACGCAAATGTTCCGAAACACGACATACAGCATCACATCATCACAAATGGTCAACCAGTTTTTGCAAAACCAAGACAATTGTGTTCAGAAAAATTAAAAATCGTCAAGGCTGAAATCCAAACTCTTATGGATCAAGGTATCTGTCGACCATCCTGCAGCTCGTGGGCAAGTCTCCTGCACAGGATTAGTAAAAAGAACGGTGAATGGAGACCTTGTGGGATATTAGAAAACTCAATAGTATAACTGCGCTCGATCGTTATCCTATACCCCATATTCATGATTTCACTCACTTTCTATTTGGATGTGCATTTTTTTCACCATCGACCTTCGTAGAGCCTATCATCAGCAACCAGTTGCAACACAAGACATACCGAAATCCGCCATAACAACACCTTTAAGTCTTTTCGAGTTTACTCATATGTGTTTTGGACTCCATAATGGCGGTCAAACATTCCAACATGTGGACCACATTTTACGAGATTTTGATTTTGTGTGGCCTTATCTCGACAATATTCTGGTCGCATCCCCAACTTCAGAAGAACATAATGAGCATCTACGAAAAGTTTTCGAAGTAATCCGCGAATTTAAAGTTAGAACAAATCCATCGAAATGTGTCTTTGGACAACAAGAAGTTTTATTTTTAGGTTTTCTAGTGATTAAAGATGGTGTCCGTCCACCACTCAATTTTATAAAATCATTAACTGAATACAAACTTCCCGAGCGTGTTTGTAATTTACGAAGATTTCTAGGAATGATTAAGGCCCCTATTATGGTTCACAACAGTTGTAAATTTGATGTTGTATTTTTGAAATTACGATTATGGTTTATAACAGTTCTTTTTAAGTGTTGTTGTCAGATGCATTTTTTGAAGAACAAACCTGTGAAATACACAGCATGTAGATGTTGTAAACCATGATCAGAAAAAGTATAAGTGTTGTGTTGTCTGCTTTACAACACAACACTTAGGTGTTGTGAACCATAATAGGGGCATAATTTTTTTCGACGATTTCAGCCAAATGGAGCTGCTCACCAAGCTTCTTTATGCAAATACATCAAAGGTAACAAGCAACGCCACGTCAAGCACAATATCTTGATTATTTGGGTCAATTTACAATCGACATACGTTATATACCGGTAAAAGACAACATAGTTGCAGATGCACTTTCACGTATCAACGCAACACGTCACATCCGGTGTCAATTATTCTAAACTCTCTGAAAGTCAAACAGGGGATGATGAAATAGAAAACTTTTTAGAAAACGACTCAGGCTTGAAAATCAAAAGTCGGAACACCCGGTACAAAATTACAAATATTTTGTGATCTATCAACTAATAATGCTCGTCCATTTTAAACTGAGCCATTCCGCAAATTAGCATTCGATACAATGCATAACATTCGTCACCTTGGTGCAGCTAAAACGACAAAATTTAAAATGGACTGCACAAAATGGTCAAAAGAGTGCATACCATGCCAACGCAGTAAAATTCATCGTTATAACAAGGCACCTTTAGCTAATTACGATCTTCCAGAAACACGATTCCAACACATTAATATCGACGTAGTGGAACCTCTATGGGTTATCGTTATATTCTCACATGTTTATACCGCTTCACACGTTGGATTGAAGCCTATCCATTAGAAGATATGACTTCTGAGAATAAAGTATTTACATTTAACAGCAATGGATTTCATGTTTTGGTGTTCCATTAAGAATTACCACGGATCAAGGTAGACAATTCAAGTCTAGTCTATTTAGAGACTTAAACCGTCTTTTAGGCCGTCGATAGCGGCTTATCATCCTGCCGCTAATGGTTTAATAGAGCGCTACCATCGAGTTTTGAAATCCGCAATTAAATGCTATCGAACTGAAAAATGAGTGGAAGTATTACCACTCATCTTGCTTGGGATCAGAGTCTCGTATAAAGAAGATATAAAAGCTTGTCCGGCTGACTTTGTTTATAGAAAACTTTTTAGAAAACGACTCAGGTTTGAAAATCAAAAGTCGACTTCCCGGCGAAATTTTGGAACAATCATCTACGAAGCAAAATATTTCCGAAAACGGATTGCGTTCCAGAATGCAAAGTTTAAGGCCACAGCAAACGTCAAATCACTCTAAAAAGACTCCATTCATAGAAAAACCATTGCCTACAGCCACTGCAGTATTCTTTTGTACAGATGCAGTTCGTCGACCATTACAGCTGCGTTATGAAGGACCTTTCACTATAATAAAATGATACGATAAATTTTATAAAATCAACATGAACGGCAAAAACGCAAATATTATGTTGTTTTCTTTTCTACATTAAAAATGTTGCCCTGTGAAAAGGTGCCTTTTTAAGATGTTTTGCCCGTTGCCCATTGCCCGCCCTGTGAAAGTGCAATTTTTTATACAACGAGAAAAGAAGACAAATTAGAAAAAAGTGCAATGCCTTTTTTTAACAGCTGATAAACAAACATTTTCTGTATATTTTATGAAATGTGTATACAAAAATGTTCAGTTGCCAGATTGCTAATTCATCTGCTTGAGAAAACATTGGTGTTGATAGACTTAAATCAGCATTTATCAGCACATAAACTTCTCTACAAGATGCAGCTCCAGTTTCCACATTTTTTTCTATTAATTTCCTTACAATGTACAAAAACTTTCGCTTTAACTACTTGGTTTCAATTCACTATTTCATAAAAAAAACTTGCATAATCATATCTCTCAGAAATTGGTAAGATTTCTTCCCACGTCTGCTCAACCCTCATCTTCTGTAAAAGCATAAATAATTATGAGTTTAGAAATTTATAAAATGTTCTTCCTATACTTACATTTTTCATTATGTCTTTTCCATTGAAATACTCCTAATTCTCCTTTTTGTAAATGAATTCCGTAAAATCATTGCTTTATGCACACAAAACATTATACCTTTAAACTACTTAATTTTTTTTTTCTTTTTATACCCTTCTCCAAAAAGGATGGAAGGGTATAAATAAGTTTGATATAGGGGATGCAATTTCAATAAATATTGATTTCCGACCATATAAAGTATATATATTCTGGATCGTTATAAGAAGGGGAGTATTTCGTCTGTCCATCTGTCTGTCTGTCTGTCTGTCTGTCTGTCCTCATTTCCTTCCGGTAATTTTGTTGCGCTCAAAATTTACCTTAAATTTTGTCTAAAATCAAAAATTTTTTTACCTATCTGTTCTAATTTCTTTCAAAAGTACCACTTATAAAAAAAAGCAAAATCGGCCGATAAATAAAAAAAATATAGCCAAAAAATAATTTCATACATTTATATGAAGAAAATGCAAAAAATCCACGCTGAGTAACAAACCAAGAGCATGTGTATTGACAAGCACGTCTACGTTTGCAGCCAAACTTGCTGTTAAAATTTCACTATAAAGTTGGGTAGATAAACGACTATTTTTTCTTAATTTTACCCTTTTTGAACGACATATGTGCTATATTTTTTTTTTTTGAGTATATTTGTAAAGCAACGGAGCCACTGGGGATCCGTGGCGGAATGCTTATGTATATGAATAGAAAATTTTTGTTTTTGTTTTTGTTTTTTGTTTTTGTTGTAGCAAACGCAAATTCATTTGGTGGTGGTTTTGTTTGTGTATACTTTTATGTGTTTGCAATACGATTGTATAGTATTCTGGCATATGAAGTGTTTTTTTGCCATCATAGTTTTCTTAAGCATTTTTGTACATGCATGCACACAGTGTTGCAAAAATTTCTCCAACTATATATAGCTATTGTGTTTCGATTGCCTGCGATATGGAGCCATGAGAGCCTCCGTGGAGCTGTTATCAATGGAGATCTTGAATTTGGTTGAATTTGGCGTCGCAAAGAATTCCTAGCGCTGCAGAGAGCAGCAGAAAGAGAAAGAAAGGTAATCTTAGAAAGTAGTAATCGGTGAACACCTCCTCACGAAGTAATACTATGACGATATGGGTACGTTTTTAAGTTCTTCTTTATGTTGCTTATTTTTTGAGAGAACATATCCATGGAGAAGGGTATAGAAGATTCGGCACAGTCGAATATAGCACTTTTACTTGTTTTTAGTTTACATAAGCTAGCGATAACGTGATAACCTGGTTTGAATCACAAAGGTGAACCGTATTCAGAGATTGATCCATTTTATTTTGTTGTTTATTTTTCATTTAAATATATATACATATGCATATGTACGTATATATAAATGTATTCAACTGTATTTATGTTTTTCTACATTAAAATTTTGTTTGAAGGGTGTATCATCATCCACACGTCATTAACGTCAAAAGTAACTTGAATCTGATTAATCATGCACCAAGTTAAGCATGTGAAGAATAATATTGGACACGTAAATTCAGTTATAATCATATTTGGTAATAATAATAATTCTTCAAATCTTTTAAAGACTAATTTATAAAAGCCAACGTACGGACGTATAGTTAAATTTTAATTCATCTTTCCAATTGGCAGAAAATAGTTCCGCAGTGGAGAGTAAAATCTTGTTCATGATCTCATCCCTAGTATAAACATACTCAAAAACGTTTACGGAGTATTAATTACTTTTATGCATCACTTTTCTTCCACATCACTAAGCAAAATATGATAACACAATAGAAATTGTAAACTTCCAAAATGTCAGTGAAGATCTAAAATCCCGCCGTAAAAAATAAAACGTAAACAGACAGCTCAAGGCCCAACTATAATGTGCATATGCAAACTTAAGCAACTGTCAAAATTGAATGAAAAGTCTGTCAAATGCAGCAACAAACCTAATGAAACTTTTAAGTGGCTATAATGAACTTAAGTGAATTTTTGTTCGAGTTGCATTTGTGTCTAACAATGAATAAAAAGTTAAAAAAATTAAAGAATCAGAGTGATGGAGGTAAGTAAATATTGACAAAAAAAAGTAAATCTATAATATAAATTTTACTTTATTTTGCAAATAGGAATTTTTCAACTCAGTCGATTTGGTAAAAGACTGCTAAATAAGAGCCTTCCAATTCCTCCTCATAAAAATTTGCCAAATACGGATATAACAATTCCAAATTTTTTTGTTGGTGATGCTGCATTTCCTTTAGGAACAAATTTAATGCGTTTACCCTGGCGCCATGCTACCGAATGATAGGGATATGTTTAATTAAAGATTATCGAGAGCTCGTCGCACAATCGAAAACTCATTTGGAATTTTAGTGTCTCGGTGGCGAGTTTTGCTTACTACCCTGCACTTATTTCCAGAAAATGCTGAAAAAATTGTATTGGCCTGCGTTGGCCTTCATAACTTCATTATGCTTAATGATCTATCTTCCTACGTCCCCACAAATTATGTTGATTGGGAGGATGCTAATGGAGACTTACAAGACGGAATATGGCGGTCTACTATTGAAAACAATATTCCTTCGATTGCACAATCTGCGCATTGTCATCATTACGGTGGAAAAATTTCTAAAGAAATAAGGAACAATTTATGTTATTCCCTTTCAAATAATTGAATAGATTGAAACTAAAATTTGAAAATTCTTTCCATAATAAATGAAATAAAAAAAGTTATTATATTTTTATTTTATTAAATCTACTAATATAATGAAAAAAGTTGTACGGCCTAGGAACTCTTCCTTCGACGTCTCAGATAGATCTTGCAGAAGACTGCTGACTGTGGTTTGAATTAAAGTTAAAATAAAATTTAGTTTGTCGTTTTCCATTTTTTTAACAATAAAATAATAACAAAATTTTAACAAAGTAAAGTAAAAGAAAAAAAAGGCAAATGAAACAAATTAAATCTTTTACCCTATATAAAAACCAAAAACAGCTGATTCCGTACGGAATGTGCGTCCAGTAGGGTTATTCTGAATTGCGATGCAATAATCAATGCGATGCGATAAAGAATTGCGATGCAATAGTAAATTCGTATTTTGCAACACTTTCGCAATCGTAATCGCATTTTATTTTAATTCGCGGCAACACCGGGCAAAATTAACAACGCTGGTACCAGTAAACGCCAAATTTAATCTTACAAAAGAAAAAGATATTTGCGGTTGCAAAATAAATATCTGAATTAAATAAAATAAAAGTTAAGAAAAAGTAAAATAAATTTCTAAATTAAATAAAATAAAAATTAAAAAAAAAATAAAATAAAATTTATGTATTTCGTTTGTTATCAGAAATGGATTCTGTTGCTCTATGGATTTATGATGAAGAGGAGCATGAGCAAAATAAAAGGGTGCAGAAAAGAATACTTAGAAGCAAATCGGATATTCTAAGTTTGAATGTGAAAAGGTAATTTATTTTGTAGCATTAAAAACAATTAATTATAAAAAACATTTCTACTCCACTTTTGTAAAAAATTTAGATTGACCCAAGAGGCATTTTTTACTAGTAATAACAATTACATAAACATTGCTAGAAATATAAGAGATGAAATAAAAAATAATATAATTTAAAAACTAACAGTCTTCTTTTTATTTAGAAACTTAAAGGTACTTCTTTGGTTATATATTTCATTCATTTTGCTCAAAAAAAAAAATTCAAAAAAAATTAATTAATTTAAATAAATGAACAAATTGTAAGTAAAACATACATTTTTGTGCTTTGCGGTTGCTGTTATGCTGCCGAATAAATTTTGCGATTATCGCATATATCTGACATTAGCATTCGCAATACAGAATACCAAATTTCCACATTTTCGCATTTGAAATGCGAATAATCTATGATCTATAATCTATTTGACTATGCGATAATCGCAATACCGAATACCAATAGTACGCATTTGCATGTTTTCGCATCGCATTGAACACATAAGCCTCGTATTTTACCCATTAAAAACTAAAGGACGTTAAACAAAAATTTTAAAAAAACAGCCGCCTACATTTTTAACATCTAATTATGTGCTGCACTAATTCTACATAAAATATTATAGTGTTTTCACACCTAAAGTTAAAACCTGGTTTTAACTTAAAACCTACAAACAGCTGATTTTGTGTTCACATACAATTTTTATAAAATCAGGTTTTTAATACAGTTTGTCAAATAAATTTGTTAAAGATAAATTAAATTTTTTGAAGAAATAGATGTGTTTATTGTAATTATTCTTCCCACATTTATTTGAAAAACCGTACGACAGCTGTTATTGTATATATAAAACATAAATTTTAAAAATGTGTATCTAAAATTGAAATGATTTTACATTTTGAATATTTGCGAATTGTGATTGAAATATCAGCTGTTTTTCAACATTTCTAACTAGGTAGCACTGAATAAAACAAGGTTGTATATTATAAAATCTACTTAAAACCAATTCAAAAAAGGTTTTAAGATGGTTTTATGAGAATTATTTTGTATGGTAAAACCAGGTTTTAAGGGTTGGTTTTAAAGTTAAAACCAAATTTTGTTTTAAAACCTGGTTTTATCCTCAGTGTGAAAACACTATTGAACATACACAACAACCTAAGCGGGTAGACAATGATTCGACTGAAAGATGCCGTCAATTTAAGGATACATTGAAGTGCCGCCGTTGATGCATGCCTCATTTACTATCCAACACAGCCGTACGATTTGTCAAATTTGGCATGTGGCTTGAAATAAAAAGATGAAATCGGTTTAATTTATTATGCTAATCAACCGTTTTCTACAGCATCAAATATAGTGAATTATTTTTGTTCATATTTTACAACTAGAAAACATATGTTTTTGTATCACATTTAAATGATAATGTGACACCAGCAACGCGATTTTGATGCGATTTCTAAAAATAGGAGAGTATTACTATCACATTTACGTGTGAATGAATCGTACGACTATGTGGGATAGTGAAACGATGCCTTTACATCAATAAATTGATAAATATTTAATTTAAATGTAATAAATATATTATTCTTTATTTGTAGTTGGCAATTTTTTACAGTTATTTGCTTCATATTTCTAAATGCACTAAAGTTTCCGAAAATTAAATTTGAATAAAAAATACATGACAACTGATTGTTAACTGGCACTACTGCGCATTTCACAGCACGCAAAATGCAGATCTTCAGGTAACATTTACACAAATATTTTCATAGAGCAACTGTAGATTTAATGAACTGATTAAAATTAATCGGGAAGTTTAGTAAATCAAAGTAGTAATAAGAAACACAAACAACCAATTCAATTGTAATTACTTTATTTTCCATTTTTTTATTGACTGATGATTTGTCAACTTAAGTAAAGACGAAAGAGAAACAGGTGAAAATTAATACATGCATAAAAACACAACTATAAAACCATACGGAATTAACAAGGAAGCATTTTAAACCGTGTACGTGTTT
The DNA here is from genome assembly GCA_963402855.1 of Ormia ochracea. Lineage (NCBI taxonomy): Eukaryota > Metazoa > Arthropoda > Insecta > Diptera > Tachinidae > Ormia > Ormia ochracea. The sequence continues at coordinate 3,610,027 of OY727110.1, read as the reverse complement.
GCGTTAGTACTTTAATTATTTGCGGAATTGATATTGCTATATATATTTATTAAATGAAATTTTTTTTTTTTAAATTCCATACTTTGTATTTATTATATGGTAACACTTCCTTTCACTGTGACTTAATTAACATAAGTTGGTGAACAAACGCAACGGTAGCCATTTGACTAAAAAAAATTAATATTCTCACGCCAATTATAATCAGTTTCATATACACACGTGTATCTTTGACATTTTATATGTAGCCTGACTTTATGTCTCAGCATAATGATTTGGCATAAAATATTATGCCAAAGAGCTCCCATAGAAAACATTAATGGCGTCTTCTTCTCTACAAAAAAGGCAACACTACCAGCAGGGTAAATTAAATTAAATTTTGTGGTCTTTTCTCAAAAAAATGTTGCCCTTTCGCAGGGCAAAAGGCATTGCACTTTTTGCCCTGAACAAATCAACAGGAAAAAAATTGCCCTCTAAAACATATGGCTTTTATTCTTACACAGCGTTACCAGATAATGTTCAAAAAAAGTCTTTTGAGTCGAAAGTCAATTATTTTTATATTTTGTATCGTATAAAAGAAACAAAAGACAACAATACGGCTGCTTAATTATATGAGATATTAAAATAAAAAAATATTGTTTTCTCAAGCAGATGAATTAGAAAACTGGTAACTGAACCTTTTTGTTCACACATTTCATAAAATATACATAAATGTTTTGTTATCAGCTGTTAAAAAAAAGGCAATGCACTTTTTTCTAATTTGTGTTCTTTGGCAAAACATTTTAAAAAATCACCTTTTCACAGGGGAACATGTAGAACAATGTAGAAAAGAAAACGCCATAATGCAATGGGCCTAGCAATACTCAAAAAAGAAGTGATTGAAGATTATTAAAATTAATAAAACTTATGTGCTTTGTTAAACATTTACCACAAAGTATACAGAGATGTCAAGTGACAGTTCAAAATGTAAACAATTTTGAAGTACATGGCTCAGTAGAAAGAGACAACAATAGTATGATGGTACAACGAATGTGATGATGTAAACAAAACTAAATTAAAATTATATTTGCTTAAACTTGAAATTGAGATTATATTTTTTCGTGAATTTGAGTATATAATTGAAAAATCTAAAAATATTTTTAAAATAAAAGCAATATATTTATATAATATATATTTAATGTAATAAAAATGTGTGTTATGAAGAGTTCTGATTGCGCTATAGATGCTGTATTACAAACAGTCAGCTCATTCAGTATATTGGTTTGCAACCCTATTAGGAGTCGTGTTGGAAGAAAACTTTCATCCGACTTTCATCTAACTAAACTTTTTGGTTAAATTCTGGAGTTTGTAATTAATGGGCTATAATCATCAGTTAACATCTAAAACGGGTAAGTTATATTGATATTATTTCCAAGAGGAAGTATTTGTAGGTTATATATAAAGTTTATCAGTGTTAATAAAAAGTTAATTTAAATATGTACATTTCTGTTCCGAAAACTATTTCATGTGTTTCGGTTCACCAACTCGTGTGGATTGCACTATGGTACGGACCTTCTTGATGTTGACGAAATGCGTTATGATCCGCCGCTACATCATATAAAGATGCATGTATTTAGACGTGTGTATATGTCGCATTGGAGGTTCGACAATTGCCGTAATAAATTCAGGTAAAAATAAAAAGTATTCAATGTAAGTAGAAAAATAATAAAGCTTACTTTGATAAAAAGAAAATAAAATATGTTTATATTTTAGAAAAACCAGGTGACAGCTTCCGCTACTATTTCATGCTATGCTAACTATGGGTGTAAACCACAAGTGATAAGTGTCGTAAGATGTTCCAAAAATATAGTACAACGGGAAGCCAATTTTTAGATTGTCTATTCATATATACCTATAAACAAATGTACCTATATATAATAAATAAATTGTAATAAATTAATGTAATAAATTGTAATTATATATTAGACTTGCAAAACTAACAAACTTTCTTATAAATGAAAGATATATTTTATTTATTTATTACTGGTATCCTAATTTTAAAATAAAATTAGTTTCTCTTTTCAAACCGCATAATCTGCGGTTTTTATTGACCTTTTCTGGTCGGAACAGCTTTAGCCATTGTACACGTCTAAAAAGAGATATATTTAGAAAATTGTGGGTTTTATAACAACTGCGCTTTTCCCCTCAATTTAGGAAAAACTAATTTTAAAAAAAGTTATTAAACATTTAAACTACTAAATTTTAAAATTATTTGTGATTTGTGATGGAGGTTTTCTCATTTGCTTATGAAAATAAACAAATTTGGTTTATACAGAAACAGCATGTTGATTTGCATATTAATATGAAATTTTGAAAATTACCAAATTATTTTTTATAATAAATTTTAAATTCAAGCCATTGTTGTAATTTGGTTAATTATTTGGTTTATCATTTTTGAAATTATTTAATTAGTTACTGATAAATTTAGTGTAGGCGCCAGGCAAATTGCAGAAACACTCAATATATAAAACAATTACCAAGCTTCCTAATTCCATTCTCAATTCCTTTTTTATAATTTACCTTTCTAGCTTACTTGGAAATAAGTGGACCTTATATCCTGATAAGCATTCTTAAACACACTTTCGCGCCCTTCAATATAACTAAAAAATACAAAAAACCACCACCATTTAACTGTGGTATATTTAGTATTACATATTGTATGTAATACTTACATGCTATTTAAAACTAAATTTACTCTTTAACTCTTCTAAAATTAAACTTTGAATAAAATAAATATTCAATTAAACTTAAAATTTAAAAAAAAAATAAAAATTTCAATAAATATACTTACTTAAAATTTACATAATATGCTTAAAATTATGAATAACGGGCATTAAGTAAAATGCGTAGCCGACAGAAAAATAAAGCAAAAGAAAATAAAAATTATCTTCAATTCTCTTTTGAGGTACTGCAAATTTTAGAAGAGTATTACAATTATTCATGTAGCTGAGCCGCTCTTTCCAGTCTGTTATGGATGTGCATTTACATGAATACATATATTTATATACAGACATATGTATGCGTGTATATAGTAATCTCATTTTTGTAGCTTAACTTCAATTATTTTATGTTGAAACTCGTTATATTCTTACAATTGAAATATGTGATGAGCAGGATCTATTTTATATTTTCCAATACTTTTAAATATATTTTGGCACAAATGATATATTTATGGACTTTGTCTTTGTTTTGTTTACAATTTAATCTGTGTTGTAAAGTGAATTTATACATTCCTTTTCAACACTGAAAGAAAAGTCGATTCCTTGTGAGTCGGGTAATATCATTCGAAAATTTCGCACTATCGAAATTTAACTCGATTCGAATACAATTTCCATCCCAAATGAAGGAATTAACACCCTGGAGTTGAAACGCAATATACAATGAAAACCAAATTGCGTAAATGAATTGCATAATGTGGGTAGTGAGAACTATTAAAAAGAAGATAGTTATCTTGTATATACATCCATATGTATGAACAAAAAAAGTATAAAGTTTACATTTAAATCAAGTTTAGTTATATACGTAACTTAAAGACTTTTCCTTATTTACACAGAAATTAAGTTCTTCCTATTCTAAACGTCTCAGATATTAAGAAATTGTATGTAAATTTACTGGATTACTACAATTTGGAAAACATCGTTTTATATTTTTACATCTTTATTATTATTTACGTATTGTAATTTGAATAAAAATAGTACGTTCGTTAATTAAAGAGGATATTAATGATATTATATTATAATATTATTGTTGAAATCACAGATATTAATACATAATAGCAGTTTCACAAAAAATGTGTCTATCAGTTCAATTATGAAAAGAGATTTCCAGGGCGATTTTTCCCTTGTCCCTGTTTCTAAATATTAAAAAAATCTCTCGGGAAAATTTTTCCTCTTCCCATTATTCTAAGCAGACTTCGAAAATGCGAATTGTTTCCCGAAGAAAAAGTAAATAAATAAATAAATGAATAAATAAATGGCAGATGACATCGGCTACTATATTTTATTATTTAGTGTGTTTTATTTTAGAACACTTGTTAATAAAAAAATTGAGATACGAAAATGTGTGTTTCTTCCACGTTTTAAGAAAGAGAACACACCGAAAAAAAAATAATTAACATAAAAAAAATTATTGCATTGCTGAGAGAATTCATACCGATGGAATTTATTTCTCCGGCAATATTAATAATTGTAGAGTGTATGACAAATTTGGAAACTCTGCATTATAGACAACGAAAGCGTTATCATATGAAATCAAAATTCAATACAGAAAATATTGTAGAGTAATTAGTTTATACCATTCTAACCCACTTTTGTGGGGTATGAATAATATATTATACACTCGTAACAACTTAAAACGTTAATCATGTGAAAACATTGAAACCATTTTTCAAGTTCGCGTTTGAGATTTGAGTTTTTCGAAAAATTTTTCGTAAATAATACGTATATGTACATGAATGGCTTGCAGGTAGTGACATCTGTAAATGTGGTATTGAATAAAGTCGCCTTAACGAACTTACTTTTGCACATATACAGATGTGCGTATGTAAATGCGTACATTAAAATGTAATGAATGTATACATCACAATTTTCAAAAACACATTTTGTAAAAAAAATTTATTTAAAGGTTTTTAAGTTTTCAACTCTGAATTTTATCTGCCTGAAATAATCAATATTCAATAATAAGTACAAGTAAGTTTGTTATTGCCAGTGTTTGCAAATACATTAAAAAATATGTGCACTGCCGGTGTCAGATTTCTGCAGTTCTTTCGTTGTCGAACTAGGCACTGTTCGAGAGATTGCATATAATATTTCAAAATTATTATTGTTACTTTTTTCTATCTGTATTTGATAAAAAAATTAAATAGAACAAATTTTTAAAAATGAGAAAGTAAAGAAATTTTTGTGAAAGTGTTTTAATTTATATAAAACTTTATATTAAACTTTAATATGATGCTTATGATAATTTCTTATTTGTGTACACAGAGCAAAATGTGCCTAGTAGTACCTAATAAAATAGAACAAAATTTACAAGATATCTCTATGGTTTTTTTTTTTTTCAAGAAAAACATCTTATTAATTTCACAGCGAGAACCTTTTTGAAAAAATCAAGAAGGAAACATAGATTTTATTAGGTTTTCTTCTTGATTTCTTCAAAAAGGTTTTCTTCTTGATTTTACTAGGTCTTCTTGATTTTTTCAAAAAGTTTTCTTCTTGATTTTACTAGGTTATCTTATTGACATTTTTATAAATACTTCCTGATTTTATTTTATAATTTTTTTATTTATTTATTATTTCTATGTGCATTAATAGTAGATGTAATAATAAACAGTAAATATTATTATTACTAGTATATTACTGGCTTTTTACATATATAAATTACATATATTTGCTTAAATAAATTGTTATAATTTGTTATAATTACTTATGCCCATTAATACAAGTTGCCACTAGTTGAAGGTTGGATTTTGTCGGGCCGATGAATGGTTTTGAATATCTTCGGTTAAATTCTTTTCTTCGGTCATTGCAGTACTATAATATACATATATAAACTTCATACACAATTTGTTAACAAACATACTATTATTAAAAAAAGGGCATTTCACATACGTATTAACTCAGATTTACTAAAAAGATTGTTTTTTTTTTTAATTAAATTATTCACTAACTAAAAGTTTAATTGCATTATGTCAAGTGCAAAAAAATTATGACATGTAAATCAAAGATTCTGCTGCAAAAAAAAAGATAACGCAAAAAAAAACTTGAAAAAATTGTGTCTGTAGAAACCTAGTAAAATCAAGAAGAAACCCTTTTTGAAAAAATCAAAAAGGCAACCTAATGAAATCAATAAGGAAAACCTTTTTAAAAAAATTAATAAGAGGACCTAATGAAATCAATAAGAAATCCACTTTTTATGTAATTAAGAAGAAAACCTAATAAAATCAAGAAGTTATTCTCTATGAATTGTTTTTTTGTGCCCAAAAAAAAAACAGAACATGAGTATAAAAAATTGCAAATAACAAGTTTTCTTCTTGATTTTATGTGTTTTCCTTCTTGATAATATTAATAAGATTTATCACATAAAAAAAAATTTTCGCTTCTTTCTGCTGGGATACCCCTTTGCCTAAAAACGTTTCATAGAGAAAATCTTCTTGATTCTATGAGACAGTTTTTGCTCTGTGTATATTGTTAATTGTGAATGGTACATTAATTATCTGCAAAATTTAAATATGTAACGTCGACTATACTTTTTTTCTGTGTTTAAGATAGCTTTGTTATCAAATGTGCATAATGATCTGCATAACGACAGTAATGTTGTGTTATGTTATGTCTGCTGTTTTTTTGTGTTGCGTTTGGAAACAATTCTGTTAGTTTGAACTGAAACAAACGCCAAAAAAAAATGTAGTAAGTAGATATGCGGAAATTCTGAGAATATGATAGCAGTAGATAGCCCGAGCAGCACCATGTGCAAATAATAGATTTCTATTCAATTTCATTCAAGTTAGTATTAAGATTCTTTAGGCCAACTATTTCTGTAGGACCTATTCTCGAAGGATAGCTTCTAGTCATGAAATGTATTGTCGCAGTATTGTCTGAAAGGTATAGGGACAAATAAAACCGAACATATTTTAATACCACCTCCAGTGTGGGTCCACATGATATTAAACTATTATTTAGTCGCATTTTTATTTCAGAAAAAAACACAAATGACGGCACATGTCATTAGATGTATGTGATCTATATAAGTTGTATACTGGCAAATATTAAGTGAGCATTGTCACTTATATATTCGTAAAACAATTATTATTTTTTAATACCGCTTTGAGTAGGGACCAATCCCACGACATTAGCTATTGTAGTTGATGAATTTATTAACTAATTAGACAAGGCAAATCGCAACATACATCTATAATATAAACAACATAAATTTAAAAAAAGTGCAAAAGTTTTCGAATATACTATGTTTATATTTTGCAACACAGTTTTGTATCCAATGGCCAACAGTACAGTACAGTATTAGCGTTTTTATAATCATTAATTCGGTTTATATTAACACGTATTCAGCTAAAAATTTTATTACATATAACGCAGGTATTTAGTATCGCTTTTTCCAAAATAGCTTTAAAATTTTTGATGTTTTTAGATAAGGCAATTACTTTTGGAAGTACCGTTTCCAGGTATGCATTTCTTTTTAATTTTGTAAAACAAACAAGTAAGCTTAAATGCAAAATTATGTGCATTTTTAACTTGGGCATCATTAATGCAATTAAAAGGATTTAAAAATCTAGAGCAAACTACTAAATTTGAAAATGACATTGAAAAATTGAAAATAATAAAATTAGAACATAAAATTAAAAATATACAGCATATCGAAATTAAATAACATATAACATAATAATAAGTATATTTGTGTCTTCTCATTAATGTAATGCTAAAGATATGTGCTCTTGTTAAATGGTTTATTAAATTTAAATCGTTTAATTTTAAATCGGTTTCCTATTAAAATAAAAACACGAAAAAATTATATATTATTCTATAAGTCTACTGGTTGCTTTTAAGATACATATGTACATATATTTAGAAAGAAAAGGTGTTCCAACCAAAGGGTCCGATATTAATTGTAAAGAAAAGAAAAAGTTTTAAGAGAATTTCTCTAATACATTTATTATGGCAAAAAAATGTGGAAATATATCGGGTAAATGCACACCATGGAATTGGAATTTATTCACATTATTAAGAAACAAAAATGGTAATGCATAACTCATTCTAAGAAAAGAAGTAGTTATTGGTTATTCATATATGCCTACATTCAGCATATTAGAACACTATATTAGCTCAGAAATTATCGCACGTAGTGCTTTTTTACTCAATTGTTTTCGGTTTCCGCAGATAAAATGGAGATTGTCCAACAATCCGAAAGTTATTAATAATTGAAATCTATCCGATTGTATAATTTGTGGAATGTGTTTATGAAATCGTAAGTTTATGTGTATTAATATAGTAATAAGTTACATTATATACATTTGTATGTGACTGTTAATATATTTCATACTGTTGTTATTTATACATTGTTTTTTTTTTAATTTTTTGTTTAACGGAATAAAATGAAAGGTTTTAGTTTTTTTGGGCCCATCCAATATCTGCTTAGCGCCCAAGCCATCGCTATGTGAATGTAAAGAAAAGTTTTATGCAGACATTGGATAGGTCGTGCTTTCATTGTGATTGCTCTCAGATGTGAGACGTATATACGTCATATGTACGGGTTTCTTATCCGCAGGGTAAATAACTTAAACTTGTTGGGTAATACAGTTCTAAATTCTTTACTAATTTTTATTAACTGTAATGTTTTCCCTCTTGTAAAAATATGATCCTTCTGTAGTTTCCTGAAGAAATGCACCAAAAGTTGAGAAATATTGTAAATTAGAAGTAAATAAGAAAATAACCTATCGCTCAGCTTAAAAAGAAGGTAATTGTAAAAAAATTTTGTAAGTACAAAGAACTACTTATAACAGCCAAGATTCAATGGCATATTAAATTGAACTATGTATTGGGAAAGTATTATTGTGTGTATTAAATTTGCATCTGTGTGACAGGTTTCCTTGGCAAGTCGCAGGATTTATAACACTTTATGGAAATTCTCATAAAAATATTATTTGCATGCTGAACCAGATAGTGGTTGGCTCATTTTTGTATAAAAGTGTGGCATCGCTTTAGATTGTCGTGTGAATAGCTTAAAGCAACCCATACACGATTCAACCGTTGGCAAAACTTCTGCAGGTTGTAATCAAGGTTGTAACGTATGTGGGCCTGTTGTATGAAATTGTGTCTCTGTTGTATGAAAAATCAAAATTTTTTGAATTTTTGGCAAGTTGTGCCAACGCGTTGTATAGTTTGTGGGTTAGTCATGCGAATTCGTGCCTCATTCTCATTTTAAATTTTGAGGGAGACAGACTTGTCGTCGGTTAATTTGGTTTTTGAAAGCAAAGAAAACTAAGTGAATACGAATAAGTGAATTCCATAAAAATGGAAGACACAGCTGAAATGAAACTAGAGCACAGTTCTACGATGAATTATTTAATGATAGCCAATATTAGTAAATTATATAAGTTTTATTTTATTTTTTATTTGTGAAAAATCTTTTAGATTAAAAAAAGTTTGAATGTCAATAAATATTTAATTTACTTAAAGAGCTTTCAATTGTTTTATTGCTTCACAAAATTTAAGCCTAATTTGTTTTGCTTCATGGCATGCGTGTTTATTATTTGTTGTTTCCAGCTGTAAATTTTTTGCAAAATGAAATTGTACAAAGAGGTTTTATCGTATGTGTGCACAACACACAACTTGATTACTAAGCGAGTTGTGCCAACGGTTGATTCGTGTATGGGTAGCATAATTGGATGAAAAAAAGAACTTTTTTCATCCAAAAGTATGGCTGTTACTTTGTTTGAGGTTGTAAATAAATGAATTAAAGTAATATGTCCCTTTTATTTAAAAAAAATGTAAACAAATTTATTTTGTGAAGGTCTTATTTTCATAGTTTATGGTTCGTTATATTAAAATTTATACGTATACCTTACATATGTACATATGTATGTAGGTAATTATTTACGAATAATTTGAAATATTTATACACATTTTTGGCACATACTAGTATGAGTATAATAATAAAAATATTAATTATAATTATTGAATTGTCATTATTCACATTTAACGGTATTTGTATATAAGCTGTGGCTTCTAAGAATTATCATTCAGGACCTATTTAGTATGCATATACGTATGTGCTTATTACTCACGTTTTTAATTACATAAAAACCGTTAAACATTTTTGGAATTAATATTTTTTCTAGCTGAAGTAGTATCTTATATTTAGTTAAATAGGTATTGCATATGCATATGTATACCTACCAAGGCAGTTTTTAATATTTTGGGTTTAAGAATTTATCAACCTTCGTACCGAATAGTATATTTTCACTGAAGGTGCACATATGTATATAGCGAATAATTTTTTTTGGTTACTTCACGATAATTAAGTTTCGTATTAACTATTTTCGCTTCTCAATAAACTTACATGCCATTATTGGTAATAATCAAATTGTAGAATCTTTTGAGGAAATATAAATGATCCGTATTAAAATCTTTCTTTGCAATTAACTATTTTTAACAGTATTTTGATTTATCGATTATTAAAAGTCCCTCTTCCACATTATCCCTAATAAATTGATTTTTCACGTTCTGTGTAAGATGTATTCGTGTATAATATAAGTATGTAATATGTAAGCAAGCAAACCGATTTCTAGTTGCAGTAAATTATTATAATTGGTTAAACATTTTAAATGAGCTTTTATCTTACATTTAAACGCAATTATTACACAAATTTAAATTATTATTCGTTTGGACTAAATGTAATTAAAAACACTCGGTAAGTTTTAAATTTACTGTTAGGTTGTTATACAAAAGTGAACTTGCCTCACAGAATAATTTTGTAAATTTATTTTTCACTGTTAATTTTCGAGAACATTACGTTATATGGTTTAGGTAACATGAGTATGTAACAACCCTTAACAAAGGCATATTTTCATTTTGAAGATATAAGGGTGGAGTTTGTATGTCAGAAGACAGTATAAGCGATGGTAAAAGAAATTTGTTTTGACAGGGCTAATATAATATTGCCAGATTAAAAATAACTCACACATAAAATCCTTAAATACCTCAATATAAATACTAATTAAGTGTGTATACTCTTAGGCTTTTTTATGTTGAAGCTACATATACACAAATAAATTTAAATAGAATTATGACCAACTGTACACATCCGAAAATCTACATTTTGCAATAATTGACGTGTTATTAATTTCTGACATATTATTAGCAAAAAAAAAAGATTAAAAATTTCTAAGTTAATATTTTTTTTTTTTTTGAAGATAGTTTTTGTTTGGTAATAAAAAATTAGAAAAAGTAGTCAAATTGGTTTTCCATAATCATATTATTCTGTATATGTATGTATATGTAGTATTTCGAATAATTGAAGATTATGCAAGATAATAAAATAAAAATTAAAGAAAACAAGTAAAATATTTTAATATATACTAAGAAATATTAAAAATTTTAATAATAACAATATTAAATTACAAAATATTCAAGAAAAAAATCAAGAAATATTGTTGCACAACACTCTTCATGACACATCATAAATTTTGGTTCCATGATCTGATGGGCGATAAATAAGCTTCAACCTAAATACTTATTTCCATTACATATTTTCCATATTTTCACATTCCATATTTTTTCGATAATTGTTATTTACTGGACGAAGATATAAATAACATCCTCTTCACTGACTTCACAACTTAGATATTGTACTTATATAACTTCACATTCAAATTCTCAGAATATTATATTATATCCGGTGTATCCGTAAATTTGAATATAGTGATGTTTTTATGCAAACCATACACGATACAATCGTTGGCACAACTTGGGCAGGTTTTAATCAAGATTGACACGTGTGTGGGCTTGTTGTATGAAGTTGTGTCTCAATTGTATGAAAAATCAAAATTTTTTGATTTTTTGGCAAGTTGTGCCAACGCGTTGCAACGTTTGTGGGTTAGTCATGCGACTTCGTACATCATTCTCATTTTAATTTTGCGAGAGAAAGACGTGTCGTCGGTTAATTTGGTTTTTGAAAGCAAAGAAAACTAAGTGAATACTAATTAAAAATGGAAGACACAGCTGAAATGAAACTAGAGCACAGTTCTACGATGAATTACTTAATGATAGCCAATATTAGTAAATTATATAAGTTTTATTTTATTTTTTATTTTTGAAAAATCTTTTAGATTAACAAAAATTTGAATGTTAATAAATATTTAATTTACTTAAAGAGCTTTCAATTGTAAACAAACCAACCATCAATCCATGCAACAATGTTCTTAATTAAATTAAATTCTACTTCTTTGCTTTGCTTGGATGACTAAATATATTCAAATTAGAAACTATTAAAAGTGCTCGATATATGTAGATATGTACATATTATTATAGGTACGAATGAATAATTCACTGCCTACTAAGCCGCAATTCGCGGGTTCGATTTCTGCCTAAATTCTGTGTATTTTCCTGCGGACAAGCTGAAAGCTTTGCAGGGTGAATTGAAACAAAAATATATGTATGTTCAACATATACTCGTAAGTATATACCAAATACGCATAAGCATATAAACATATACGTATGTATTATGTATGTAAAATTTGATTGAAATTTAAAGTTTAATTTTTTCACTCTATCCAAAAATCTTATGAAACACAATTTATAAAACAACTTTACAATCATTTTGCATTCGCAAACAAAATAAAAAAGTAGGAAACTTACAAATTCATAATGTTCGCAAATTAAATAATAAAATTCATCGCGATAGGCGTATTTTTTTGGCGTCTGGGAATTACAAGAATTAATTAATAGTTTAAATTATTTTCATTAATTAAAACTCCGAAAAAGCAGTTTTAGAAAAAAGAAAAATTCTATTGTAGGAGAATAAGTTCCTTATACCACTTATACATATATATGAGGTGTGATAAAAAAGCCGTTATTTTTAAATTTCGTAAGTTACGTATGTATATTCGATTTTCGTCTCTGTTTTTTATTATGTTGGTACACATGGCTATTATATATGTTAGCAATATCAGGTATTTTGGATTGTCAGTTTGTTTTTAAGAGATAAAAAGATTAGTCGTGTTTTGGTGCGCTCTTCGATTTTTTACTATTCGAAAAAATGGATCAAGCAAACTGTACTAACTTGTGATATAACCGTTTTAAAGAAAGCCGAGAAGATGTCAATGACGAGGCTTGTCCTGGTCGCCCTAGCACGTCAATAATCGATGAAAACCTTGAAGCAGTGAAGAAAATGATTTTGGGTAATCGTCGGATCACTATTAGACAGGTTGTTGATGACGTTAGCATAATGTTCGGCTCATGCCAAGGAATTTCTACGGATGTTTTATGAATGAAACGTGCGGCAGCGAAAATAGTTCCAAAATTACTATGAACATCGCATGAACATCGCTCATGTGCTATTAAGCCGAGTGAATAAAAAGGTAGTTTATACTACATAGTTCTAAGTAGTAGCACTAGCATTCTCTTTTCAGTACTAGCTAAAGCTGATAGTTAAAACTAGGAAATGTGTGAATAACTCTTTGCTACTGCTACATACCTAGTACTGAAAAGCGGTAGCAAAAGCTGGAAAAATTAACAGCTGGCAGAAATTATTTAGGAGTTCCCACTTTCTTTGCTTTTAAATCCGGGCATATTGTTTACGGAATTTAAATGCATGATTTGTAAATATATTTTAACATTAAATAATTAGTCCTATTTTTAAATGAAAAGGCTTTTTCAAAATTAGTTTTGCTGTTGCAGTTTAAAATGAACAGCGATCCTATACCTCTGCAAAATAGAAAGTTTGAAAATTAAATATAATTTGTTGCCTTTTCTGGAACATAACTACTCAGTATCGAACAAAGTTTTTTTTAAAAATGTACTTATGTAAGTGTTCAGAAATACTTAAAATATTGAAAGTTTTCATTTTTAATTTAATCAGGATTTTGATATTTTGCTCGCAAGTGAAAAGTATGAAATAGTTATGCTATTTTCAACTAGTTTTAGCATAAAAATTGTTTGAATATGCATTCGGTCCATATATGGATTCAATTTAAATGTATTTCCTAAATACCAAAATAAATACCCCCAAAAGGTATTTACGCAGTAAATTATAAAATTCAACATAGTGGCAACTTTGTATAATGGCATTTGTTATTATTTAAAAACAGTTTTAAAATCAACCAAATACATATCTTTCGTAAATTATAACCATAAATTAAATACATACTTAAAATTATTTCTTAAATTATAAACAAATAATAAAATATGGGTGATAAAGGCAGTGGTAGTTTTTTCCAAATACTCAAAACTTATAAAGTTTTATTTAAAAAATCTCAGCTGCCAGCCGTTAAAACAGCAAAAGACGGTGCACTTTGCTCTTTGCAATTTTGCTTTTATCAATATAATGCAGAAAAACACAAGATTCCAGTACCTCAACCAGCTGCTTACAAAAATCAAAGAATAAACTACTAATTTTAAGCATTTACTACTTTTTATTCACACCTTTTTTAAGCCAACACTGGAAAAAATAGCTTTTACTAGTTAGCATAAAGTACAAGTTTTAGCTTAATTTTTTATTCACCTTAAAACTAGTTAAAACTGCAAAATTACTAGAATAAGCTTGAGCTACCTTTTTATTCACTCGGCCCATTGAACATCGCCAGATTTGATCAAAAAGGTCATAACTGATACCGAATCAAGGGTGCATGGCTATGATATTAAAACTAAAGCCCAATCATCCCAAATGTGAAGGTTTTGCTCACGGTTTTCTTCGATTGCAATTGCGTATACTGTCAATAAGGAATACTACCTTGAAGTTGTGCTCCGTTTGCGCGAATCAATTCGTCAGAAACGCACAGAATTGTAAAAAAACTAATCATGGATTTTTCGCCATGATAACGCACCAGCGTTAGTCAAGACAGTGATGAAGGGGAATCGTTTTGAGGAGATAAAAGAAAAATCGAAACATGAGCTGTTGGCAATACCAAAATGCCATTTCAGAAGTGTTTCGACAATTGGAAAAATTGCTGGTATAAGTGTATTATATCTGATGGGATTAGTTTGAAAGGGGCAGGATAGGTATTGATGAATAAATGGTTTTGGAAGAAATTGAAAATAACGCTTTTTTATCTCAGCCTGTACATACCTATTGTATATGAGCAAAATGAAACTACGGGCTACATAAATAGATTACATATACACATGTATATTGCATATTGTAAAATAACGCCAATTCAGATTATAAAACTCCGGCTATTTAAAATTACATAGTTCGCATTGAGGCAGAGGTTCTGAATTGACTGCAGATACTTTTTTATTCCTCCACTTGAAAGACACAAAAAATCCAAATCTGAGTGTAAAAGCGTTACAAACTTGATCCTAATTGAAAATACATAAATATGTATACATAAGTATGTTACTAAGTCTTATTAATAAATAGCAACCTAAATAGCATTTTTTTTATAAATCGCTCACTATCGCTACCAACAACACCATATTAGTATTTACAGCAATAAAATACTTTTATACATTCGTGGCACCCTACATATGTATGTATGAATGTGATACATAAGTGATAAGTAAGCTGTTTACGTATACAAATATATATACATACATACATATCGACATAAATATTGTGCGTTGGAAAGTATGTACCTACACTTTTTTTATTTCATTTAATTTTTTAATATTCAAATGTAAAACAATTTTCGTTTAGTTTTTTTTAGTTTTTCTTTAATATACCAGCATACATACTTACATGTGTATTCAGTATAAAAGAACTTGTAAAGCAATACATGAGAAAAATTAAACAATTTCAAAATTGTTCCCTAGTAGCGAATATAATTCAAATATTATAAAAGTAAAATGCAATTCCAACTCACCCCAACTTTTCCAATAAATGCATTTTCTAAATAAATCAAAAAACTATGGTAGTAATAATAGATCGACGTATGTACATACATATGTGTGTAAGTAAAACACCGTACAACTAAATACATAAGTGTGCACACATGTTCATAGAAAAATATATTTATATAAGTATACACTTAAAGTTTTCTTAATTTTTTATTTCAAAATTTAAAATTTTTTGAAAAATTTAACAAAGCAAATGCAATGATTCATTTAATATACTTTAATTAATTATTCGTTTTAATCAAAATACGTCTCTTATTAATTCTGCTTGTTTCATTTAAATTTTGAAAATGTTATTTATAATTTACTTTTTGCTTTTGTTATTTTTTTTTATTTCACACCTTTGCTAATCATCATTTTGAAATTTCGGCAATATTTATTTTTATCATAATATACATACATATACATATATATGCATATGTACGTGCTAATGGATTGGAGGAGTGATAGGCAATCAGTGTGTGAGAGACAGAGAGAGAAGCAATATCTCAAAAAAAATAACTATAAAAAATTCAAACATTTTACAGATTCGAAAGCGTTGTTTGCTAATTTAAATTTTATAGACAAGATACATACAAGATGCACTGTTGCTAATATTTAATTTAAAATATTTTTTACGTTGGTTTTTAAAAATATTTTCCATATGAAATCGTTCATGGTAATGATTGTATATAGCACAAAGTATACACAGATGTCAAAAGTGACAATTCAAAATGTAAACAATTTTGAAGGACAGGCCGTTGTAGAAAGAGACAACAATAGTATGATGGTACAACGAATGTGATGATGTAAACAAAACTAAATTAAAATTATATTTGCTTAAACTTGAAATTGAGATTATATTTTTTTCGTGAATTTGAGTATATAATTGAAAAATCTAAAGATATTTTTAAAATAAAAGCAATATATTTATATAATATATATTTAATATAATAAAAATGTGTGTTATGAAGAGTTCTGATTGCGCTATAGATGCTGTATTACAAACAGTCAGCTCATTCAGTATATTGGTTTGCAACCCTATTAGGAGTCGTGTTCGAAGAAAACTTTCGTCCGACTTTCATCTAACTAAACTTTTTGGTTAAATTCTGGAGTTTGTAATTAATGGGCTATAATCATCAGTTAACATCTAAAACGGGTAAGTTATATTGATATTATTTCCAAGAGGAAGTATTTGTAGGTTATATATAAAGTTTATCAGTGTTAATAAAAAGTTAATTTAAATATGTACATTTCTGTTCCGAAAACTATTTTATGTGTTTCGGTTCACCAACTCGTGTGGATTGCACTATGGTACGGACCTTCTTGATGTTGACGAAATGCGTTATGATCCGCCGCCACATCATATAAAGATGCATGTATTTAGACGTGTGTATATGTCGCATTGGAGGTTCGACAATTGCCGTAATAAATTTAGGTGAAAAATAAAAAGTATTCAATGTAAGTAGAAAAATAATAAAGCTTACTTTGATAAAAAGAAAATAAAATATGTTTATATTTTAGAAAAACCAAGTGACAGCTTCCGCTACTATTTCATGCTATGCTAACTATGGGTGTAAACCACAAGTGATAAGTGTCGTAAGATGTTCCAAAAATATAGTACAACGGGAAGCCAATTTTTAGATTGTCTATTCATATATACCTATAAACAAATGTACCTATATATATATACAAATGTAATAAATTGTAATTATATATTAGACTTGCAAAACTAACAAACTTTCTTATAAATGAAAGATATATTTTTAATATTTTTGTGGCAATAGCGCATTTATTACTGGTATCATAATTTTAAAATAAAATTAGTTTCTCTTTTCATAATTGTAGTCCTGAGAAGAACAATTTTTAGCATAATCTGCGGTTTTTATCGACCTTTTCTGGTCGGAACAGCTTTAGCCATTGTACACGTCTAAAAAGAGATATATATAGAAAATTGTGGGTTTTATAACAACTGCGCTTTTCCCCTCAATTTAGGAAAAACTAATTTTAAAAAAATTTATTAAACATTTAAACTACTAAATTTTAAAATTATTTGTGATTTGTGATGGAGGTTTTCTCATTTGCTTATGAAAATAAACAAATTTGGTTTATACAGAAACAGCATGTTGATTTGCATATTAATATGAAATTTTGAAAATTACCAAATTATTTTTTATAATAAATTTTAAATTCAAGCCATTGTTGTAATTTGGTTAATTATTTGGTTTATCATTTTTGAAATTATTTAATTAGTTACTGATAAATTTAGTATGGGCGCCAGGCAAATTGCAGAAACACTCAATATATAAAACAATTACTAAGCTTCCTAATTCCATTCTCAATTCCTTTTTTATAATTTACCTTTCTACCTTACTTGGAAATAAGTGGACCTTATCTCCTGATAAGCATTCTTTAACACACTTTCGCGCCCTTCAATATAACTAAAAAATACAAAATACCACCACCATTTAACTGTGGTATGTTTAGTTACATATTGTATTTAACACTTACATACATGCTATTTAAAACTAAATTTACTCTTTAACTCTTCTAAAACTAAACTTTGAATAAAATAAATATTCAATTAAACTTAAAATTTAAAAAAAAAATAAAAATTTCAATAAATATACTTACTTAAAATTTACATAATATGCTTAAAATTATGAATAACGGGCATAAAGTAAAATGCGTAGCCGACAGAAAAATAAAGCAAAAGAAAATAGAAATTATCTTCAATTCTCTTTTGCGGTACTGCACATTTTAGAAAAGTATTCCAATTATTCATATAGCTGCGCCTTACCAGTCTGCTATGGTCTGTGGTATATAGTTAAATATACTGACAGATACGTACGGTTGTAGTAACGATTTTTTCTCGTTGT
This sequence comes from Ormia ochracea, assembly GCA_963402855.1. Lineage (NCBI taxonomy): Eukaryota > Metazoa > Arthropoda > Insecta > Diptera > Tachinidae > Ormia > Ormia ochracea. The sequence goes on along the minus strand of OY727110.1, from coordinate 3,591,573 downwards.
TAATACAGTTTTATTTTCCATCATATGGTATCACTATCAAAAGATATGAAAATTGAATAGCAGAAACACCAAAAGAACTGTAGATTTATTTTCTAAATAGGAAATACATACATACATATGTATGTACATATATCACCGATCAAATTCGAATTTGATCGTTTTTGTTTTATTTTATTGAAGAAATGAAATTCATAAAATGAAAACTTTATGATGTAACACATCCCTATAAATATGTATATGTATGCATATACATACATCTCCATATATATATATATATATGAATGTATATATGTATGTATATGTATATATACAGATTTGTGTAAATTGACACAAATAATGTATCTAAATATTAATAAACAAAGAACAAAGTTTTTAATTAAAAATTTTTGAAAATGTTTTAGCCTATAGTTGTATACTAGATATTCAAAATCAAACGCCATACAATGGGCCGAGTGAATAAAAAGGTAGCTCAAGCTTATTCTAGTAATTTTGCAGTTTTAACTAGTTTTAAGGTGAATAAAAAATTAAGCTAAAACTTGTACTTTATGCTAACTAGTAAAAGCTATTTTTTCCAGTGTTGGCTTAAAAAAGGTGTGAATAAAAAGTAGTAAATGCTTAAAATTAGTAGTTTATTCTTTGATTTTTGTAAGCAGCTGGTTGAGGTACTGGAATCTTGTGTTTTTCTGCATTATATTGATAAAAGCAAAATTGCAAAGAGCAAAGTGCACCGTCTTTTGCTGTTTTAACGGCTGGCAGCTGAGATTTTTTAAATAAAACTTTATAAGTTTTGAGTATTTGGAAAAACCTACCACTGCCTTTATCACCCATATTTTATTATTTGTTTATAATTTAAGAAATAATTTTAAGTATGTATTTAATTTATGGTTATAATTTACGAAAGATATGTATTTGGTTGATTTTAAAACTGTTTTTAAATAATAACAAATGCCATTATACAAAGTTGCCACTATGTTGAATTTTATAATTTACTGCGTAAATACCTTTTGGGGGTATTTATTTTGGTATTTAGGAAATACATTTAAATTGAATCCATATATGGACCGAATGCATATTCAAACAATTTTTATGCTAAAACTAGTTGAAAATAGCATAACTATTTCATACTTTTCACTTGCGAGCAAAATATCAAAATCCTGATTAAATTAAAAATGAAAACTTTCAATATTTTAAGTATTTCTGAACACTTACATAAGTACATTTTTAAAAAAAACTTTGTTCGATACTGAGTAGTTATGTTCCAGAAAAGGCAACAAATTATATTTAATTTTCAAACTTTCTATTTTGCAGAGGTATAGGATCGCTGTTCATTTTAAACTGCAACAATAAAACTAATTTTGAAAAAGCCTTTTCATTTAAAAATAGGACTAATTATTTAATGTTAAAATATATTTACAAATCATGCATTTAAATTCCGTAAACAATATGCCGGGATTTAAAAGCAAAGAAAGTGGGAACTCCTAAATAATTTCTGCCAGCTGTTAGTTTTTCCAGCTTTTGCTACCGCTTTTCAGAACTAGGTATGTAGCAGTAGCAAAGAGTTATTCACACATTTCCTAGTTTTAACTATCAGCTTTAGCTAGTACTGAAAAGAGAATGCTAGTGCTACCACTTAGAACTATGTAGTATAAACTACCTTTTTATTCACTCGGCCCAATATTAAAATTTTCTATCGCTAACAATAACAAAGTACAAATTATTGTCGGTTGGCTACCGATAACAGGGAAAGAAACTGAAAGCAGCTGGTGTCACCGATAACCAATATCGTTAAATTATTGCAGATTGGCAAGTTCGATAAATTTATATTATATTGGATTTATGATAATCGCATCGAGAAAATAAATATAATTACATCAATTGTACGAGTTTTATCATATATGAATATATGAATTTTTATAAATATGACAAGATTTTCAGGATATCTCTTCGCAAGAGCATTAAAAAGGAACTTTTAAACAATATAATTGCTTTTGAAAACTAAAACTGATATATGAAACTTTATATCAGGATGAACATTCTGTCAGTGCATAAGTAATTAATCGACGAATTCTGCGGGATTTGGATACTCCGTTCGACTTAACAGCCCCTGGTTTACAGGAAGTGATCTTCGGGTTGAATGCTCATATAAAATATCAACCGAAAAAGAGGTACATCACATTTTTTTATGTTATGTTTTAATCTAAATTTACTTTTTAAGATACTAGCAACTTTGCCGTTCTTTGCAAGGGGTTGCTTCCAACGTCTTGTAGATGATCAGTAGGGTATATCAATAGGTCAATCTTCAATACGACGATGCCTGCATCGAGTAACGAATGCAATTAATGAGAAAGTGCTTTTTGCAAAAGTGAAATCTCCGACGACTCAAGAAGAACGCAAAGTTGCCATAGCAGTTTCTACTTTCTCGCCCTTTCCTGTTATATGCTGGCAGTATATGAGCTATTGAGTGCACACAAGTGCTAATTTTAACGCCGAAAAATCATTAGGAAGCTTCAAAGTATCCAGGAGCAAGAGCAGACTCTTATGGCGTTTTCTTTTCTACAAAAAAAGGCAACACTACCCGCAGGGAGGGCAATTTTGTGTTCTTTTCTCGAAAATGCGTTGCCCTGTGAAAGGGTTGCGTGTTCTTTTCTAAAAAATGTTGCCCTTTCGCAGTGCAAAAGGCATTGCGCTTTTGCCCTGAACAAATCAACAGGGCAGAAATTGCCTTGTAAATTGCGCTGTGGTTTTTATTCTTGCACAGCGTTACCAGAAAATGTTCAAAAAAAGTCTTTTGAGTTGAAAGAGTCAGAAAATTAGATTTTAATAATTATTTTTATATTTTGTATCATATAAAACAAACAAAAGAGCACTATGCGGCTGCTTATTTGTATGAGATATTAAAAAAAAATATATATTGGTTTTCTCAAGCAGATGAATTAGCAATCTGGAAACTGATCAGTTTTGTATTCACATTTCATAAAATATACAGAAAATGTTTGTTTATCAGCTGTAAAAAAAACCATTGCACTTTTTTCTAATTTGTGTTCTTTTCTCGTTGTATAAAAAATTGCACTTGCACAGGGCGGGCAATGCATTTTAAAAAGGCACCTTTTCACAGGGCGACATTTTTATTGTAGAAAAGAAAACGCCATTACATTTGGAGTTCATCCGCGGTACGAAGGTTCATTATGGTACGGAATTTCGAAAATGCATATAGCAGCATGTTTATAGTCGGTAAGGTAGTAAATTTACTGAAAGTAAATTTTATTAATTTTTTTAATTATATGTATATTAAGAGGATATTCTGGATATCCACTAGAGCCATGGCTGAGGACGTATTGCATAAAATAAATTTATGGCATCAAATACCACATTATTAATTTGTATATTTAGATCTGAAGTCGAAAGCACCTAAATAAACTGCGACATGCCATCGTCTATTACCAAACGTGTGCAAAAATGTATTATAAAAAATTTTTTTTCACGATGAAATAAATTTTTATAAAAATAAATAAATTTTTGTAATTTAAAACTTTAACATTAATTTACTTTAATTAAAATAAAAAATTCACACTGTATTTGGTGCGATACATATGTATATTTAATGCAGACTTTTTATATTGCAAGTTACATGGCAGATACATACATATGTATTTAGTTGGAAAACAAAAATGAACTAAAAATTAAAAATAACAAAGTAATGAAATAATTTATAAATCTCTGTATCTCTATCTCTATATATGTGTATGTTCGCGATCAATAAACTCAAAAATTATTTGACCGATTTTGACCAAATGTTATATATATGCTCTACGGGTAGTGAAGAGTGTTTCTGTGTAGTTTAGAGTTTACCCGACAGATAGCGCAATATATAGCTTTTACCTGTTTTGATAGATAGCGATTAGCGCGATAACCCAATGTCTGTTTCGTTGAAAGCGTTGGGTGCTTAATCGGTGTGTAATTAAAATCACTGACTTTGATTTTCTCCGAGAGGCTGTTCAAAACAAAAGAAAAATTTGGGAACAGCAACGTGGACCGGGCATAGTTAGTAATTAATAAATATACCAGGTAAAAAAAATTAAAAAAGTAAATACTACAAAATGTAAAAAAAAATTAAGATTAAATATTGTTAAGGGCGTTTGTTAAATTTATTCATAGCACCGACAACTACTATTAATCCCTTCTCCATGGTTTTATGGCCTGCTGCCATAATTTTCGTATCGACAGCATTTTCTGGGTGTCATTCGGCTAGTGTCTATTTCATAGCACAACAAAATAAAAATTTAAATTACATTTTTTTTTGGTTAAAATTACTATTAAAGAATCTGACTATTTATTGGCGATGTCTAAAAACATTTGTTTTTTGTTTCATTCACGTCCCCAACTCGTGGCAAAAAATTTCTACACCAACCGGAACAGTTGCATGATCAGTTGATTTTTGATCAGCATGATTATTAGAATTTGTTATATAAAAGTTCGTACCACAATATAATCCATACGAGTTGGTCAATCTAAACACATAAAATCGTTTTCGGAACAGAAATGTACATATTATTTTGTACTAACACTGATAAACTTTATATATTACCTACAAATAATTCCTCTTGGAAATAATATCAATATAACTGACCCGTTTGAGATGTTAACTGATGATTATATCCCATTAATTACCAACTCCAGAATGGAACCAAAAAGTTTAGTTACATGGAAGTTTTCTTAGAAAACGACTGCTAATAGAATTGCAAACCAATATACTAAAGAAGCTGACGGTTTGTAATACAGCATCCATAGCGCAATCACATCTATTGATAACACACATTTTTAATTAGAAAACAAATATATTACTTTTATTTTAAAATATCTTTAGCTTTTTCAATTATTTACATAAAATCACGAAAAAAATATAATCTCAATTTCAAGTTCAAGCAAATGTAATTTTATTTTAGTTTTGTTTACATCATCACATTCGTTGTACCATCGTACTATTGTTGTCTCTTTCTACTGAGCCATGTACTTCAAAATTGTTTACATTTTTAACTGTCACTTTTGACATCTCTGTATATTTGTGCTTTCATTAATGCTGGAGTTAATGTCGACGTCGTAAACGGCGTATGAACGCTGAAATTGTGATGTTCGACGTTTAATTTAATTTTGCTGTTAATGTCAACGCCGTATACGATGTTTAAATATAAGCTGCTAGTTTGAAAATTTATTTACTGAAATATTTGTAATTAAATACTTATTACTTATTTTTTTCTAAATGTCTCCATAAAGAGCTTTATTCTTATAGTTCTTGGAGAATTTTTTATATAAATATTTTTTAATATTTTTATATATTTATTTTTATAGGGAGATATTACCAAATTTTAACTAATATATATATAAAATAAATATTATCCCCCTATAATATCAATATAAATAAATTGAATCTCAATTTTTATAGTTTGAGATAAAATATTTAAATAAATAAATAATCTATTATTAATAAAGTATAATAACTAAAATTAAGAACTAAAAATTAAATTATATTAATAATTAAAATTTGGTAATATCTCCCTATAAAAAATAAATATTATCTCCCTATAATATCAATATTAATAAATTGAACTCTCAATTGTATATAATCAGTATAATAATCAGATAATTATGTATGTATGTTGGTTTGACGTTTCATGGTACGCCGTACAAACGCTGAAAAAGTTGAAATCGATTGAACTTTCTCAGCGTTTAATTTCTGACGTCGTTGAGATTAACAGCTCTCATACAATTTCATACGTTTCAACTTATTTTTGACAGTTGACGACGTTCAGACGGCGTTTACGACGTCGACATTAACTCCAGCATAAAGCTTACTTGATAGAATCCTAAAAGTAAAAAAAATTGCAACTTTGAGTAAGTCCGACATAAGATCGAAGGCGAAAAATGCATCCCAGACTTTCTAGTAAACTTTAGTAACACATATTGATCTTTGATGTTTTCTTTTAAATCTCTTCTCCACATCTTCTTCTGTCAAGATTAATTTCTTTACACGATTCAGAATGGCTTTGCTTAATTACATTTTATATTTAATATTCCTTTTGGCACTATACGTGGAAATAAAATATAATATTTTATGGTCGATATAATTTTATAATATACTCCAATTTGTGAGTTTATAATTAAATTTAAGTTTGTTTGTTATATCAGATTTTGGAGGGTGGCGGTCTTTTCAATACATTACTTTCGAAATTATGAAAATAACACTAACGTAGCTGTCGTGATTAGAAAAGATTTATTGCGCTATGTATGTACATGGTGTTGAAGAACCAACAACACACCTCGGAACTTCTTTTCCCTATTCAAAATGGGATAATCTAACGTAAATAGAAATATAATATGTATTACAATTTATAGTTATCGTTAAATACGACAAAAAAAAATTTGCAAAATTTTTGTAAAAATTACACTTTTTTTTTGCCTAGACTGTTTTAAACGTTGATGCAGTTTACGTAGTTTACCCACGAGTATGTTTATATTATATTTTACTACGTACAATGGCTATGTCTGCTTTCTTTTATGTCAGGTTATGTCTGCTTCTTCTGCTTTCTTTCTTGACTGTAACACTTATATAATTAGAGCACTAGTTTTATGTTATTTTAATTTTACTTTTGTAACTTGAATTAAATGTTTAAACAATTTTTTAAGACAGTAAAATGGTGCAAGTACCGATCGCAATTATTCCGAGTTGATTTATAAGCAGAACACATTGTAATACACAGAATACAATTGTTGTAATCTTCAAAATATCGCGATTATCTTTCATGGGATGGCTAAAAATTTATTAGTGCACTATTTTCAGCTGCCAAGCGTCGCATAAATTGTATAAATACAATTGTTGCTTCTATGAAATCTACAGGTTTTATTGCAATTTGTAATGCCAAAAAACATTTGTTGTTGGCTAGTATTTTTCACAGGCCTCATGTACCAAATTCTGGTTCATTTTGTTCATAAAATCTTTTACACCGATAAAAATATGCATAATATTGAACGGTTTATTATGTATTTCTGGTTTTTAGTTATATAATTTTACAATGTCCGAATATGTTAATAATCATTAACAGATATATCCAGTAAATTATCCAAAATATCTTCACTTCTTGCGTTATCGATGCTACGCAAGTATTGGAAAGCTTCGTCAATACCATCAATATAAGGGCGAACATGTTCGTTCACCATCCCATTCGGATAGTCAACATTTTCCAGTCCAATTGTGCATATTGCCGTATTTGAGGAGTTCAATGATGACGATGAGTTTGAGGTTGGCATACGATCTGAACAAATTTCTATTTCTGGATAACTTGGTGGAGATTGTTGTATTAGTTCTTGTTGAATTGTTTGGGTTGGAAAGGTGGTGAAATCTAATGTAATGGAGTTCGAAGAAGTGTCAAAGGTATTGCATTGGTTAGACTTCGATGAGCGCCTGCAGGTGCCGACCCCATCAGACAAATTCGATATATAAGAGGATATAATAATATCATTCTGTTCTTCATCTTCAGTTTCAGAATAAGGCTGAAAAATAAAACAAAATGGAAAACTTTTTCTTGAATATGTACAAACCTTAGGTATGTATGTACCAATTTTAATCGATTCAACATTGATATCATGAGCTTTATATTAAAACACAATTTTATTGATCTGTTCACAAGTATGTAAAAACTATTTGATATAGAATTTTTGTTTATTCTCTAAATTTTTTCCAAAACTGTAAAGTGCTTTAAGAAAAAATTGAATTTTAATTTTTAATATTTAACGGAGGTCGCTAACATTTAATTTTCAGAAAAGTTTGAATGCCTTAAAATTCTTTAAAATTAATTGAATTAATTAATTAAATGAATTAAATCACAACATTTTCTAACAGATGCACTTGTTTTAAGTCTCGCAACTGAACTACAGGAGGAGATAAAAAAACTGCAACCAATTTCAGACGGCTGTCATTTCTAAACCACTCGTCCGATAACTGTGAAAATTATTCCAGTGACAGCTCATTATATTGTTTACAAGCTTACAAAAGCATTTTGGTGAGAATTTTCCAGAAAAAAAGTTATTCGTGATGGAATTCAAGCGTGATAGTGTGATTTCTTTATATTTGGCTGGAAAACCACAAGTGGTTGTCGTTAGAGCACTCCAGCATTTAAATGTGAATAAAACTTTTGTGTCTCGTACCATCGCTCGTTACCGTGATACTGGTAGCGTGGCCCGACGTCAAGGTAGTGGGCGGAAGAAAACATCAACATCAGCAGAAATTGTTCGAAAAGTAAAGAAGCGACTTAATCGAAATCCGCGCCGCAGTGGCCGAAAAATGGCTCGTGAAATGAACATATTGCAATATTCCATTCGGCAAATATTGAAAAATGAGCTCGGGTTAAAGCCATTGAAATTCAAAAAAGTGTAAGAACTTAGACCGCAATAGAAAGAAAATAGACTCAAAAGAGCCAAAGGGTTGCTTCGTTTGGCCGCAAGTGGTGAACTGCTGAATTTGGTTTTCTCCGATGAGAAAGCATTCGTTGTCCAGCAGTTTGTAAACAAACAAAATGATCGTGTTTACTTGCCAAAGAGGTCAGCTGAAAATGTATCCGCTCGTACTAATCGATCGTGGAGTCAGAATAAATGCCCAATATTATCGCGAAAATACTCTGGAGGATGTATTGAAGTCTTGGGCATGCAAACATTTTGGCCGCAGACCTTGGACATTCCAACAGGACTCAGCACTATCGCACTCAGCACACGCCACCCAAGAATGGTTACAAAATGAGGTTCCTCGCTTCATTTCCAGCGCACAATGGCCACCAAAATCTCCGGATACCAATCCGTTGGACTATTGTGTCTGGAGTATTTTGGAAAGCAAGGTTGGCACTAAAAAATACCAAAGTGTCGATCACCTCAAGCAAGCGCTTCGCCGGGAATGGGCCAAAATACCGCAGAGCAACATTCGGGCAGCGTTAGACGGTTTCATTGGCGGTTTGAACGCCATAATTCGTGCCAAAGGTGACCAATTCGAACAAAGCTAAACTTATTCTAAAATTTGATGCTATTTCCGACATTGTTTGCTTTCATTCAATAAAATTTAAAAAAAAAATCTAAAAATTATGGCGTTTTACTTTCTTGCAGTTTTTTTACCTCACCCTTTATATTAATTGAACTATATCTAATTGTGCAATTCGTGTCTTCAGCTTACGGACAGAATATAAATAGTTTATGAAAAGCTCACAATTTTTTGTGTATTTTGGAAGAGCGCAGAGGGAGAAATATACAAATATATACACATGTATGTATGTGATTCTTAATGATTCTTAATCATGTCGCCTATGCTAAAGCAAAATTTTTTATTAAGGAGAATATCAAAAAAAAATTAAGATTTATATGCTCCCAAATATTTATTCCCTTATTAAATGCTCTACGAATTCACAACATCACCAGCATGTTCCTTGAAGTGGATTAGTAAACTTGTAACAAGATCACAACTAAGTTTCTTACGGTATTGGATATCATTACCCGATACGTCACTTCAAATGCGCATCATATCCTCAACCTTTTTTTAAACTCATACATATTTATTCCCTATTTCAGTATAAGTATTTTTCGGAAGATATTTTTAAAATAAGAACAACTTCCAAACCGCAAAAAAGAATGGGAGGCAAAGAGTTTAAGTTTTAAGTTTATTAAACGTAAGAATTTTCAAAATATACCTACTTTCATATAATATAAAGGCAGTTTAATAACCTAGCGGCGTACAATAAACATATAATACGAGTAGTAGTAGTAGAAGATTTATTATTTATATGATAACATATTTTATGTTTCACAAAACAAATTGAAATTTTCTTAAAAAGTATAATGTTTAAAAATTATTTATAAATTATTTTAACGAGTATTCAAAGAATTTAGTAACAAAAAAGAAAGAAAAGTTATTTTCATCTCAAACAGACATAAAGTAATATTATACTTTATAATTTTTAATTTTTTACAAACGATAAACATAGTTTTTTAAATTGCCGTACATTATTTTCTGCTTTCACGGCAGCTGGTAACGAGTTGAAAAGGTAACGTCATGCAAATGCTTGTGAATAGACAAAATTTTTGTTGGTTTTTTTTTTATTCTGATTTTATTTAAATAAATTTTCGCGAGTGTGCAAAAAATTTAAAATGTTATTTGCGTATGTACTTATTTTAAATAAATACACTCTAATGGATAAATTTATATATGTGTAAAACTAATGATTTTCTCTTCATCGTCAAAAAAAAAAGTTTTGTGTGTACCTACCGAATGTGCGTAGAAAGTGTAAAACGCGAAAAGTATTAGAGGGAAAGAGAACATTAGAAAGTGTGAAAAAGACAAAATTTTATTGGAGCCTGTGGTTACTTGGATATGATGGATAGTTATGATCATGCTGCAATAAATTCAAACAAATTGCAATTGGATGATATAATTCTTTCAAAATTACAGGAAAGAGACAATTTTTTTGATGAAGTAACTGCAAAAAAAAATGTTGGCGCCAATATTTTAAATAAAAAAATAATGTCAAATTCATCATCGCAAAAGGTGTCTAGATGTGACGAAGGAGTTGTCAGAACAAAAAATGAAATCAAAACAATTTTTCCAGCAAGTAATGAGGGAAAAGCTGTAGAATCATTAGCTGCTGATACCACGGCGAGTGCAGTTAGTGACGACGCCTCAGAAGTTGACAGCAATCTGGAAAAAGTAATATCTAATGATAATAATGTTGAAGCAAAAATGAAAAAAATGTTTGTCTTGAAACCGATAATGATAACTCCCAACAGTCTGAGGACTGTGCAAGTTTTCTTGAAACATCGCAAGAACATGAAGAAATAGACTACGGGGCAAATGAAACAGACGATTCGACATCTAACTCAGACTACTCCGATCTAAGTGGTCTTTCCGATATGTCTGGCCGAGAGTGGAAACCTTATACATTAAGGTGTGATGCGCCGTATTTGTCCTTTGAAACTCCAATCTAAAATCGTCCGCGTTCCTAACGGGGTATTGATGTGTATTTTTAAAATACTGTACACTATTCGCGAGATATATCGGTGCTAGGTTGTGCTTGATTTTAAAATTCTTAATTTTAATTTTCTTTGCAGTTTTTTTGCATATGTAATCTATGTGTTCTTTGAATTTTAGTTCATTGTTTATTATTACACCTAAGTATTTAATTTTTTTTACTTGTTCGATTTTGTTTTGGTTTATGATTAGATTTAGTTCACTATCACAATTTATTAATATCACTTTTGTCTTTTTTTTCATTTAGTTTTAGCCCGTTCATTTTCAAACAATTATTTATATTCCGTATGTCGTATTCTAACAACTGTTTGCATTCGCCAATTGTGTCTCCTACTGTATATAATAGCGTATCATCTGCATACATTACAATTTTTGATTTTTTTTATTACTTTTACGATGTCGTTTATATATATTATAAAGAGAAGTGCACCAAGAATTGATCCTTGAGGCACCCCCGTTTTCACATACACGTAACTTGATTTTGAATACTTAACTTTAGTTTGTTGCCTGCGATTTAAGAGGTATGTTCTAAACCATTGTAATTCCTTTTCTCTTACTCCATGCATGTATAATTTTTTAATAAGAATTTCTAAATCATCAGTTTCAAATGCTCTTTTAAAGTCAAGAAATAATGCCGTAATGTTTGTTTTTCGTGCACAATTTTTCCATTCGCCTATGCTATAATTTACCGTACTTTAACACGAGTGGCTTTTCCGAAAACCCGATTGATTTATAAATAATAACTGATTCACTTCTAAATAGTTTTCTAACTGTTTTTTTACCACACAATCTAATATTTTTTCAAATGTTTTTAATGTGTTTATTGGGCGAAATTCATCACACAATTTCGTATTGGCTAACTTCTCTACAGGAGTTATTAACGAATCCTTCCATATCTCTGGAAATATTCCGTTTGTCAGTGATTGATTTATTAGTTTCATTAGGAATGGCCCTAAAACATTCCAATTTTCATTAATTAGTTTTGTGTTGATTTTAATACTATCAGATTTATTTTTCATTTGTTTACATATTAGTTTTAGGTCACTCATTTTTATTTCCTTGAAATGAAATGTTTCCGGACCATGATCTATGTAGTTAATAAAATTTACTTCTTCAATTGATTGATTTATACTTTGCACATTATCAATAAAGTATTTGTTAAATACATTTGCGATATCTTGTTCGAGACTTATTTCCTCATTTTCAAAATTTACATATTCGATTTCATTTTTACTTTTCCCCATTATAAGATTTTTTAAAACTCTCCACATTTCTTTTTGATCAGTTGCATTATTAATTTTTAATTTGACATATTTATTTTTCGCTCGATTTATTTCATTTTTGTAAGTATCACGCACATTATTATAAGTTTCCCATGAATTACGGTTATTAACTAGCCGTGCTGTCTGATATGCTCTAATTTTTTGTGCTTTTATATTTCTTAGCATTGAGTGGAACCATTTATTACAATCAGAGCTCGTATTCACTATCTTCTTTCTAGTATTGCTTAAGATTACTGATTTAACAGAATTTTTTAACAGAAATGCGTTCTGAATTATATCATTCGAGTTAACGTGTTTTATATTTTTAGCAATAAGTTTGCGGTTAAATTCAAACCGATTATAATGAAAATACTCAACTATTTGGCGGGTTGTCTTTTCTACATACTCTCTCGTGTTGGTATTTTTGTAACAATTGATTCATGGTCCGATATTTTTTGAGAATTTTCGAATGAAACACTTAAATCTTGAATGTTTGTTAGAACATAGTCGATCAAAGTTTCCGAGTTTATTGTCAATCTAGTATATTCATTTAATTTTTGTGTCAGGCCAGAGTCATTTATTATTTTCTCTATTTCCCGTTTATAAAATGTATTTTTAGACCAATCAATATTAAAGTCACCAACTATTATGGTATTCTTATTCATTTCCATTACAACTTCAAACTTATTACTTAAAATGTTGCAAAAATCCCGTTCACTGATACTGGGCGTTCTATATATTCCCATAATGACAAGCTCATCATTTTTTACCTTACAGCTTACGGTCAGTATCCATGTATTTGAATCAGTAACGAAGTGATCAATTAACTTTGTTTTTATTTCCCTACGCGTATAGATTAGTACACCACCAGTTCTCTTTGAATTAGATACACAGCTAAAATTTCTAAAGTTCTCTATTTTTATTTCAATGACATTTACTTCATCTGATAAATGTGTTTCCGATGGAATCACAATATCATATAGGCATTCTTCAACAATGTTTTCTAATTCTGGTTTATTATTTAGAAAACCTTATATGTTCGCGTAGAGTATATTTAATGATTTTGATTGCTAGTAGCCTACTTTTCTCTTTTTAGCTTCTAATTTATTAAGATACACTGGACAAGACTTGCTAATTGTCAAATGGTCTATATCTAAACCGAGATTCAGCCTTTCGTTTGCCCGTTGACAGTTTATACACTTCCTCACAAATTCAAAATTACAATCCTTTGATCTAAGCTTTCCTAGACATTTTACACATACTTCTTCATTTTTACATTCAGCGGCTTTATGGTTGAATCCCCTGCATTTGAAACATTGTTTCACATCGAGGACATCATATACTCTGCACTTCTCCCATCCTATATTCAATTTTTCAGCCGCAATTACTTTTGGAAAAGATTCAGGATCTACTTCAATTAGTGCATTATAATAAATTGTGTTTAATTTTTTTGTTTCATACCGTGAGATTATTCTTATATTTCCCTTTTCAAAACAAAAGTAAAACGCCTGGAATCTTTATTTCATATTTATCAACAATTTGATTTTCAGTAGCACTTTTAATTTTCTTTCTTTCATCATCATTCTCACTTTCAATTAAAATAATTCCATTTGATTTTGTTTGAACGTTACTTATTTTCAATTCTTTAGGGTCTACGTTTTTGTTAAGATCATTTCTTGTTTGACTGCGGTTTTGTTTTACCTTTGGCTTTACTATTAGCGGTACCTCCTTTCTAATTTCAGGCAGAACCTTTTTTTGGCTTTTGTTTTTATAATTTTTCAGTACTTCTGCGAATGACATTTGATTGCTACTCACTTTTGATTTATTTGTTAGCTCTTTAATTTCATTCTGCAACTTTTTATTTTCTTCATTATTTGTTGCAAGTTCACTAAATATTTTCTCACTGTCTTTCTTAAAGTTAACTGCTACTTCCCCTATTTTTTTGAACTCATTTATACTAATCTCACACTTTTCTTGCACTTTTTTCATTTCATTAATTCGCTAACAGTATTTATTTTGAATAGCCTCTAACAGGAGTTTAATCTCTTGTTCGTTTTGTCTAAGCGCCTTATCGAATTCACCTTTATAATCTTTTAAAAGTGCATTATTTTTTGTTATGTTACTTTGCATATCTCTCATTGCCGAATCCATGTTGTGTATATATGCAATGCAATCTTCGCACATAAATCTAATTAATCTGTTTTGATTAAATATTTTAGCAGAATATTCATCTAATCCCGAACATTTTGATTTGATATGGTAATTATTTTCGCATACTCCGTCACAGTGTTTTCCAGTTTCGCCACGAATTTGTGTTTTACACTTTTCACATTCCATTTTTAAATGCAACTAAAAAATATTCCCGGAATAATATCAGATTGGGAAACTCACTTTCAAGGTACCCTTTTCCGATTCACGAGCCTATCACGCACTATTTGTGATAAAAAAGTTAAAAATTTTTCTTTTTTATAAATACTTTTAAATAATTTTTCACTCTCCGCTCCATAAAACTTGCTGTTTTAGTCCAAAGTATAGATATATGTACACATATCGTCATCTATCGTCATGTACAGAAGAAAAAAAACTATATGATGTACTAAAGCGAAATTTTGGAATTTGAGCTCTGTAGTAATTTATTTTCTTTTTACTTGATATTACAATTATATGAATATAATTATAATATGAGTAAAAGAACTGGCTGCTGAGGCAACCTGATATTTTATTGTTTTTTTTTATTTATTATTTTTTTCCAATATTTCGCTAATAGTTTATTTAGAATCTAGGAATTTTAATATTATACTCAATACTCAGCTTGTAAATTGTTAAGGCAAATTAGGTTTTTTAAACAAAAATAAGTAACGTATTTTACTTCTCACTTATTCATATATTTTTAGGCGCGACAATGTGCTTTAGTGTTGTCAGGTACACATAAAAGAAATAATGGCCATTATTTTGTAATGATCATTGGTACTCTACAGACTGTACAACAGTCCATGTTTTGCAAATTCAAATGTTACATACTCTTTATAATATTCTACGAAATGGGTTGTTTGCTTCTTTGACAGCATGTACAGCTTGATATATTATTGTGTGCCATATTTTCAAAGTTCGTGTAATATATGGCCCAAGGCCTTATAAATACGAAAAAAGTACAATACTAACCATACAGTGTGTGTGAAGCTGATCTGTCGCTGGTTGTTTTGGTAATTTAGGTATTAGGAACGAGTTAATTGTGCGCTGGTTTATTTTTTGAATATTTGGCATATTAGTACCTACATTTCCTGAACTTATAATAACTGTGTTCAATCTATATTGTTGTTCCTTTCGACATGTCTGCTCTGGAGTATGCTCAAATTCGGTACAAATGTCACCACTCGACAAGGAACAACTTTTATTAAACTCTTTAAAGTTATCAGTTTGGTGCAGATGTATGTGGCCATCATTTGGGCTGTTACATTGCTCAATCGATTGTTGCGCTATTGGTTGCTCGCAACAGATATTTGTGGAGGTAATGGTGTTATGGTAGCTCTTGCTTGTGCTCATAACATCAATGTTTTGTTGGACATCCATTTCGTCTAGCATTAGTTCTTCATATTGCTGCTCATAGGAAAAAGGGCGTAAGCAACTGTTGCCATTTGTAACATTCAACTTTTTGTTGTTGAGGTTCTGCTGCCTTCGCTTCGTCGCTTTAATGAATTGTGCTTGCAAATGTTTCTTTTGCATTTTGGTAGATTGTCCTGTAGATTTTCGATTACGTATACGCTTCCGATCACATTTTTTTGGATCTATTCCCAATTCCCAATAGCCACCCTTTCCCTTATCTTCTTTATTCCGCCCTATTTTACGAAAGCATGGGTGTAGCGATAAATTATGTCGTATGGAATTCTGAAAGAAACAGTTTCATGAGCATTACTAGAAATATGGGTATGAAAAATATATTGACTTAAATTACATTCCACTTTTTCCGAACACGAAAAAATGCAAACTTTCTCTCAATCCATGAGCAAATTTGTTGTAAAGTCACACGTTTTCCATTCTCCAACATGGCCATACCGATAATGTGGGAATAGTTAAATGGGGGCTTTTCAATAATCTCAGATTGATAGTTGGTAGCCGATTCTTCGTAAATTTCCAAATCCCTGTGTAAATGACATGTAATAAAAACTAAAAAAAAAATATTTGGCTAAGCGTCTCATTGCGGAGCAATGTTGTGTCCTGTCATAATTAGGGAGTTAATTCGGAAGATGTAAGATTATTGATAACATTTCAACCGTCACTGTGATGCTTGTTGGCTTGTAAGATATTAAAAAATTAATTTAAATTTTTTGCCAGTATATGAATAATGCAATAGCACACAAATTTTTATTATATCTTTAAATTAAAATGAAACTCTTTAATATATTGCCATGGGTAAAAGCTAAACCGAAAAGAATAAAATTTACTTAACCTTTACTAGCGTAAGCCTATATTATGGGCAATAGTTATATAATGATTATAACTCTGTAAACATAACTATAGAAATTAATTTTAGAGCAACCAATACATCCAAAAAAAGTTGTGGTCTAATAATCATCGTAGCATTGTTATTCTTACGGTGTCACTGGTCACATACAAAGACAAAGAATTGATCTCAAATAGCAAAAGTTAAGAAATCGCATTATTTTGCGACTAAAGTCGTCTAATTTCACACCTTTAGATTTGTACTGCAATAATAATATCGCAACAGTTCATGAACTTAAAATTAACATTATCGAGCAGATATCAACCATTAACAAGGATATATTGAAAAAAGTAGTTCACAGTTTTTGCAAAGGGGGTCACTTGAACAACATCATTTTTCATTTCCAGCCGGAACCTGGTTGTAGGAAAGTGAAATAAAAATATTTTAATACCTGAAAAAAATTTTTCTTCTAATTAAAAATAATATCTGACGTTTGTACACCCATAAAAAATATAACATTTGAATTGAATTATATGATATTTGGTTTCGTTAAAATAATCGATATGTAAACACACATGAAAAGCTGGAGACAAAAATTTTAAAAATATACTTCAAAAAAGTTTACTCTATAGTGTAGCTTTCTTTTAGAAGGAAATTGTTCAGGGCATCACTATTAATAATATACTAAATGTATATAATTTCTTGATCCATTCGTTCGAGTCCTGGAGAAATTGACATTTTGAATTCGTGCCATCTAAAGAAGGAATGTGGAACATATGTAGGATGTTATCTTTCGTGCGCAGTGATCTCCCAAACAAATAGAAAACTTAATTTATAAATACGTATATCGCATACAGTTTCTTTTAATTTAATTAAATGGTCAAAAGCCCATAATCAAAAATCCATTATATACTATATTTTCAATTGAGAAAGTAATTTTTACTTAAATATGCAAGAACATACCTTTTAACTTTAGTTAAAAACAGTTCATAACGCTCTGCTGGTGACGGCCGTTTTGGTTGATTTAGTATTTTAGCTACACGTGCCTCGTCCGTCCTGTGCTGCGGTATTTTGAAAACGGTTTCTTGGCATTGTTGTTCTAAAATATCTTCATTTGATGACAATTGCAAATGAAAAAATTGTTGTTGATTTGATCCATGTGCAGTATCAGTTGGTGCAACATCATTGCCGCTTTTTATTTCTTCATCTAAAGGCATATTTACAAGACCCATAGTTTGATTCCGTAGCTCAGTTAGCCAAGTTAGATTTGTTAGGTCTCGTTCTTCATCCTCATCTTCATCGTTAGCATTAACGTTTTTCGCTTGATCAGCATTTGTACAATTTTGAACTTCAATTTCTTCTGCATGTTCCAGTTGAAGGAAATTACAATTATATTTTAACGGTTTTAACTCTTCACAAGTAATTTCGCTGTAATCAGCATTAAAGCTTTTTAAAATCTCGTTACATATCGATATAGCATCAGAACTTTCAGATATGCTACTACTGCCCCGACTTATATTTTGGCAATCATTATTTGTAATTGTTGTAATCATCATTAAGGCTTCAAAATAATAAGCGTAAATTTTTATTATTACTATTATTATTATTACCAGAAAAGAAAAGAAGAGATGAACATTCACCAAACGAAAACAAATACCCGAGAGCAAAAGCGGGCATTTGTCACGTTGAACCTATCAGAAGCAAAGCAGTTATTAAAAACAGAGGGTGTACGGATTGGAATGGTAAATTATAGTCAGATATAGAGAGGAGGCAGAATATCTCCTGTGGGGACGCAAAGAGTCTGAAGGAATGGTGTATATGCTCCCAGAAATCAAGGACTGCCACATATCTATAACCTAGGTCGAGCAGCTGGAAATCAGGGAAAAAGAATACAGAATGAAAGTGCTTCAACTAAATATACATAGGGAAAAATTGGGTGACGCCCTCTTATCTAAGAATGTTTTAGAACAGAAAGCAGACGTAGCAATCATCAGTGAACATTATAAGAGGGAGACAACTGGTCTTTGATTAGACGATAACATAGAAAACGCGGCTATGTGGGTAACAAACAATGCAAAACTACATCCAATATATGCTCTTATTTTACCACAAATAACAGCATCGATACATTCTAGGTTAAACTCGCCGCGATCGAAGATACAATAAGAACTCTAGAGGGAGACGTCCTAATGGCAGCGGACATCAACTCCACAGCAGTGGAGTAGGGAATGAGTACTACAAATCCAAAAAATAGAACTATACTGGAAATGGAATCAATGACAGGATTAATGGTAGCTAACATCGGTAATACTTCCAATTTTGGGAACTATTCCTCATGCAACAATGGTATCGGAGAGAATAGCCTCAATAATCTTATACTAGACGGTACAGGAGATATATACCGCCAAGGACCACCAATAAATTTTCTACTATTTTAAGAGAAACTTTGATCAAAGCAAGCAAAATTGGACACAACGCCACTAATACCCGAACTAGATCATCAAACCGAAGAGCGAGGAATTAGAGGAGATACCGCAAATAAAACTCGACAGGTTTTGGATATTATCCAAAACACATGTAACAATGCGATGACTAAAATGAAAAGTCGCAATAGTGGTAGATTAGCACTATATTATTGGAATAATACCATAAATGAGCTAAGGTATAACTATAGAATAGGTAAAGCTGAACTTCTATCAGCTTAAAAATAAAAAGCCACCCGCACCAGTCGGCATACAAGTTGAGGAAGATAAAAGAGATAAGATTAGAATTTCTACTGAAAAGTTGTCGGAAAGTTTAATAAAGACTCAGATAGAAGAATCCATTCCCAGATGTGGAGGCTTATCCAGAAGACAGTACGGATTTCGACCAGGAAGAGCTACTGTAGATGCCATAAAAATTCTTTATGAATTCTCAGAATAGCGATGCTCGAAAACACATTCCTTGTCAGATATGCAGGTGACATTGCAACCATAAAAATTAGGAGTTGGCTGGACACGCAAGGACTGCAAGTAGCCGCACATAAAACAGAACTACTGCTTCTTAGCCATCGAAATAGACATGCTGTTTGACGACATTGTGAAATGGGCTAAGACATAAATTTGGACCAAAAGCAAAACTCCTCAAAACAGCTATAACATGCAATCACAAAGGCTGCTAAGATAACAATGCAACTAACTAAACTTAAATGTTGGAAGATACCCTGCTGAGTTTTAGCCAGAGCCCAACATACACGGTGTACATGACGATTCTCCTCAAATGCTGTAATGCATCTCCCCACCATATTATTATAATTTTTTTTTTAAAGGAGTAGCATTGGCATATCGTATGGAATGAATTTTCGCTATCTTTGCAATAGCCGAAATAATATATCAATCAATATACTTGCAGTCGTACGAAAATATTGAGCTCAAGACAGGAAACGCTGAAAGAAAAGCGTTCTTCATCGCATATCAGGCACGAAACTATAGCGATTATTATTATTATTTCTGGAAATTACAATAGCCTACTCTGCTTACGAATATACTTATCTAACATACCAAATTTTTAATACATGAACTTGCTGTATCAACAGTATAGAAGAATTAAAATTTATGTACACTTAAAAATACTACCAAAAAATATTGAAAATTCAATAACATAAATATCATCTATCATTTCAATTAAAAAACATTTAATTCTCCCTTGAAAAAAATATAACATACAAAATAAGTACATATGTGGATACATACATACGTAACAAAAATATTAACAAATACGTTATAAATGTAATTTTTAGCAGTACGAACTCTTTAGATGACGATAGTTATTTTAGCTTAAACATTTTCGATAACATTTATACATTATGTTCCGCTTATGATATTTATATGTATGTATATACATATTTATATATACTTGTATAATTTTACCTACTTCTAGAAAACTAGTGGTTCCATCGGATATAATGTTTAAAAAAATTGTACGTTGCTTTTTGATACTCAACCTTAAATTTTTTTTATTTATAATATATATTTTTCTTCAACCTACGTACGGATTGATGTGCTTAAGGGTAACTTACACTTGAAAAATTTTTTGATTTTATTTCTGAATAGGTTTTTTTTTTGAGAACTACTAATTTTTTTAAATTTAACCTCAAACAATTTTGTATCAATTGTTTGCTTATAATATTTTTTTTATAATTAGTTTAAAATACTATTTATCTACTAAGCATTTTTGAATTGAGCAAATATTTTTTTAATCAAGGTACTTAGATGATTTTACAATTTCAAAACTGTTTAAAATATACAAATGCGCACTTTTGGAAAAAAAAATCGATCGCCTAGTTGTTCTTGATAAGACGCGCACCGTTCCCATAATCTTTTTGTACTAATGTCCAGTGGAGCAGGTTTAGTGGTGCGAACTTAGAAACTTAAGCGAGTGACCGTTAGCCAGCTAGAATAACTGTCATGAATTAACCTCTTGCTTACTACATGCAAACATTCATATGTATGCATGTATATGCATATGTATGATTGGGCATATTTTTGTGTTCCTGCGGTCAGGGTGGGTAAGAATCAGTTAGTGGTGGGTACATTAACTTCGTTAGCCTGATTTTCAATTGTACTCATTAAATCAGTTGTGGTGTTAGCTTGTACTTTACATAACACGTATACATTTTTATACAAAGGAAAAATTCTTGTTTTTCCATACATTTACACATACATATTTACATATATTTATATATAGAAATAGTACCTGTTGTTTAGTTAGCACTAAATATAAGTTGTATGCGGTCAGTCTGTTACAGCTGCTTGCTAGTAGGCGAGGAAGGGGTTGAAATACATGTACGGATGTTTATAATATAGTTGGGAGTATTTATTTATTCCTATGGGAATAAAATTCTATTTAAATTTACTATTTTAACGTGTGTTACAATATTTCATTTTAATTACATCTTTTGAATTTCAGTTAGGTTTTATTCACCTTACGCCACTTGCATTTGCTTAAATTTTGAAATGTATATACATATGTACATACATAAATATATGTATACACATATACAATAAAAAAGCAGCAGGTTTGTCCACAGCATGAAGCTTTCACTGAGCAAATTTTGAATAATTTGATGAAAACGTTGTGAAATGTGAATTTATTAATTTATTTATTCAACTTTCGTTGAATTCCAATAGCTACAATATGAAGTTTTGTATTCTTAACTATTGGAATTGCCGTATCTAAAGGTTTTTAATAAATTTTCTTCCTTCACTACTCTCTTCATCTCATATCTTTTAGTGCTTTCACATGATGTCTTTTTTGACGTAGAAAATTGCAAGACTTTTTTAGTTTGCTGGTTAGCAGGTATGAGAAGCAAGAGGGGTAGAAAAAAAGACACGATTTCTGTTTACATTTTTACATTTCTCTTTATGCTTATTTCGTTTTTTCTTGTTACACTTTATTCTTATTCGTACGTGGTAAATTTAACAGCGACGACGTAGTAAAATAAAAATTTGTAAAATAATAATTTTAAAAATTAACTATTTTTTTAATAATAAATAATTTAATTTAATTAATTCAAAAATACGGTCCATTTTTATTATTATAATATTTTAATTTTTATTGAAATATTTTACTTGACAAAAAATAAACAAAAGCTACAGCATAAACAAAACTCAGTCAAACAACATCAATCTATCACGTGGCTGCACACAAGAATTAAAAATGCGAATGTAAGAATAGAAGAGAACAAGAAAAAAAAAAGTTGTCTAAAAAAACATGGTATGAAAGCAAGAATTTTTCGGAAGCAAATTCAAAAAGGAAAAGAGAAAAATAGACTTCATAAAAATCATCATGTAAAACATGCATTTGACAGTGACTATTGCATATATAGTTGATGTTCATATTCGCCTTTGACTATAATCTTCCCATCAGGGGTAAAAGTATCTTTTGTGTATGACCGAAACGAAAGATTGGCTGGTAAAATTGGAACATTGAGGTTAAGCCTGGTAAATTGATCCCTTGGTAGGAAGGTGTATCCCGACCCAGTGTCGAATTCAAACTGAATGGGTTTATTTTCAACGTTTAAGGTTACAAAAAATCTGTCACAGGCTGTGGAAGTGTCTTGGTGTATATCGACTACGCTTAGAACTCCATATTGATGTACTTCTCGTACCTGATTAGTTGTTTGATTCGACTTACTCTCTTTTAAACGTGCCTTAACCACATGACCAGTTTTGTTGCATTCCGAGCATCTCAGATTAATCTTGTTGCTTCGACAGTCTTTCGCATAGTGGTTGTTCCTACCACACCTTAGACAAAGTCCATCAAGTCCCAATGCTTTGCAATCAATCTCGTGCTTCGATTTGCTTTGATGTGGCGGTGGTGCTTGGGATTTGCGAAATTTTCCCTCCTTATATTTGTTTATTCTGTTAATATCCTGAGAATTTGCTTTACCTGTTTTATTAGCAAGTTCTCTGGAATCAATCTGTGATGCTTCGAGAGCCAACGCCTTTGACAATATGTCTGAAAATTTAAGTAGTTGCTGTGATTGCAGTAATTGTTTTCGAATGCTATTGTCCTTCAATCCACGAATAAATTGGCGACGAGGTAAAACAGACAAAGTAAAACCGGGAAACATCGAAATATCAATATCAACATTAATATCAAAGTCAACATCAACATCACTACCAAGCAAGCAAAATGGACGCCAAACAGTTTGCACAATTCATGGAAATGCAGAAGAAAATTTTAGATCAAATGACATCAACAGGTACAGTGTCGGCAAATGGCGCGGGCTTAAATGCGAACGTTGCATTAGTGCCAAATTTCGAAGTGTTCGACATATCAAGGGAATCATGCCGCAATTATAAATTGAGTTTCGATACTGTGCAACACCACTTGCGAATGGTAAAACGCCATCAGAACAATACCTTAATAGACAAATTAGAATTCAATTCGACGCATTAAAGCCTCCTAGGATTCAAACACGCAGTACTATAGACCGACGTGGAGCTCGACAACTAAGTAAGGGAGATCGAGTTCAAGCTCGTTATTATGCAAATAATAAAAATTGTTGGGCACCATTACCAAGAAATTTGGTCATCTCCATTATCAAGTACAGCTAGATGATGGATATCTTTTCAAACGCCACATAGATCAATTAAGAAAAACAGAAATTCAACAAAAAACAAATTCGAATATTAGTCAGCCACATCATGATCCGGATCCAATAATTCCAAGTCCAGATTTTGAGGAACTAGTCACAGTTCCAACCTATGCACAACACTCGGATGATCCGAATTTTGATGAAGTACCATCGACATCTAGTCAACAGCAACACTTGCGTAGAACTACTCGCCAAAGACGTGCTCCTGCATATCTACACGATTATGTTACTAGTATCTGATGGATGTCTTACAGGCGTGGGAGGACTATTGTAGCTTCAAGATATGGCAACCTTGTTTATGAGTACTATTCATTTTTTTTGTTTGACATTTCCTTTTTATATATACACACTTGCTTTTGTTACCTTGTAATACACACATTTTGGAAATTAAAAATGAATTAATAATTTAAGTTAATAAGCGTGTATCAATTGGGAAAAGACACAATAATATGGATCAGTTCTGCGTATGTGAAATACACATATGAAAAATAATAATAAAAAATATTACTAATATTGAAATTGCACAACTTCAAATCAACCACTACATAAAGAAAATTTAATTTTTTTCTTTCTAAAAAATGAGACTTAAACCTGGCCCAATTTGTACTACAATTATTTCAATAAGAAATGAAATTTTAAATTCTTTAGAGAGGCAGTACAAAAAAAAAACCTTCAAATAAATACTTGTTATGCATCCCATACACGATACAACCGTTAGTACAACTTGAGCAGGTTGTAATCGTGATTGTAACATGTGTGGGCCTGTTGTATGAAGTTGTGTCTCGGTTGTATGAAAAATCAAAATTTTTGATTTTTTGGCAAGTTGTGCCAACGCGTTGCAACGTTTCTGGGTTAGTCATGCGACTTCGTACATCATTCTCATTTTAAATTTTGCGAGAGAAGGACGTGTCGTCGGTTAATTTGGTTTTTGAAAGCAAAGAAAACTAACGGGAATACTAATTAAAAATGGAAGACGCGGCTGAAATGAAACTAGAGCACAGTTCTACGATGAATTACTTAATGATAGCCAATATTAGTAAATTATATGCAATTAAAAACAGTTCATTGAAGCTTTATTTTTTAAAGTTTATTAAAAATCTTTTAGATTAAACCAAATTTAAATGTCAATAAATATTTAATTTACTTAAAGAGCTTTCAATTGTTTTATTGCTTCACAAAATTTAAGCCTAATTTGTTTTGCTTCGTGGAATGCGTGTTTATTATTTGTTGGTTCCAGCTGTAAATTGTTTGCGAAATGAAATTGTACGAAGAGGTTTTATCGTTTTGTGTGTGGGCACAACACACAACTTGATTACTAAGCGAGTTGTACCAACGGTTGTATCGTGTATGGGTTGCATAAAAACACAAATTAGAAAAAAGTGCAATGCCTTTTTTTTAACAGTTGATAAACAAACATTTTCTGTATATTTTATAAAATGTGTATACAAAAATGTTCAGTTGCCAGATTGCTAATTCATCTGCTTGAGAAAACTAATTTTTTTTTTAATCACCCCTATTCTGCGTTTCGATTAATTCTCCGCATTCAGTTCCGTTGCGATCGAAAACTGGTATTCTGTAGAAAAACGGAATCGAAAGAAAAAGAAGAAGACAACAATGTTTACAAAATTAATAGCATCACTGTGGAATGTTGGAATGATATAGGAAAAAAGTAAGTTTGTTATCATTTTCATAAACAAATGTCAAATTTAATGCAAAATATTTATTTATACATAATAAAAATAAGTTGTTGGTAAACAGAGTAAAGTGTAAGGTTGATAGGCAGTTTTTCTCGTGAGATGCAGCAAAATTCTATGACTTCTTACTTCATACTGCTCTGGTGTTGTTGTTTTTGACCTGTACCATTATTAAATATTAATTTAATTAAATAAATTAATTAAAAATAATTTTAAGTGTTTTTTTAATCGCTTCTGAGCATTTTATTTCATTTTCTACTTAAATATTTTTCAATTATAAGTTTTTAACTAAAAACAGAGATAAAAAACTCCTCCGTTAACAAAAACACAACTGAGAAAAACGGAGCTCCGATCGTAATGCAGAATACATACAAGAAAGAAACTGAGCGGAATCGAAACGCAGAATACCAAAATTGCCAGACGGAGACAATTTCGGTTCAAATCAAAACGCAGAATATCTCATACAAATAAGCTGCCGCATAGTGGTCTTTTGTTTGTTTTATACGATACAAAATATAAAAGTATTTATTAAAATCTAATTTTCTGACTCTTTCAACTAAAAGACTTTTTTTCAATAGTTTCTGGTAACGCTGTGTAAGAATAAAAACCATGTGTTTTACACTGCGCTGTTGATTTGCTCAGGGCAAAAGTGCAATGACTTTTGCCCTGCGAAAAGGCAACATTTTTTAGAAAATAACACGCAACCCTTTCACAGGGGAACACATTTTCGAGAAAAGAACACAAAATTGCCCTTCCTACGGGTAGTGTTGCCTTTTTTTGTAGAAAAGAAAACGCCATAAGTATTATGACAGATGTCGTAGCAGTATGCTCCGTCATAGGTACATAACCAACCATGGTAACTATATAGCGAAATTGACAATCAACATCTTCTAACTCTAAGCAAAACCCTTAATAACGTTCCACAATTTTCTTTTAATGTTTATACGTTGTATTTTAAGCAAAGAAATATTTATGATTAACAAATGAAAGAACTCATTTTCAGAATTTTGTACAAACTTGTCCATATACCAAAATATGTATATTGATCACTAGTTTTGTTTAATATATTTAAATTTAATTGATTTATTTTGAATTTTGTTTTTTTGTAAAAAATGGAACCAACTTTTAAAAAGTTGGCGATGTAGAAAAGCTTCTGTAGTTACCAGGGTAAAGTGTGGTTTTAAGCATCATGGGCCGAATTACATACACAGTTGAGTAAGAGTAATAGGATTAAAATTAATTGCACTCGCTGTCTTGGTGTGCTTACTTTATAGATTAATAATTCATTCACTCCTTTAGTGCATTTACCGTGAAAATCCACTTCTGGTGTAAGAGCCAAGCTCTCATTGCCTATTAACGAAGTGTAATGAAAATATTAGCAAAGTAAAATCCTTTTTAAAATAAGCTTACTTCTTGAACTTAAGAATAATAAGTTTAAAATAATATAAATTTAAGCACAACTGTGTATAAAAAAAGGTAGTTTAAATCCAAGAATTAGGGACTGTGTTATAAAATGTTTCTTGTAACGATACTAATAAATTCAAGATGGATTTCAATGTTCAAAGTTTATCTCTAAGAGATAGCACAAATTTGATGAACTAGTTTCTTTACTCAAAGATGCTTGTTATAAGAACTTGGCTGATTTCCGTTATCTCATATGTGGATTATCATCTGATCAGTTTTTTAAAAGTATTTTTTGCCCTGTTTATTTAGAGTTATGTCATTCTTATTGCGGTTATTTTCGTCTCTAGAAGTAAAAGCATAGTTGGTACCTATAATTATAATTTATACGATTGCCATTTAGCTATATAATATATTCAGTCTAATGTATTCGTATAATTTTATCAGAACTCACAATGACTCGTTTCATTAAATTACACCTCTCACTGATTATCTTTTTGTGAGTGATAGCATGCTGATCAATAATTCGCCAGTATAAATAATGCAGTTCAGATTGGTCCAAGATTCCACTTATTTCTCCTTAGTCATTAATTTGTGTCTCTTTTGAAATTCCGGTTAATTTTATAAAGATATTGGTATGGAAAAACCATTCGTTTTTAAACTTTCTCATGCCCATACTTACTGTAGTGCTGTAAATGGGTTTTGTATGATACTTACTTCTACCAGATAATTAATTAGCTTTTATAAAACACGTAATTTTTTTTGGAATGTGTTAAGGATTAGATATATATATATATATATATATTATGTATATACGATCAGGCTCTTAAAGTTCTGTACGTGTCATTCGATTTGTAAGCATTTGAACACGTTGTGCGTTGCAACTCTTACACAAAACATGATCATCCAAAGGATAACATCCTCGACCTTCGGCCTCAGATGACAGCAGTAAATCGCAATCCTAAAAATAATAATGATATATATATGTAGATATACATACAAACATAATATATGAAAATTAAATAATTTGTAAACTACCTCGCACTTATAGCATTCAAAATGAAAGCTCCTATCCAAAGCTACTACTCGCACTGTTTCTTCTTCACCGGGTTCAGGCATAATTGGTTCTTTGCAAACGCAGCACCGAGGTGCAAATTTTCTATAAAAGACCAATCAAAAAGAGAACTTATATTACAAATTTAAAATATTAGCATTAGACATATAAATGTACATATATACATCTACCACATGTTTTCTTATATAAGAATATAGAGTTTCAAATAACTTGAATGAACTTGCCATTAAGTACACAATTATGATAAAAAACGAACTCAAAATGAATATTAAATGGTTCCTCACAATGAGGATATAAGGAAACTAAGCAATTAAAATCATAAAATCTTCAATTAATTATTTTTTATTTAACTGCATTTAGTACTTAGTTAGAGGTATACCTTTTCATCCAGAATAGTTTTTAAATTCAATTCAGGGATTCTACTGCTTTTTGAACACATTTACATATTTCTGTTTTTCTAAAACAAATATTAGCTGCATCAAATAAATTGTGTTTATTTATAATAAACTTTCCCTCCCTAACTGTATTGAAAGTGTATAAAAAAGGGCCTTAATAACTTACTATTCATTTTACTTTATTTACAAACGCTATAAGCTTATAGCGTACACAAACACAGTGATAGGGTTTTCCTAATCTTGATATTATTCCGGGAATATTTTTAGTTGCATTTAAAAATGGAATGTGAAAAGTATAAAACACTAATTCTATAACTGTATAACTTTCATAATAAACAGTTATAATAAACAGCAAGTTTTATAGAGCGGAGAGTGAAAAATTATTTAAAAGTATTTATAAAAAGAAAAATGTTTAACTTTTTTATCACAAATAGTGCGTGATAGGCTCGTGAATCGGAAAAGGGTACCTTGAAAGTGGGTTTCCCAATCTGATATTATTCCGGGAATATTTTTTAGTTGCATTTAAAAATGTAATATGAAAAGTGTAAAACACAAATTCGTGGCGAAACTGGAATACACTGTGACGGAGTATGCGAAAAGAAATACCATATCAAATCAAAATGTTCGGGTTTAGATGAATATTCTGCTAAAATATTTAATCAAAACAGATTAATTAGATTTATGTGCGAACATTGCATTGCATATATACACAACATGGATTCGGCAATGAGAGATATGCAAAGTAACATAACAAAAAATAATGCACTTTTAAAAGATTATAAAGGTGAATTCGATAAGGCGCTTAGACAAAACGAACAAGAGATTAAACTCCTGTTAGAGGCTATTCAAAATAAATACTGTTAGCGAATTAATGAAATGAAAAAAGTGCAAGAAAAGTGTGAGATTAGTATAAATGAGTTCAAAAAAATAGGGGAAGTAGCAGATCACTTTAAGAAAGACAGTGAGAAAATATTTAGTGAACTTGCAACAAATAATGAAGAAAATAAAAAGTTGCAGAATGAAATTAAAGAGCTAACAAATAAATCAAAAGTGAGTAGCAATCAAATGTCATTCGCAGAAGTACTGAAAAATTATAAAAACAAAAGCCAAAAAAAGGTTCTGCCTGAAATTAGAAAGGAGGTACCGCTAATAGTAAAGCCAAAGGTAAAACAAAACCGCAGTCAAACAAGAAATGATCTTAACAAAAACGTAGACCATAAAGAATTGAAAATAAGTAACGTTCAAACAAAATCAAATGGAATTATTTTAATTGAAAGTGAGAATGATGATGAAGGAAAGAAAATTAAAAGTGCTACTGAAAATCAAATTGTTGATAAATATGAAATAAAGATTCCAGGCGTTTTACTTTTGTTTTGAAAAGGGAAATATAAGAATAATCTCACGGTATGAAACAAAAAAATTAAACACAATTTATTATAATGCACTAATTGAAGTAGATCCTGAATCTTTTCCAAAAGTAATTGCGGCTGAAAAATTGAATATAGGATGGGAGAAGTGCAGAGTATATGATGTCCTCGATGTGAAACAATGTTTCAAATGCAGGGGATTCAACCATAAAGCCGCTGAATGTAAAAATGAAGAAGTATGTGTAAAATGTCTAGGAAAGCTTAGATCAAAGGATTGTAATTTTGAATTTGTGAGGAAGTGTATAAACTGTCAACGGGCAAACGAAAGGCTGAATCTCGGTTTAGATATAGACCATTTGACAATTAGCAAGTCTTGTCCAGTGTATCTTAATAAATTAGAAGCTAAAAAGAGAAAAGTAGGCTACTAGCAATCAAAATCATTAAATATACTCTACGCGAACATATAAGGTTTTCTAAATAATAAACCAGAATTAGAAAACATTGTTGAAGAATGCCTATATGATATTGTGATTCCATCGGAAACACATTTATCAGATGAAGTAAATGTCATTGAAATAAAAATAGAGAACTTTAGAAATTTTAGCTGTGTATCTAATTCAAAGAGAACTGGTGGTGTACTAATCTATACGCGTAGGGAAATAAAAACAAAGTTAATTGATCACTTCGTTACTGATTCAAATACATGGATACTGACCGTAAGCTGTAAGGTAAAAAATGATGAGCTTGTCATTATGGGAATATATAGAACGCCCAGTATCAGTGAACGGGATTTTTGCAACATTTTAAGTAATAAGTTTGAAGTTGTAATGGAAATGAATAAGAATACCATAATAGTTGGTGACTTTAATATTGATTGGTCTAAAAATACATTTTATAAACGGGAAATAGAGAAAATAATAAATGACTCTGGTCTGACACAAAAAGTAAATGAATATACTAGAGTGACAATAAACTCGGAAACTTTGATCGACTATGTTCTAACAAACATTCAAGATTTAAGTGTTTCAGTCGAAAATTCTCAAAAAATATCGGACCATGAAACAATTGTTACAAAAATACCAACACGAGAGAGTATGTAGAAAAGACAACCCGCCAAATAGTTGAGTATTTTCATTATAATCGGTTTGAATTTAACCGCGAACTTATTGCTAAAAATATAAAACACGTTAACTCGAATGATATA
Source organism: Ormia ochracea (assembly GCA_963402855.1). NCBI lineage: Eukaryota > Metazoa > Arthropoda > Insecta > Diptera > Tachinidae > Ormia > Ormia ochracea. The sequence goes on along the minus strand of OY727110.1, from coordinate 3,560,537 downwards.
ATTCAGAACGCATTTCTGTTAAAAAATTCTGTTAAATCAGTAATCTTAAGCAATACTAGAAAGAAGATAGTGAATACGAGCTCTGATTGTAATAAATGGTTCAACTCAATGCTAAGAAACATAAAAGCACAAAAAATTAGAGCATATCAGACAGCACGGCTAGTTAATAACCGTAATTCATGGGAAACTTATAATAATGTGCGTGATACTTACAAAAATGAAATAAATCGAGCGAAAAATAAATATGTCAAATTAAAAATTAATAATGCAACTGATCAAAAAGAAATGTGGAGAGTTTTAAAAAATCTTATAATGGGGAAAAGTAAAAATGAAATCGAATATGTAAATTTTGAAAATGAGGAAATAAGTCGCGAACAAGATATCGCAAATGTATTTAACAAATACTTTATTGATAATGTGCAAAGTATAAATCAATCAATTGAAGAAGTAAATTATATTAACTACATAGATCATGGTCCGGAAACATTTCATTTCAAGGAAATAAAAATGAGTGACCTAAAACTAATATGTAAACAAATGAAAAATAAATCTGATAGTATTAAAATCAACACAAAACTAATTAATGAAAATTGGAATGTTTTAGGGCCATTCCTAATGAAACTAATAAATCAATCACTGACAAACGGAATATTTCCAGAGATATGGAAGGATTCGTTAATAACTCCTGTAGAGAAGTTAGCCAATACGAAATTGTGTGATGAATTTCGCCCAATAAACACATTAAAAACATTTGAAAAAATATTAGATTGTGTGGTAAAAAAACAGTTAGAAAACTATTTAGAAGTGAATCAGTTATTATTTATAAATCAATCGGGTTTTCGGAAAAGCCACTCGTGTTAAAGTACGGTAAATTATAGCATAGGCGAATAGAAAAATTGTGCACGAAAAACAAACATTACGGCATTATTTCTTGACTTTAAAAGAGCATTTGAAACTGATGATTTAGAAATTCTTATTAAAAAATTATACATGCATGGAGTAAGAGAAAAGGAATTACAATGGTTTAGAACATACCTCTTAAATCGCAGGCAACAAACTAAAGTTAAGTGTTCAAAATCAAGTTACGTGTATGTGAAAACGGGGGTGCCTCAAGGATCAATTCTTGGTGCACTTCTCTTTATAATATATATAAACGACATTGTAAAAGTAATAAAAAAATCAAAAATTGTAATGTATGCAGATGATACGCTATTATATACAGTAGGAGACACAATTGGCGAATGCAAACAGTTGTTAGAATACGACATACGGAATATAAATAATTGGTTGAAAATGAACAGGCTAAAACTAAAAAAGACAAAAGTGATATTAATAAATTGTGATAGTGAACTAAATCTAATCATAAACCAAAAGAAAATCGAACAAGTAAAAAAAATTAAATACTTAGGTGTAATAATAGACAATGAACTAAAATTCAAAGAACACATAGATTGCATATGCAAAAATACTGCAAAAAAAATTAGTTTTTTGAGAAGAATAAGAAATAAAGTTGATACTCTAACAGCCATACAGATCTACAACATAATTGTGAAACCCAATTTTGAATACTGCTTTACGATATTATATACGTGTTGTAATCAATCACAGATCGAAAGGTTACAGAAATTGCAAAATAAAGCTATGCGATGTATCATCAAATGCAATCTCTACACCCCTGTAAATTTCATGCTAGAAGCATTAAGATGATTATGTATTGCTCAAAAACTAAAGCCAAACGTTTTAATGACGATTTTTAAAATCAAAAGTACAGTATGTTAAAAATACACATCAATACCCCGTTAGGAACGCGGACGATTTTAGATTGGAGTTCCAAAGGAGAAATACACAACACACCTTAATGTATAAGGGTCTCAGCCTTTTCAACTCGTTACCAGCTGCCGCGAAAGCAGAAAATAATATACGGCAATTTAAAAAACTATGTTTATCGTTTGTAAAAAACTAAAAATTATAAGGTATATTATTATTTTATGTCTGTTTGAGATGAAAATAACTTTTCTTTCCTTTTTGTTAATAAATTCTTTAAATACTCGTTAAAAAATTTTATAAATAATTTTTAAACATTATACTTTTTTAAGGAAATCTTAATTTGTTTTGTGAAACAAAAAATATGTTATCATATTAATAATAAATCTTCTACTACGACTACTACTACAATGTAAGGAATATTTTTGGCTAGTATTTAACTTGTAAAAAATTTGTAATTTTTTACAATTTTGATTTTTTAATGTTATTTTTTAAAGTATTTATAAATTGAGATATTTATGTCAAATTGTTATCATTATAAATTGTAACGAAATATCGAAAATAAAATAAATCTAAAGGTTAATTAAATATTTTGTAATAAATTTGTTTACAATTAATGAGAATGAGTTATATTAGAAATACTTTCTATTGGAACAATTACAGGCCAATCATAACCACATTAACATATGAATGTGTAAAAAGCGCGACTTGTGAATAGAGTTTTTCTTTTGGGGAAAAATGAACTTTTATCAAAAATAATTTATATTATTATATTATTTAATATATGAGCAGCTTATTATTGTACTTTTAATGAAATTTAACGAAATATTGTTGAATTCCAAATCCTTTTTCACAAAAATTTCGTACATACACTTATAGATGTAGCTCATATTAATCTGGAATTGCATATAAATTTTTTAATGTATATAATTTTAATGTGTTTAAAGTTTTTGAATATTCATACGTTGAATTTGGATGAGTTTTTTCTAAGATTTTACCATTTATTGGCAGTTTAGAACCGTTTCAATTTTTATACCTAGATATAAATAACTTCTGAGTTGTTGCCCAGCGTCCTGCAGTGTTTAGATTTAGGTTATTATCTAGGAATCTTTTACGTTTTTAAAAAACATTGGCAAAAAGAATAAAATACTATTTTTGTTCGGAAAAATTACCGACGTTGCTGAAATGTTTGATTTGTTTTATGACACACTAAAAGTTAAACATTTAATTGTAGTCTAATTAATAAATATTTTCCCCTTGCTTTCAAAACGCGAAATTCCTATTTAAAAAAAGAGGAGAAAATACAAGATTGCCTTCCCTGCGGGTAGTGTTGCCTTTTTTGTTAAAAAAGAAAACGCCATAAGTTTACTGGATACAAAAAATAATACATAAAAAATTTGTTGCCAAATAACCGAGTTATTCATTTTTAAAAACAATAGATGGAGTTGCAAATGTATAAGCGTTGGTTTGCTCGACCTCGAAAAGATTTTTAACACCATCTGGCAGGACGGTCTGATTTGCCTTTTGCGTTGGAGGAAAAGTTTCTCGCGAGAAACCAATTCCCTCAGAGTAATACACGAATCTTTTCATAAATTTGTATTACCAGTGTCGTAAAAACGATAACTGGCATCCCTTTTTGCAATTCTATTACAATTTTTGTTGTCGAGAATATCGTATAAAACTTTTAAATAACATACATAAATAGTCTCGTTTAAATTTTTTAGCGACAAACTTTCGAAAAGTTTATATGATTGCTGAAAAAACTACTATGTTCTTAATTTATCGAAGTGCTAGTACCATCTTGTTAATTTTATAATACTTGTAAGTTAGAACATTGTACCATAAAATTGAAGGTGTTATCGATATATTTTACAGCTTCCATATTGAAATGTATTGCAGGGTTTTAGAAAATTCTCATTAAGTAAACGAATATAAACATTTTTGAAGAGAAGAATTTGCTGGAACTGAAAAGCTGCTGATACCAGTATTCGATATTACATGACGTGAACACCTCATATTTGAGCATTATAAGTTTTCAATACTTATTTTCATTTCTATGCAGCGCATCAACTCCATTAAAAATATTCCTAAATATTTGTCTAATAAAGGCGTCGTTTCATTATCGTACACTGTTGTACGATACATTCACACGATAACCTGGTAGTAATACTCTCCTATTTTAAAAAATTGCTTAAAAATGCCGTTGCTGGTGCCACACTATCATTTAAATGTAATACATTTGTATTTGACATTTCTTGTCTTGCGGACGAGTTCATATTACGCCATATTTGTATTCAACGCAGGCTGAAAGAAAGCCACGAGATAATTTTTTTTCTTGTGTTAAGAAAAAACGTTCAAAATTAATCGTAAAATGAATCACAACAGTAATAATAATAATAGCGGCCATCCTCCGCCGCGAATAGATGGAATGATATCTCTTAAGGTAGATAATTTAACATATCGCACAACACCGGAGGATTTGCGACGTGTTTTTGAACGTTGCGGTGATGTTGGAGATATTTACATCCCCCGTGGATCGGTATACCCGAGAGAGCCGTGGCTTTGCATTTGTTAGGTTTTACGACAAACGGGATGCCGAAGAGGCTTTTAGAGGCTATGGATGGTCGTAAGTTGGACGGCAGGGAGTTACGTGTACAAATGGTCGGCCCACATGCCTTCGAATAACAATAACAGGCGAAATAACAATCGGCGTGGGGGCGGTGGTGGCCGCCGCCGTTCCCGTTCACCAATTCGTCGTAGATCGCGTAGGCCACGTCGTCGGTCATACTCTCGCTCACTTTCGGCACAAGGTCGTTCGCCCATCCGACGTAACAAATTTTCTCGCAGTCCAGTTAGGCGTTCCCTAAGTCGCAGCGGCAGTCGAAATGACTCAGGCGGCTTAGGTAGTGGCGCCGCCGCAGATAGAGGAAGAAGTGTATCACGTAGTCGCAGCAGGTCTTAAAATAAGAAAAATTGCAAGAGAGGTCTCTATCAAACCGTTATGGCAGATAAAATGGCAGATATTTAGAATATGTAACAAAAAAAAAGTGTTAATCCAGTTTGAAAACTACGGCTGAAAATGTTTACGATTAAAAGATTTTCATTTCCAAAAATTTTCCACTTGTGTGATTTCTTCTGTTACTACTTCATCAGTATTTATTTTCTTATTAAATTGATTGCACGATTTTTGTTTTTTTTTTATGTTTCTAAATTATTATAATTTAGCTTAAGCTAAAATTAATAATCTGGCAACACCCTTTTTGTTTCCTTTTTTGTTTTCTTATTTTATTTTGTATAATAAAGTTTTAGTTCTGAATAAATCTTTGTACTGCTTAGATGTGTCTCTCTCTCCCTCTCTTTACTGTTTTAAAATTCCGAACAAAAGGTTATCGGCCCAGAATGCGGTTCGGTGAAATAAAAAAAAAGAGTTTTAAACATTGTGAGAACTGGATTCGGGACTTTAAAATAGAATAAAATAAATATGAACATGTCGCATCAAATAGAAAAACTTGGTGACGATGGTTATGATGTGTGGTGCATGTCAATGCGCAGCACACTAATAACATCAGACTTATGGAATGTTGTGTGCGGTAAATATGTAATTGTGCAAGAATATACAACTGAGGAAGTAGAAAAATGGTCCTCAGTAGATCAAAAAGCATTGGCACTCCTTATTTTGAACGTTAAGCCGTCCCAGCTGCAGCACATAAAGTCAAGTGAGACTTCTGCGGCTGCTTGGAAAAAATTAAAAGAAGTGCATATGTCCATCGGACCAGTTCGCAAGGTGCAACTTTATAAAAAACTTTTACGTCTTAACATGAAACCAGGTTATTATTTCTATTATATAATTATAGAAAAGTTGGCAGAACTGGGCATCACAATTATTGATGAGCTAAAAACAATAATGCTTCTATCCAGTTTACTAAATTCTTTTGAAAGTTTTGTTGTTGCAATTGAGACACGCGATAAACTTCCCCCCTTTGAAACAGTAAAACTCAAACTTCTGGAGGATGGAGCGCGGAAACAAAAGAAAGACGAACTAAAATGTGAGGTTCAGGCAATATACGCACATACAAAAGTACCGCAAAACGGCAGGCGTCATGAAGAGAGTAACAAAAAAGATGACGAAATTCGGCGGTTTCATGGCAAATGCTATGTGTGTGGGAAGGCGGGGCATCGTGCCTCTGAATGCAGGAACAAAAAATATAATGGAAAAAGAAACACACGATCAGAGCAGACTAACTGTTTGATGCATTCCAATGTAGGTGAGCATCAAAAGCGTATATGGTGCGTAGACAGCGGCGCAACTCCCCACATGTGTTGTGAAAGGAGCATGTTTACATCGTTTGCTGAGAACAAAGCAACAATTATGCTGGCAGCCGATAAATTTGTGGAATCAACTGGAATTGGAACGGTCAAATTAAAAACGGGATACTCTGACATCGAAATGCGTGAGGTTTTATACGTTCCAACATTACATATGAATTTTTTGTCAGTAAACAAAGCAGCGCAAAATGGCTACTTGACTTCATTTGATGAGTAATAACTTGTATCTGTATACAAATCAACATGAAACTAGTGCGGTTTATTTGTTAAATAATGTTTCAATGGCAACAAAATGGCACACTAGATATGGGCATTTGAATTTCCAAAGCCTTAAGCAAATTAGTGATAAAAACCTAGTTCACGGGCTTAAAATCGACAACATGCCAACTGAAATAAATTGTGATACGTGCAAACAGTCCAAAATATGTGCCTTACCATTTCCACAAAAACCTGGCCGCATCACAGAACAAGTGCTTGAATTAATACATACGGATGTTTGCGGACCGATGAGCGTTAAAAGCCTGGCCGGAAATGGATATTTCGTGATGTTCATTGACGACTATTCACGCAAAATCCATGTATACTTTATGCGCGCTAAAAGTGAATTTTTCGAAAAGTTTAACTTGTTTAAATCATACGTTGAGTGCCAAACGGGCAAGAAAATAAAGGCTTTGCGAAGTGACAACGGCAAAGAATATATAAACAGAGATTTTGAGGATTACTTGAACAAGTGCGGCATAAAGAGGCAGCTGACGGTTCCATACACGCCGCAGCAAAATGGTGTCGCGGAGCGTGCAAATCGAACCATAGTCGAAATGGCTAGGTCTTTGTTAATTCATTCCCGTTTGGAAGAGTTTTTATAGGCCGAGGCAGTGAACACTGCGGTATATCTACGTAATAGATGCCCAACAAAGGCTTTAAATGAGCAAACACCTTTTGAGGCTTGGAAGAACCGCAAGCCATCAGTCCAGCATTTGAAAATTTTTGGATCGCGCGCTTTTGCAGTAGACAAGACAAATAAAAGCAAGTTCTAGGTCAAGGGAAAGAAGTACATATTCGTCGGCTACTCATCTGTGGCCAAAGCTTATCGCCTATACGATCGACAAAAACGGGAAATAATCGAACGACGTGACATAAAATTCGTGGAAGGTGATTTTAACACAAAAATAACTACAAACTGCGACATTTCCGATAGAAACGACAACTACACGACAAACATCATTCGCTTTGAGTCAAAAGAAGGGGTTCCAGAACAGGATCCAAGTACATTGGTTCAAGCTGAAGCTGAAAAACAAACAAGTAGTGACATTATTGACTCAAGCGAGGAGGAGAAAAAATTTGTCCAGGCCAGGGACTCAGATGGCCATAGCGGGCCACAAACACCAATACCAGAAGTCGCTGAAATACCAGACAGAACCGAAAGGTCAGAAGAAGAGAAAAAATCAAAAGAACTTCCACCTAGTAGACCGAAATCTCTACGAATACAAGCTGCAAAACAACGTCTAAATAATCTAAACAACCTGGAAGATGTCGAAGATCCACAGTCAGTAACGCATGCATTGAAAGGCGAGCACGCAAACAATTGGCAGATATCCATGCAAAAGAAGTATGACGTACTGCTGGCAAATAATACATGGTCATTAGTGAACTTACCATCTGGAAAGAAAGCCATTGGTTCCAAGTGGGTGTTTCGAATAAAAAGAAATAAAGAAAACGAAGTTGAGAGATTCAAATCTCGACTGGTTGCTAAGGGCTGTGGGCAACAGTTCGGTGTCAACTACTGGGAAACATTTTCACCAGTTATAGGATACGAAACCATCCGAATGTTGTTCGCAATAGCTGCAGAAAAACAGTTATATATGCACCAGGTTGACATTTCGAACGCATATTTAAACAGCAAACTAGAGGAAGAGGTATACATGAAACAGCCGCAAAATGTCAATGATAAACAACATCCAAACAAAGTTTTGAAGCTGCAGAAGGCAATCTACGGGTTAAAACAGTCTGGTCGCGCTTGGAACAACACGTTAGACGAAGTTATTCAGAGTATGGGTTTCAATAGATGTAAAAATGAAGCCTGTTTGTACGTGAAAAATCATCAACAGCAACACAGTTATATTGCAGTCTACGTCGACGACTTAATCATCATCAGCCCAACCGAAAAAAAAATCAGAGGAATTAAGCAGATCATCGCTTCCAAATTTGAGATGCAAGACGGAGGCGAATTAAACTTTTTTCTCGGCATGGAAATTCACCGAGAAGGTAAACAAGGCGCCATTTACTTGAGTCAAAAGAAATATATAAGAAGACTTCTTGACACCTATAACATGCAACACTGCCGCACGGTGGCGACACCACTTGATCCAGGTTTTCAAGTGGGCTGTATTAGCTATGAATGTGTTAAGTTGGGTGTGACACAATACCAATCGCTGATTGGTTCTCTTATGTGTTTAGGAGTTTTGAGCTGACCTGACATTATGCATGCTATAAGCAAATTGCAGCGAAATGCGGATTCATATGTCGAGCACGAAACTGCTGCTAAACACGTTTTACGATATCTCTCTGGTACCATCAACCTGAGTATCGTATATCAGAAATCAAATCAACCAGTGAAGGGGTTCGCAGATGCAGATTGGGCGAACGACCAAATAGATAGGAAATCATATTCTGGCTACACATTTATCTTGGGAAGAAGTGCCTTTTCGTGGGCGTCATCAAAGCAAAGCATAGTCGCATTAAGTAGCACAGAAGCCGAATACGTAGCATTGTGTACAGCTGCCAAAGAAGCCATTTATTTACGCAGAATACTCGCCGAAATGGGTTGGCGGAGCCCTGAACCAATGACAATTTATGGGGATAATATTAGTGCACAAAGTATAGCACGAAATCCAGTTCATCATAAACGCACTAAACATATAGATATTAAGTATCATTTTATTAGAGAAAAAATTGAAACATATGAGATTGAATTAAAGTATGTATAAACGGATAAAAATGTTGCCGATGAAGAAGAAGTGTTGAAATTATGGAAGAATTAAGCTAAAATTAATAATCGGACAACACCCTTTTTGTTCCCTTTTTTTGTTTTCTTATTTTACTTTGTATAATAAAGTTTTAATTCTGAATAAATCTTTGTACTGCTTAGACGTGTCTCTCTCTCCCTCTATTTACTGTTTTAAAATTCCCAACAATTTTTATATTTTTTTATTTTATTTTTATACAATTTTTTTAAGCGAAGACGTTTAATCATTAATTTTAACAGTCTGGTTTTACGTTTCTTTCTCAATTTTCGGCTCATTTAAGAAAGCCCATTGGAACAAATTTTGATATTGTAAGATTTTGTTTTTGTTAATTTTTTTAGGCATTTATTATTTAGCCTAAACAATAATTAGTTTTTTTTAAATATTTACATTATTTTAAAACATAAATCTGTTATTTTTATGAAATTAATATTTTTGTTTTAAAACATCACGACCAGTACAGAGAGCTGCGGTACAGTACAACAACATGTAAGAAATACTGGAATTCATTTAATATTTGAATTTTGATTTGTATAATTAATTATTTCTTTATCCCTCTCCTTCTTGTTGTTTGTAATAGAGGAAGCAAGAAAAAGTAGATAATTGTTGTTGTTGGTTAAAAATCGTTCATTTTTGTCATTTGCGAACTGATGTCGTGTGAGGGCTTTACAAATTTGGATTTGTTAAAAACTTTAAAACCCAAATTTCTCTGAAACACTTTAAATTGGCGACGAACGATGGACGACGTTGTACAAAAATTATAATTTTTTCATTTCACTGTCATTGTAAAATATAAATAAATATAATTCATTAGATTTCGCGCTGTAGAAGCGTTGACGGCCATTTTTAAAAATATTAGAAAATGAATTTTGCAAAAAATATATGTATATTCATTTTTTTAAATAAATTTAATAAATTAAATTATAAGCAAACTTTAAAAAATTAAATTTTTCCAACGTTTTTTCTTGTTTTGCGTCTTGTTTTGTTTTCTTGTTATCTTTGTTCAGATGGTTGAAGTAAAAGCAACTCTGATTGCCTGAAAACTAACATTAACATAAACATTTACAAATGGTATAATTTGTGAAATAAAATCTTGAATTTTTATTTCACCCTATTCCCTTTTTGCAACATACATGCCAAATTTGACAAATCAGACGACTGTTTAGGTGAAACGAGGTATTTACATACTTATATTTTATTTGGCAAAAGGGAAATAGTCGTACGATTTGTTAAATATAGTATCTCTGCTGAAAAAATAGAATAGTGACCTAAAAATGTTAGATTTTTATGACAACCAAAAGCTGATGAAAATATTTATAAAATGACAATTTTCATGCGTTCAGAGTTGCTTCTACTTCAATTAACACAGAAAAAATTGCTTGCATCATTTTTTGTATGAAAGGATGGCATCAGCAACGTGATTTTAATGTGATTTTTGTGTGTATCAAACGAATCATTTTTGTCAGCTCAGGTATTGTTGCCAGAATGGGCTTACTAATTTACTAAGTACAAATAAGTAGTATAAAAATATACCTTCTGAGATCTTCATATCTTGCGAAGTGTATCATATCATATCTTTCAAAACTCATTTATGTGCATAAACTTGCACTCGTCTTGGTAATTTATACTTACTTGTGAAAATCTTCAATGCAGTAGTTTTGATTTGTAGCATCCACAGTGAAGGGAATACCGTCTAGGCTTTTCTTGCAAACAACACAAGTAAAACACTGCGGGTGATATGGTTTGCCAGTAGCGCGTAAAATGCGTTCTAAGATCGGTTTCATACATACAGAACATTTTTCCAATGTTTGTAAGTAATCAAACTCGCAATAGGGTTTACAGTCCAATGCATAAAATGGTTTACCTTGCAAATTTATCTGACACTGGGAACATGTAAAACATGCAATATGATATATTTGATCCATTGCAGTGCAGCCCGAATTTTCTCCCACCACAATTTCTTTACATTTGAAGCAAACACCATAGTTTTCAATTTCCTGTTGTGGGTCTATGGATTTAACCAGAAAACTTTGTAATGATTCATCTTCTAATTCTTTGGGATTTTGAGGATATTTGTCTAATGTGACAGAACTCACACTTCCCCTAGCGACATTAGGATACACAGGAGAATTTGAGTCTACACTACTTCCACCGCTAAGCCCGCTTAAAGTTGATAAGTTACTGCTACTGATTTTTGCTAAAACATCACCACTTTCAGGCAAAGATGACATATTTATATTTTTGATGCATGTAGGATACGTAAGATTATGAGAACGTGTTGACAATTGACTAGGAGGTCTTGGATTAATCGGTTCGTAAATTGATTCATAGGTGGAAGATGTCTATTAAAGTAAATAATTTTCGATTACATTGATAAACTCTTAAACATAAAATTTTATATATTTATTAAATCAAATATATATATACATATGTGGAGTTGTTCTTTTGTAAGTTTTTTATTAAGAAGCGAATGTAACCGAATAGCAAGGAACTATTATATTGAGAAATTTTTCCAATATTAAAAAGTTTTAACTTGAATTTTATTTCCTTATAAACGGTTATTGCCATTTCATTAGGCACAAACTGAATAAAATTGTAAGTGGAAGCAAATCCATTTTTTTATTTTATAATTTCTCAGGCGTAGCCCTGTGTATCATCAACTTCTCATAATGCAATGCAGCCAAAGGATAAAAAAGAAATTGCAAAACTATATTTCGTGTAAATAATGCTAGTTATTGAATTATTTATAACTAAACCAACTTTGCACGGCTGACGAAGTTATAAAATAAGCAAAAATTTTAAATCAAACTTAATTTTGCTATGGAATAAACACAGTTTTTAAGCTTATTAAATAGGAAACAACAGTTCCTGTAATATATAAATGAGTACATATAACACAAAAAGAAACTACATCTTAACTTATGGCTCCATAATAGTTGACGATGTGTTTCATATTTAAGATACGAATACATCTTGTAAACTGTGCATTCACTAGCAAAATTAGATGATTGAGAGTCAAATGAAAGAGAAAAATTCCATTTTATTTGAATAATCAAACACCACGTGTATATATAACTTACAACTTTTTTTACAGATACAATTTGCTTCAATAATCATCGGTTCACTGCTTTCAACATTTCCTTTCTTGAAAGAAACCTATATTTTCATGAACTAACAACGGATATTACTATTTTTATCCTAAAAAAACAACTGATTTTGCCAACTTTGTGGATCCGCCAAAGTACATACCTGAGAAAATTCACCATATCCATAGTAATCGGACAAAGTTGGATTATTCTTTGTCTTACAATTAAAAATTAAATATTATATAAAATTTTAAGGAATTGTTCAATCATCATAATTAATACGAAATCATACCTGTATTGCAGCCCTGTAGCTATTAAATGCATCATTGGCAGTGTATGTCGGTTTGTTTACATGCAATTGCCGCATATCATTTGGAACCGCTGACAATTTATGGTCTTGTTGAATTTCATAACCACCAATTGACGTCGATATATTAATATGGTCATTGGCAGTACGTATTGCTCCTTTTTGTGGTATATCACTTGCTTTGAAAACTTCAGCTGCACGTCGCAGCTCGCTGTATGATGAACTAACAGGACTTGGTGGTGGAGGTATTTCATCTTCCGTTATAATAGAACCATTGTGTGTGTAGTATGCAATAGTGTCTTCATTTGCAGATGGTGTAGTTTTTTTTTTCAAAAGGGGTATTTGGAATACACACAGATTTTGTTCTCCTAAACATTGTTTCACATCATTACCGTAAGTAACATTTGAATAAACATTATTGGGAGCATTTGTTGAAGAGGGCATTATATTGCCATATAAACTTGATTTTGCATTAATACCAAACGAAGCATTTACATATGTTACATTTGAATTTTCTAAGAGGTTGTGAGTAGTAAGAACGTCTTTTATTAGTGAAGACGAAGATAATTTTGGTACACTCAGTTGTGCAATCGATTTGCTCGATGAATTCTGATTCAATTTTCCACGTTTTTCCAACTGTTTTTTATGATGTTCTAATGCCTCCAATTGTTGTTCTAAAATAGCTGGATTATCAAGAGTAACTTTACGGTGCGTTTTTAGAGATAAGCCATCTGTAGCATTTGGCGACAAGTCAATGTTACGAGAACCATAAATATTTTGTTTACGTAAAAGTATAGGCTGATTTGATATTTCGTCATCATAATTTGTGGCTTCCACACTATGCAACCGCTTAGCGTAAAGCGGCTCACAGGTTTTTTTGACTAAGCTGCTTTGTGGTATCTAAAAATATATGAATTATTTTTATAGTTGAACTGTACTTATATAAAGTCAGGATATTTCAATGACTAATGTCGAATCAACGAGATTATCATTTAATTATTTTGTTCTTTCAAACTCTTTAGTGTTAAGAGCTTATTTTAAAAAAAGAGTATTATGAATTTTAACCCCATTCTTCGCGCAAGTACGATTTTTTGATATAAATGGTCGAAGCAATAAATTCAAAAATATTCGAAAGGGCTAGTTCTGGCTAGCGAAACACTCTAATTTAAGTAAATATAAGCAGAATTATATGAATGTTCGTGCATAACTATTTAGCACATAATGTACTGAAAATACGGTTGCGCTTATACAAAGAAAACAATCAACATTACGTAATGAAAAACGAAGGATTCTGTAATTCATTTTATATGACCTGCCTACTGTATTGGCATCAGTTAATTACCATTAAAATGTAAGTTCTATTTAGCACATCTTTTAGACACGCAAAGTTTACTTTGCTAAGTCATTAGTTGGTTTTTGAAAAGCGAAAAAAGAAAAACTTATTTTTTTAAAACAATTTTAAAACATGTATATACTTATGGCTTGTTTTACTATCCTACACAGCCGTAGATTTGACAAATTTGATATGTTATCTGAAAAATAGAAATACTGTGAGATAAAATTGTGCCATTTTTATGACAAAAACAAGTGTATGAAAATTTTCATAAAATTATAGTTTTCGTGCGATCAGAGTTGCTTTTACTTCAAGTAGCAGAACAAAGAATAATTCTTTTGCGACACACAGCAAGAAAAACCTGGAAAAATTATATTATTATTAAAGTTTTGTTTATAGTTTAATTTATTATGACAATCAACCCATTTTTGCAACACCGATTAAAATATAATACCAATAAAGTATCACTATCACACTTTGTGAGAATGAATCGTACGACTGTGTAGGATAGTGAAACCAGGCATTAACAAGTGATAACACCACAGTTTCAATATGTCAGTGGTGTAGAAATGAAACATGAAAGCGTTGGTCTACAAAATGAATATTTTACGTCCTCTTTAGTTTAATAGCAAGCGGTATTGGAAAGAGAGGGATAGAAAAATAGGCGCGATTTCAGTTTTCACATTGTTCTTTGCACTAATTTCGGTTTTTGTTGTTACTCTTTATAGTTATTCTATCGTCCATTAAGCATGTTTTTTTAAAAAAAAATTGTTTACAGTTTCAGTTCTTCTATTTCTCTTCACGTTCTTAACTCCTTTTACTCTCATTTGAATTTTTGTTGCCACATTTTGTAATCTTATATATAAAAATAATTTGGGTTTTCCCTCCTGACGCTATAACTCTAGAACGAACGAACAGATTTTTACGGCTTGCATTCGTTGGAAAGGTATCGGGCTCCGTGAGGTTTATAGCAAAAAAAATCAAGAAAAATTTCAAGAGAAAAGCAGGAAAACAGAGATAATAATTTTCACATATAGCAGCCTCTCTGTATAGTAGTACATAGCATGTACTACAACGGCGCAAGTATACGTGTTGTGTGAGTATACTTCATGAAAGTAGATGGCGCCTGTGCGTGATACATTGTACTCTGCTCAGTTCACTCCATGTAACATTTATTATGCCCATGTTTTTTCAAACGCTAATTTAAAATCGGTATGGTGTTGATTGCGAAATTGAAAATAAAGTTATTCGTTTCCTAACATTTCAATTGGAAACCATCAAATCAATCACGCCTATTGTGCAGATTTTTATTTAATTTCAACAGCATGCATTTCTTCTTAAGGTGGTAGGTAAGTTGAATTGTGTAAATTATGTACAATTAGGAACATGTTTATTTGTACACTACATATTTTTGGAATATCTTCAAACTTTGACAATATTTTCAAAAACTGTAAATGCAGTTTCATTTTAATTCTATTATCATTTATTATATTACATTCCGGAGGATATTCGAGTAGGATTTCTCGAAAAAAACCATTTATAAGCCAAAAGAACAAAAGTTTACGTTTGGAATTCGCAAAACATTACATTGATAAGGATGATGCGTTTTGGGTAACAAAGGTAATTCTTTTTGGTAACAATAGCACAGAAAAAATATGGCATAAAAAAACAGCATTAGAGCCACAAAATTTGATACCAACTGTGAAACACGAAGGAGGTAGTGTCATGGCGTGGGGTGCAATGGCAGCCTCTCAGGTGGGAAACTTGGTTTTTATACATGTCACTATGGATCAGCACATTTATAAGCAAATATTGGAATGCAATTTGAAGACATCAGTAGATGCTTTGGGTCTTGGCAAAAGTTAGATATTCCAACAGGACAACGATCCCAAACATACGGCGCATTCAGTCAAGGAGTGGTTGCTTTATTATGCACCAAGACAACTGTATTCACATCCACAATCCCTTCACCTAAACCCAATTGAGCACTGTTGGGATATTTTGAAACATAAGGTTGGTTCAAAGAATGCCCGCACCAGGAATGACTTCAAAACTGCTCTGCAGCAAGCTTGGACTGAAATATCTCCAGATGAAAAAAAAAATTTAGTCCTTTCGAAGACAAGATTTCAGCCCGTTATTGAAGCAAATGGGGGTTCCAACGAAGTATTAGTAGCGAAAAACATCGTATAACAACGCGCTTATAAAACCTGTACAAACACTTTTGTCCCAATGAATTTTGTGTTTTTTTGTTTTTATTCTTAAATAATGTATTGCAACCTGTTATTTTTCTTTTTAATAATAAATGAAAATAGAATTAAAATGAAACTACATTTACAGTTTTTAGAAATATTGTGAAAGTTTGAGGATATTTCAAAAATATGTACTGTACAAATAAATTTGTGAAATATAACGTAAAAACATTATCTCTAACCACTAATATGAGAGTTCAACTTCAAAATGATCAAAGTGCTGCACAATTTTCCAAACAATTGTTAGCTGTTGGAAATGGAAAAGCCGCAGTTGATAAAACAAGTGGATTAATTACACTTACCAACGACTTTTGCCGATTTGTAGGCTCTTAATTAGATCTCATTGAAAATGTTTTCCCAAAGATTAGTGAGAATTATCAGAATTACGCTTGGTTAAGTCAACGAGCAACTCTCGCCGCAAAGAATAATGATGTACATGCACTGAATTTCACCATTCATTCAATCGAAAATTAATGGCGATTTGGTGACATACAAATCCGTTGATTCCATAACAATCCCGATGATGTAGTAAATTATCCGACGGAGTTTTTGAACTCTCTGGCGTTACCAGGCTTTCCACCACATAAATTGCAACTCAAAGTTGGTTCAGTTATGATATTGCGTAATTTGAATCCACCGCGACTTTGCAACGGCACTCGACTTGCAGTGAAAACACTTATGTCGAATTTGATTGAGGCAACCATTATTAACGGAAAGTACGCAGGTGAAAATGTATGTATTCCTCGAATACCAATGATTCTGACTGATGTTCCATTTGCTTTGTTTGTGTTAACCTCAGATCAAAAAACAAAAATGTGGTTTACCAAAGAGCACTTCAATGAAACGGATAATTTTCGGACACGTATAACGCTTCTATCCGGTATTTACTTTGGATTTCATTAAATTTTTTACTTAGATAAGTTCAACTAAAGTACACAAAATGTTACAAAAAACGAAGCCGCCTGGTGGCGAAACGAAGTTCGCCGGATTTGCTACTGTATTATATTATTGGATGTTACGAATGAGTAAATAAAATAAATTTTATAAACTTATGCAAATAGGTTTCGGAATCAACTTCAAAGAATTACGAAAAACAAGCTACGTTTGTGTGAATCTCATCGCTAACAATCCGCCGATATTGTTGCAATGTTCGAATTTATTCGATATGTTATGTACATCTTTATTTTTCTTTCGTTTCTTGTTAGTTTTTCATAGTAAATTGAGTGGACTGTCCGATTTTTTGTAATAAAACTTATATAAAAAGTAAGATAAATAAATATAAAAACCTCAGGAGTATTAGACGACTTTTTTTGTGGTTTCGGTGGTACAGAGGGCCCCACCTTTTTGCTGGAAGTTAAATCATGTCCATAAATTAGGCGATTCTTCAATGCTCCATTGTATTGCGAAATATTATTTTTTTCTTCGATATAGTTGACAAGTTTGGCCACATCTACATGACTGCCGTCCGATGAATTTTTGTTTGTACCAGTAAAAGATAGTCGGCTATTTATAATATTTAATTCCCGCAGGTGTTCGTCTAGTTCGTCCATATTCCTCGGACGGACTCTAAAATTATGATTGAAAATTATTTATTTCAAAACAAATGACATTAGGAACTACTAACTAAACCGTGCAGAATCCTAGCTTTTCTGTACTGCCATCGATTACCAAGCTACAGATGTATGTAAATACTTTTTGTGTTCTTAGTATTAAAGATCCAAGCCGAAGTTTTTTATTATAAAATGACGCCGTTCAATTTTTATCAAATAGTTTGCAAAGATTCTATTGTTTCCCGTTTATCGTTGGGAAAAGAGCAGAATTATTTTATCAATCCATACTGTCCCCTGTTTGAAGAAGTCAAAACTAATAGCTATCCAAAAAAGGAGAAAATTCATGAATTGCGTAACAGTAAATACAACTGCGATGTTACTACTATGAGGGAGACCAAACTATTTTTAATGCTTACGGAGCGCAGACTTACATGAAAGTTTTACGACGTACAATTTTTGACGTAGTTTTTAGTCTGTTCAAGAACTGAGTAGACACAAAGTTTACAGAGATGTCAAAAATGACAGTTAAAAATGTAAACAATTTTGAAGTACATGGCTCAGTAGAAAGAGACAACAATAGTAAGATGGTACAAGGAATGTGATGATGTAAACAAAACTAAAATAAAATTACATTTGCTTAAACTTGAAATTGAGATTATATTTTTTTCGTGATTTTATGTAAATAATTGAAAAAGCTAAAGATATTTTAAAATAAAAGTAATATATTTGTTTTCTAAATAAAAATGTGTGTAATCACGAATGACTTATACCGATTGCGCACTCAAGTGTGTCAAAACAATTGTCTACTTCCCATCTACGTCATCAATGTTCACATTTGTTATTCTGCTGTGAGATTTGTTTGGATTTTGTTGTTTACATTTGTAAATATCAGCATTTATTGGAAATATAACATTTTTTCAAGTTTATTTTGGTGAAATAAAATAAAAATTTGTTTCAGAAGCAATTTATTGTGTTTTCAAAGCATTTAAAATTCAATTATTAAACGCCAAGAAGCAAAAACATTTGCTTCAGTTATGCCGACCAACTCGCCTGCCAGTGTGTATTGACTTTTTCGTATGAAACATGGAGAAGGGATCAAGATAGGCTCCAGCATAAACGGCATTCAACAGGGAAAACAATATAGCCACTTCGGGCTCCGCATCAATATGCACCTTGAAAGGCGAAATAATTTTGCTAACTATAAATGTTTTGTGGATTTTAATGCTTCTTTTAAAGTAAATAATTAGAAAAAAACTTAAATTTATAAAATTAAATTTGTGATAGATGTATGTATAGTCTGTGATATTTCTTTTGAATAGTTTTTATTAAACAAAAAATATACTGAAAATGTATACATATGAAAATTTATTTATGGTTTTAAACATTTTATTGGCGAAACAAATTTTAGAACAAATATTAGTGAAACGTAAATTTGTACATTTTTGAATTAGTATTTGTATATTACTTTCAGGCATTTAAAAAGTTTTGTCTTATTCTGAAATTTTTAGAGAGTTGCAAAGTTATAAAATCAATTAAAAGGAATTTGTATTACGTAGACGTTCGACTGTAGCACGTATTACCATTTTTTAATATTCACATATTTTTCCAGAAACTTTGAATTGAAAATAGTTTTTGAATTTAGAAAACTTCATGGACGTAAAAACCCCAATAAAAAAAGAAAATATTTATTTATGTAATCCGTTTGACTGAAGGGATTCAATTAAATTAAATTAAATATAAATTAAATATAAATATTCACTCTTAAAGTTTAAAAAAATAACTGCACCATCTGAGAAGCTTTAATTTCAGCGAACATAAATAAAGCCTTCTACACATCAGCATATTAACAATTTTCATTTTAGCAGCCGCCTTGATCGGAAAAGAAATTCATGCATAAAAGTTTGTTCATGAACTACCAAAATGACAATTCCTCCGACTCTATTTTTAAGTTTATAGTATTATTTGTGATTTATACACACGTGAACTATTAAAATTTATTGGATGGGATTGCTTTATACAAACTTTGTATTATGCAAAATGATTCAGTTAAATTTGAAAAGCTTCAACCAGTGGTCATAAGAAGAATATCAGATTTTTACGTCAGGTTATATTGCAAACGCAAATATTAATATTAATTTTTTAGAGTTTAAGAGACGAAGTTTAGATTCCATTAACAAAATTGGTTTTTTGCACTGGCAGATTTAAAAGACTATTTCAAAAAATATTAAATTTCGTTATTACTTTAGTTTCAAAATACAAATAAGACATGATAAGACATGAAACTAGAGAGAATTGAAATTAATAAAAGAGTTAAATACAATTTTATCACTTTCAAAGAAAGTGTTTTACAGCACATAGCATTTTCTTTAAATGGCTTGTATTTTTCTGACTTTTTTTAAATGTTATTCAAAGAACAATTACAACATTCATACAAAGCAATATTTTTTGCCCATTGATTACGTCACACAAAACAGATGATTTTCAAACAAAACTAACGGACTTGCGCAAGACGTAATCGGTATAAGTCATTCGTGGTGTGTAATCAACAGAAGTGATTGCGGTATGGATGCTGTATTGCAAACCGTCAACTCCTTTAGTATATTGGTTTGCAATTCTATTAGCGGACGTTTTCTAAGAAAACTTTGATACGAATTTCATCTAACTAAAAGTTTTGGTTCCATTCTGGAGTTGGTAATTAATGGATATAATTAGCAGTATACACCTAAAACGGGACAGTTATATTGATATTATTTCCAAGAGGAAGTATTTGTAGGTTATATATAAAGTTTATCAGTGTTAATAAAAGATTGATTTAAATATCTGCATTTCTGTTCCGAAAACAATTTTATGTCTTTATATTCACCAACTCGTGTGGATTGCACTATGGTACGGACATTCTTGATGATGACGAAATATATTATGAACTGCCGCCATATCATATGCATGTATTTAGACGTGTGTATATGTCGCATTGGAGGTTCGACAATTGCCGTAATAAATTTAGGTGAAAAATAAAAAGTATTCAATGTAAGTAGAAAAATAATAAAGCTTACTTTGATAAAAAGAAAATAAAATATGTTTATATTTTAAAAAAACCAGTTGACAGCTTCCGCTATTATTTCATGCTGTGCTAACTATGGATGAAAATCAGGAATGATAATGTCGTAAGATGTTCCAAAAAGATACAACGGAGAGCCAATTTTTAGATTGGCTATTCATATACACCTATAAACAAATGTACCTATATACACAAATGTAATAAATTTTGACTATATATTAGACTTACAAAACTAACTAACTTTCTTATAAATGAAAGACATATTTTTCATATTTTTGTGCCAATAACGCATTTATTACTGGTACCACAATTTCCATATAATATTTATCTCCCTTTTTGTATTTGTGGTCCTGATAAGAACTATATTTTTAGCATAATCTACGGTTTTTATCGACCTTTTCTGGTCGAAACATCTTTAGCATTGTGCACGTCTAAAAATAGATATATGTAGTAAATTGTAGGTTTTATAACAACTGCGCTTTCCGCCTTAATTTAGGAAAAACTAATTTTAAAAAAAGTTATTAAACATTTAAAGTACTAAATTTCAAAATTATTTGTGATTTGTGATGGAGGTTTTTCATTTGCTTATGAAAATAAACAAATTTGGTTTATATTATTTGGCATGTTGATTTGCATATTAATATGAAATTTGGAAAATTAACAAATTATTTTTTATAATAAATTTTAAATTCAAGCCATTGTTGTAATTTGTTTAATTATTTGGTTTATCATTTTTGACATTATTTAATTAGTTACAGATAAATTTAGTACGGGCGCCAGGCAAATTGCAGAAACACTCAATATATAAAACAATTACTAAGCTTCCCAATACCATTCTCAATTCCTTTTTTATAATTTACCTTTCTACCTTACTTGGAAATAAGTAGACCTTATCTCCTGATAAGCATTCTACAATATAACGAAAAAATACAAAAAACCACTCCATTTAACAGTGGTATATTTAGTATTACACATTGTGTGTGATACTTACATGCTATTTAAAACTAAATTTACTCCTTAACTCTTCTAAAATTAAACTTTGAATAAAATAAATATTCAATAAAACTTAAAATTTAAAAAAAAAAAATTTCAATAAATATACTTACTTAAAATCTACATATTATGGTACCCATACACGATACGACCGTTGGCACAACTCGTTTAGTAATCAAGTTGTGTGTTGTGCCCACATACGATACAACCTATTCGTACAACTTCATTTTGCAAAAATTTACAGCTGGAAACAACAAATAATAAACACGCATCCCTTGAAGCAAAACAAATTAGGCTTAAATTTTGTGAAGCAATAAAACAATTGAAAGCTCTTTAAGTAAATTAAATGTTTATTGACATTCAAATTTGGTTTAAGATTTTTAATAAACTTTAAAAAATAAAACTTCAATGAACTGTTTTTAATCGCATATAATTTACTAATATTGGCTATCATTAAATAATTCATCGTAGAACTGAGCTCTAGTTTCATTTCAGCTGTGTTTTCCATTTTTATTCAGTATTCCCGTTAGTTTTCTTTGCTTTCAAAAACAAAATTAACCGACGACACGCAAAATTAAAATGAGAATGATGTACGAAGTCGCATGACTAACCCACAAACTTTGCAACGCGTTGGCACAACTTGCCAAAAAATCAAAAAATTTTGATTTTTCATACAACCAAGACACAACTTCATACAATAGGCCCACACTTTACAATCTTGATTACAACCTGCCCAAGTTGTGCCAACGGTTGTATCGTGTATGGGTTGCATAAAACATGATATATGCAAATACCGTCCAATATTCAACGTGCCTGAATACAGTATTAACCATTTGCGTAGAAGTATTTTACAATATGGCGTTTTCTTTTCTACATTAAAATTGTTGCCCTGTGAAAAGGTGTCTTTTTAAAATGTGTTGGCCGCCCTGTGAAAATGCAATTTTTTATATAACGAAAAAAGAACACAAATTAGAAAAGAGGGCAATGCCTTTTTTTAACAGCTGATAAACAAACATTTTCTGTTTATTTTATGAAATGTGTATACAAAAATGTTCAGTTGCCAGATTGCTAATTCATCTGCTTGAGAAAACAAAATTTTTTTTATATCTCATACAAATAAGCTGCCGCATAGTGGTCTTTTGTTTGTTTTATACGATACAAAATATAAAAATAATTATTAAAATCTAATTTTCAGACTCTTTCAACTCAAAAGACTTTTTGTAACATTTTCTGGTAACGCTGTGCAAGAATAAAAACCATGCGTTTTACAAGGCAATTTCTGCCCTGTTGATTTATGGCGTTTTCTTTTCTACATTAAAAATGTCGCCCTGTGAAAAGGTGCCTTTTTAAAATGCATTGCCCGCCCTGTGAAAGTGCAATTTTTATACAACGAGAAAAGAACACAAATTAGAAAAAAGTGCAATGCCTTTTTTTCAGCTGATAAGCAAACATTTTCTGTATATTTTATGAAATGTGTATACAAAAATTATCAGTTGCCAGATTGCTAATTCATCTGCTTGAGAAAACAAATATATATTTTTTTAATATCTCATACATATAAGCAGCCGCATAGTGTTCTTTTGTTTGTTTTATATGATACAAAATATAAAAATAATTATTAAAATCTAATTTTCTGACTCTTTCAACTCAAAAGACTTATTTTGAACATTTTTTGGTAACGCTGTGCAAGAATAAAAACCGTGTGTTTTACAAATTTCTGCCCTGTTGATTTGTTCAGGGCAAAAGTGCAATGCCTTTTTAGAAAAGAACACGCAACCCTTTCACAAGTCAACACATTTTCGAGAAAAGAACACAAAATTGCCCTCCCTGCGGGTAGTGTTGCCTTTTTTGGTAGAAAAGAAAACGCCATTAGTTTACAGCGATTTTATTTTTCCCTGCGTTTACTTCAGATGGTTGCCAACACTTTTTCTAAAAAATTTACTGAGAATTAATACTAGGTTTGGGAAAAAGACTTCGGTTTAATTAATTTAACTTGATTCTAGAAAAAAATTTTGAAATGTATAAAATAAGATAAAAACTGGTTTAATAGTTGTAAAGTAGTACAAATACAATGTGGTTTTATTATAGTTAATATGGATAAGAAAATAATAAAGAATTTTTTTAATTTAAATTTTGGCTTCACAAAGAATCTACATGAAGTGTTGCTACTGTTATTTTATTATTTTACTGCTCGTGCCATGTAATTACAAATTGAAATATTTTATTGAGGATTTTGTACATTATAAAATAGAATATTTTTACGTTTACTCACACTGAATATTGTGTATATTGTTTTCTGTTCTCATATTAACATGCGTGGGTAAGTTTGTTTTAATATATATAGTTTTCATGATTGAAAACAAAAAATAATTAGTTTTATGGCTTCTTTTATTATTTTTTTGTTTATATCCTATAACAAGTGCAAAACTGAATAAAAATGTGTAAAAAAAATTTTTGTAAAAATACTATTTAAAAGTACAATTGCGACAAAATTCTCTTTTATGCTTGGATATTTTCCTATAAATGTGTTTATGTGTAAGAACAAGTGTGTGCTCTTCATTTCTACACAAGTAAATAAATCAGTTTTTATAATAAACAATTTTATTCGGTTCCAGCTAGAGTTTTTAGTTATCTGGCGGCGGTTTATATATGTTTTTGTGGCGGCTTAAAAATATATTTAATTGTGTATTCTATGTGCTTGCTTGAAAAATGTATTTTTGTTTACTAACAGAATTACAGATTCTTTTTTAAATCTTTTTATCCGTATACAATTTTTAATGCATACACTGGAATGCATTTATTCATTTTTTAAATATTGTGTATGAAATTCTACAATTAATAATTCGTTGGAAGTATACTAATTTATATACATATGTGAGTCCATAAAAGTGTATTACAAGTTGAAAATTGTTATTCTTCACATAAATGCATGTCGCAAAAATCATATCAATACATATGTATGAACATTAAAATTATGATAAAATCTATTGCAAAAAAGGGGTAAGTTAAATATTCCTTGAGCTTAACCATATATGCCTGTACACATATAATGTTAAAAAAATATTCTTAACGACAAAGTAAAAAAGGAAATATCAAATTGTGTCTGTGTATGTATGTATACTAATTGTTATGATTTTCTTTTCTTTGCTGTGGGATATATGTACATATGTATGTACATACATTCATATATATGGATATATGAGCAGTAGCTCAATTTGAAACTTGACAAAAGTACAAATTTTTTTTCATTGCACACAATAAGTATCATAAACGACAGTTCTTAATCATACGTAAAAAATTGAACCCCCTAATTATATATTACAACTATAATAAAACTAGTTGTAATTTTACTGAATAGGTTGTCAGTTCGGTATTATGATTTACAACTAAACAAAACAATTACAACTAGTTAGTTTTCAGTTGTGTTGCAAAATTTTTAGTTATTATGGATTACAACCAATGTAATTACTGGTTGTGAGAACTGCCAAATTCTTACAAGCGCTCATTTGCAGTTGTGTTGTGGTTGTTTTACCGCCGAATTTGCATCGAAATGGAGAAAAAATTATAAGTTTAATATTTATGAAATATGGAAACAAAAATTAATGCATAAATGATATCTGCATTCAGCAAAAAAACGCAATGCGCAGCATAGTTTTTATATAGGGGAATCGCATTGCCTCGAATAGTTGGTCGCATACTGTTTTTTATTTCATTTAACAAATAGCAAAATGCACCTTTATTCAGGCGATAATTGATGAATCTGAATAATTAAGTTCATTCTTTTGTAATAAATGTTCTATTATGTTCAAAAAACATTTCTTACTTTGAGTATGTAATATAGATCCACACTTATATCCATTTTATATTATAATTACATATGTACACTTTATTTATTTTTACTTATATCTTTTAATTGCAACACCCTCTTGAAACGGCAATGAGTGACAAATTAGCTGTCAAATTTCCATTTAGTAAAGGAAAGGAAGGAGTTAAATATAACGAGTAGTTTGAAGACTATACTAGTTTTGGTTGTAATACGTAATAGCAAAATGATATTTAGTCTAGTTTACTTCAAAACAACACAACTAAACTGGTTATCAATTCATAATCACTGGGGAAAAATGCATTACAAGGTATTTTAAAGCAAGAAAAACCAAAACGAGAAAAGGTTCAATGTCAAAATAAAAACAGGAAATATTGTACAATATCTTGAAAACTATTTAATTTTAAGACTTCATTCCGAGTTTAATATTTTTGGGTAGCCCTTTACTGGTATAATAATCTTAAGTAATCAATTGGGAGATCCTGGTAGGATCGCCATTTAATAATCTTCAACTTATTAAATTACTGTTAACAGATGGCTATTGCATTTGCATGATAACGCGACAAATTCGATAGATGCCTTGGTTTGTAAAGCGAGGCACAAAACTCGACAGACGAGCAATTAATGCCCTTTTATTTTTGAGACTCAGAAAAATAGTAAGTCAAACAAGCTTAAGTATAAAACTGAATTTAATTCTTTATTATTAATGTACTCACTTATATACTAATTTACAAATTATCTGACACATTTTGCATTTCATTCATATGTCCAAAATGCCCTGTGCAATGTGGTGTTCTGCTTAAGGTGGTTATTACGGGTGGCAACTTTCTAAAAAGTTGAGTTTCTTTTCATACAAGGCAACCATTTTGCGAATATGAGTGGCAATTTTTTTTAGTTCAGTTGACGCAATTGTCAAATTCAGGCAACTGATTATTACGAGTTGCCTGTAACAACATAAAGGATCAAAATGGATAAGGTTAAGGTTTTTGCAATGAAATTTATTTATCCTTGAATTCTTTTTAGAGTAAGTGATATGTTGGAATGTTCCTGTTTTGATATTAATAAGTGACATTGTTTTATATAGATATATAGCTAGGAAGGCTATTTTATGGATAATGGTTTTTGCAATGAATTTTTTTGTATTTTTCTTTTTTATAAAATAAGTGGTACGGAAAATGTACAATATTTATGGCGTTTTCTTTTCTACAATAAAAGGCAACACTACCCCCAGGAAGGGCAATTTTGTGTTCTTTTCTCGAAAATGTGTTGCCCTGTGAAAGGGTTGCGTGTTCTTTTCTAGAAAATGTTGCCGTTTCGCAAATTGAAGACTCGACGCGTGTGAGCACAGTCTCACACTTATAAAAATAAACAATTTTTTAATAAAGATTATCAAGCTTATACAGCTCAAAGAAGAAAAAGTAATAAGACATAATGTGTAATCACAGCCTTTATGATTATATATTCCGGCTCAAAAATGAATTGCAACCAACTTTTATTGGTGTGTTTTGGAAGTCATTCTTCTATACGCAACCCGTTTTTTTGTCATCCAATTTATGTTTTCTCCGTAACTTGGGCCATAATTATATACATATCGAAAATATTCATATAGAAACTCAAGTTACAAACCAAAACTACTATTTGTGAAATTAAAGTGGTTATTACGGATGGCAACTTTTTAAAAAATTAAGTTGCCTTTCATGCGAGGCAACCATTTTGTGATTATGGATGGCAACTAGAACAGACAGCTGATTCTTTCGTTGCCTTAGTAGTTGTCTGCAATTTTTTGTTGCGATTATGAATGGCAACGATTTTTTAGTTAAGTTGACAGAACTGTCAAATTCAGGCCACTGCTTCTTACCAGTTAAGGTTACCAGTTAGATTAAGGTTTCTGCAATGAAATTTATTTATTTTATTTGATTTATTTTTAGAATAAGTGATATGCTGGAATGTTCCTGTTTTAATATTTATAAGTGACTTTGTTTTATTTATATATATAGCTAAGAAGGCTGTTTTTTTATAGGATAAGGTTTTTTGCAATGAATTATGTATTTATTTTTGATTTTTTTTATAGAATAATTCGTACGGAAAATGTACAACATTTAGTTTTTCTTATTATCAAGACGTTGAGGAATTTCGAGTACCTATTTTGAAACCAAAAAGTTTTTCTTTAAATATTTAATAGTGTTTAAAATATTTTAAAAATAAAATATAATAAAAAATAAAATATAGCATTCTTCTTTTGCTATAAAAAAGATTACATGATATTAGCAGCGCGTTAATCGTCATCAGTGTGCATTTCAATTCGAGGAGACAGTGATGTATTGTGTTCTAAATTGTTAATCAAGTAGATAAGAAAGACAAATTGTTTTTATTAAGTTTATTTTTTTATTTATAATATATATTCACATTGTGTTGTGAAGAACTGAAAATTTTGATATACCTGCATTTCTAGAATGACGAAAAATTTTACGTTCTTTTTATTATAAATTCCAAGAATCTTTTATTGTTTTTAAGTCTAATATATTAATTTCCCAGTCTTTTAAATTATATTAAATAAAACAATATTAAAAAATACAATGCCATTTTCAATTACGAAAGGGAACGCATAATGTTGTTACGAATCAATAATCCTGTGTCTAGATCGTCTTCAATTTGCGAACTTCATTTTCAACTTCTTCGCTTTGAACACAATTAACAATTTTTATTTTCTGAGATATTCAATTGGCAACTCAACGCAAATGGCAACCTTTTTAAGTTGCCATTCATAT
This sequence comes from Ormia ochracea, assembly GCA_963402855.1. Classification (NCBI taxonomy): domain Eukaryota; kingdom Metazoa; phylum Arthropoda; class Insecta; order Diptera; family Tachinidae; genus Ormia; species Ormia ochracea. The sequence continues at coordinate 3,532,260 of OY727110.1, read as the reverse complement.
TGTATTTCTCTATAGTTGAAAAAAAAGAAATTTGACTTACTATTGATTATTTCATAAGCACGGTCCAGTACTTTAGCAATGAACTGTATGTGGAGCATGTGGAGTGTCATAGATATTAAATTAATAAATTTGGTTTATTCTTATAAAAATATTGCGAGATGTTTCTGTGGAAAGGTGTACATCACCATCACATCTGATGGCTAAAAACGTTCTTAATAGCCTTTTCCATTAGAGTTTTGTTGAAAACTTATTGTTCACTTGAAATTTTTCTTAGAAGTGAACACACAAATTTTTAATCGGATTTAAATCAGGGGGCTAGGATCATGTTTCTACGACATTGGATCGTTATCAGCAAATTCAAGTTATTCAGAGGATTGATTGTATATCTTTTTAAAAATGCTTAAATATATTATCTGATTCATATTCCTATTGATAATGCAAAAGTTTCTCGCCCTAAGAACCGAAGCAGCCGCACATCATTACTTGGCCAATTCTGGTTTACCAGTAGGTCTAAGATTTCACTCAAGAAGTTTCTGCTTTGGTCTCCGCCACACATGTGATGGGGCGTCAGAAAGAAAAGCATATAAATTCTTAGTTATATAATTATTTTTATTTGATTTATTTTACTGATTAAAGTTTTGCGACGAGGTTCTTTACCGTGAAAATTTTGCCGTTCTACGAAAATTTTGGGTATTTTGGGTACGAAAAAGTGACTGCTGAAAACCGAGCCGAGAATGCCAGTGAGATAAAACTGGTGGGTTACTTTGGTTTGCGATGCGTAAGTGATGTATCGATGAGTGCGGGAAAACAGTTTCAAAGACTTTTTTTAGCGTACACTCTTGCTTTTTAATGGTTTAAAAAAATGGATATCAGTCAAATAATAAGTGAAATTTTTTCCCGGCCTGCTTTGTGATACCAAAAAAAAACAAATTGTATCACAATCGTGTTTGTGGGGGAAAGCTGTGGACATCGGTTGCAGCAGAAATAAAAGTACCAAGTAAGTAATATTACATATTATTTGAGTTTATTGAGTCATAGATAGTTACAAAAGTGATCTCTAATTAATCTACTATTTTGATGCTGGTTTTATTAAATTTATTAGGTGGTTCCTTTGTGTTTTGCACCTCAACTTCCTCCCTCAAGTTTTCACATAAAAACCTTCTCAATCATTGATAATATTGTGCAGTAGGCAAAATTAGTTTTATAAATTACCTCGGCAAGGAAGGATCGGTTTCCAAAATACTCTAAATTTGGCATTTATAAGTCTAAAAGCTCGTATTCAATACCCTTCCTAGCCCTTGAAATGCGCGCATTAAAGTACTTGTGGCCTTCAGTGCAGTTTTTTCTGCTATATGAACGTAATAAATATTCCAAAAGGCTCCATCACGAAGAAAAACATATGGGAAGTTTTTGGTTTGTATTTGGTAGACTTTTTCTTTGCGGTACTTGCAGTTCCTCAATTTTCAAAGATTTATAAATTTGAGAAGAACTGAAAGTACCACCATCACGTTGCTTTCCATACCCTCCAATTTCGATCGCAATAACTTTGCTGTTGGCATCAGAAATACCTTGCAACACAATGGAAAAAAATATTTTGAGCCAGAACTTGTTGGACACTTGATAAATGTGTATAGCACCAATGCAATTTGGATAGCTCCGTAAATTCCAGTATTGGGCTGCAACATCTTCTAATGGCGTTTTCTTTTCTACAAAAAAAGGAAACACTACCCGCGGGGAAGGCAATTTTGTGTTCTTTTCTCGAAAATGCGTTGCCCTGTGAAAGGGTTGCGTGTTCTTTTCTAAAAAAATGTTGCCCTTTCGCAGTGCAAAATGCATTACACTTTTGCCCTGAACAAATCAACAGGGCAGAAATTGCCTTGTAAAACACATGATTTTTATTCTTGCACAGCGTTACCAGAAAATGTTCAAAAAAAGTCTTTTGAGTTGAAAGAGTCAGAAAATTAGATTTTAATAATTATTTTTATATTTTGTTATCATATAAAACAAACAAAAGAACACTATGCGGCTGCTTATTTGTATGAGATAATAAAAAAGAAAATATTTGTTTTCTCAAGCAGATGAATTAGCAATCTGGCAACTGATCATTTTTGTATACACATTTCATAAAGTATACAGAAAATTTTTGTTTATCAGCTGTTAAAAAAAAGGCATTGCACTTTTTTCTAATTTGTGTTCTTTTCTCGTTGTATAAAAAATTGCACTTTCACAGGGCGGGCAAAACATTTTAAAAAGGCACCTTTTCACAAGGCAACATTTTTAATGTAGAAAAGAAAACGCCATAAGTGTTTTAAGTTGGTGGCGGCGCATAGCATTTGAGTGCTTTCTTTTGCAAGTAGTTCAACAGTTGATTTGCCAAGTCTAAACGAAAAAACCAGCAACGCAACGATGTACCACTAGCCAAATATTTATATTAAGTGATCGTGCTTTGTTAAAATTTTTGTAATATGAAAAATTTTTTTTATTTTCTTTTTTTTAGAGGAAGATTTGAAGAAAAAATGGAAATATTTGCGCGACCAATTCCGGAGTGAACTGCGGAAGACTTCAACACAAAAGTCTGTAGGCTTATTCTGAATTCCGATGCAATTGTCAATGCGATGCGATAAAGAATTGCGGTGCAATAGTAAATTGGTATTCTGCAACACTTTCGCAAATCGCCATCGCATTTTATTTGAAATGGCGGCAACAGCGGCCAAAATTAACAACGCTGGTACCAGTAAATGTCAAATTTAATCTTACAAAAGGAAAAGAAATTTGCTATTGCAGTTACAAAATAAAATAAATTTATTTAATATTTGTGTAATTGTGTAATTTACTAAAAATGGATTTTGTTGCTCTATGGTTTTATGATGAAGAGGAGCATGAAGCAAATCGGATATTCTAAGTTGAATGTATAAAGGTAATTTATTTTGTAGCCTTAAAAACAATTAATTATGAAAAACATTTCTATTCCAGTTTTGTAAAAAATTTTAGACTAACCCAAGAGGCATTTTTATACGTTTTAAATAATATTGGCTCCGAATTGAAATAAACCAGCTTCAATAGTACTAGTAATAACAATTACACAAACATTGCTAGAAATATAAGAGATGAAATAAAAAACAATATAATTTAAAAACTAACAGTCTTCTTTTTATTTAGAAACTTAAAGGCACTTCTTTGGTTATATATTTCATTCATTTTGCTCAAAAAAAAAAACTTAAAAAAATTAATTAAATAAGTGAACAAAATTATAATTTTTTACATACATTTTTGTGTTTTGCGGTTGCTGTTTTGCTGCCGAATAAACTTTTCGATTATCGAATGTATCTGACATTAGCTTTCTCAATACGGAATACCGACTTTCCACATTTTCGCATTTGAAATGCGAATAAAAAAGAGTACTATGCTTACATCGCAATACAGAATACCAGTTGTTCGCATTTGCACGTTTTCGCATCGCATTGACTATTGCATTGGAAATTCAGAATAAGCCTACTGGTGATGCTGGTGAAACTGCGTCACTCCTTTTTTAAAAAGGTCAGGGGGTTACTCCCGTTTGCGATGCGTAAGTGAGATGCGTTAATAAATTAATTTGTTATTCTATAACATTAACGCAAGTCTTTGCGCATATCATATTGAAAAAGTGGCAATACGGACATCATAAAATTAAAAATGGTAATGCAGTGCTTTATCAAATGCCAAAATGCATATAAGAAAGCCGGCAAGAACTTTTGTCAATTGTTGACATTAATGATTCTAGCAATGATCAAAGAACTATACCGAGGTAGAAAACATATTTTTTTTCATAATAACACCTATTGGTGCATTTATTTTATAGCAATCTAGCATACTTAACACTAATAAGCTATTTGACTTTAACTTAAATTGATACGGTTAAAATTACAAAGTACTTGTCCTATGATATACACTTTTTATTTCTGTTAAAGTTAAATATTTTGGTCACTATATACGTTCATGTGACTGAGTTTGATGTTTTGTCTATTTGTTAGCTCACTATTTTACACAAGTTCAAAAGGTTTCACTCGTTTTAATCGTCTGATTATATCAACATTGTCAAATAGCTGGTGAGCCTCAGTGTTGATATGGTGTTGAAGTCTTTGTTCATGACTTTGTGCAAATTTTTTGATAACGTTGTCGACAATCTCCACATCCAAATCCATATGTATATTGTCATTTCTGATGTACCATGGAGCATTAACTATGGCACGAATTACTTTATTTTGAAATCGTTGAAAAATCATTCTATTGCTTTGACTGGTGCAGCCCCAGACCTGAATACCATAAGTTCAGATTGGCTTGAGGACTTGCTGATACAAGAGTAACTTGTTGTATATTGACAGGGGAGAATGCCTACCCAATAGCCAGTACATTTTTCTTTATTTTAATTTGAGTTCTTCTTGTTTTTTCTTGGCGTGGTTTCCACCTCAGTTTTGCATCAAGGGTCATGCCAAGATATTTCGCTGAATTCTCGTATGGAACTATTTGATCATTTATGTGGACTGGTTTGTGGTCGATTCTTTTATTAGTGAAATCAGCATGCACAGATTTGGTTTCGTTGAGTTTTATACGCCATTTGACTATCCAGCGTTTTATCTCAGTAATGGCTGTTTGTAACTTTTCTGCTGATTCAATGTTGTTGTCACCAGTGGCCATTATTGCAGTATCATCAGCTAACGTAGCAACTGTGTTATTTATAAAAGTAGGCAGATCACAAGTGTACAGGAGATAAAGGACTGGTCCAAGTACACTTCCTTGTGGTACACCTGCTTGTACATTCTTTAGATCAGAATAGGCATCTTCTTAGTTTATTCTGAAATAACGTTCTGATATGTATGATTTTATGATATTTGAATACTGAGCAGGAAGAAACATTTGCAGTTTATGATTTAACCCTTCATGCCAAACTTTGTCGAAAGCCTGTGCAACATCCAGAAATATTGTCGAACAAACTTTTTTCTCTTCTAGTGCTTTTTCAATTATATTGGTAATTCGATGTACTTGATCAATCGTAGAGTGTTGATTTCGGAAACCGAACTGGTGATCAGGAATGAGTTGTTTTTCCTCGATGATTGGTTTCAACCTTTTCAAAAGCAGTTTCTCGAAGAACTTTGACATAACCGGCAGCAATGATATTGGTCGATATGATGTTGCTTCATGAGGCGGCTTCCCTGGCTTTGGTATCATAATGACTTCTGTAAATTTCCATATTTGTGGCACATATTGTAGGCGAAATGTTGCATTAATTATGTTTGTTATTTTCAATAACGCTTTTTTTGGAAGTTCCTTTAGTATTTGACCAGTAATAAGATCAAATCCAGGTGCTTTTTTGGGATTGATGTTGGTTTTGATATCTCTTTTGACTTCAGCTAGTGTGACGTGTGGTATCGGTCTCTCTGATTTACAATATTAGGTAGAGGATCAGTGTTATTGGCTGCATTGGGTTGAAAAATATTTTCAAGGTGATTTGCAAATATTGCTGCTTTTTGTTCATTATTTCTGGCCCAACTACGCATTGATTGGAGGTATTTGCATAATTGGTCTCTTTAGATTTTTAGTAGTCTTCCAAAGTGAATACCCAGTACTTGAGTCAGAGGAATGTACTTGAATGTACAGAGGAAGTCACTGATTTCATTTCTTAATTGTGATGTTAAATAATTCAGTGTGGTTTTGTGGCGTGGATTTCTGGTTTGATGCCATTTTTTCCTCGCCTTCCATTTTTCTGAAACAAGATTAACTATTTCTTTAGGATAGTGATTACCTTTCAATTTTCTTTTAATTTCAGGTGTATTTCGCTACGCTGCGTTCTGAATATCACTGACCAGTTTTTCACTTCAGAATCCAGTTGTTCTTCGGTTTGTAGTGGTACTGCTAATTCAATTTTATCTTCCACTGATTTTCTAAAGCTTTTCCAATCTGTTTTTTTTGCTAACTAAGCACGGATTAGTTGACTTAGAAATTATAGTTTCGCTCAGTGTTAATACTATAGCCGAATGGTCCGAGTTTAATTCCAGGATTTCATCTATTTGCATGTAGTTACTTGATAAATTTTTAGTGACGAAAAAGTCTATCAGATCTGGTACTTTGCTATGATCAGTAGGCCAGTATGTAGGTTTTCCAGTAGAGATGACCTCACATTTATAATCTTGAATTGCATTTAACAATTCTTTTCCTTTTGTTGTTGTAAGTCTCGATCCCCAATGTGTGTGCTTAGCATTGTAGTCACCACCGATGATGAATCGATTTCCTACAGTTTTGAACAGTTCTAAATATCTTTGTTGTTTAATATTGTGCTTTGGAGGGCTATATAGGCTAGCTATGGTAATCTTTTGATTTTTGGTTCTAATACTTATCATCGTGGCTTGAACATCTTCTGACTGAATTTTGTTTTCTTCGAAATGTGCTATATTTTCTTTATAATTATTGCACTTCCACCTTTTGCAGCGTTTTCTGGATGGGTTGTGTGATATATCTTATAACTTAGAAATTTACTAAATGATTGTTTAGTTAGATGTGTTTCTGATATTAGGCACACATCCACTTTATTTATGTCTAGGATTGCTTGCACCTCAGTTTGACGTTTAGGCAATCCATTTGCATTCCACGACAAAATTTTAATTGTGTTGGCCATTACTTCTTTTTTGATTTGGGAGTAGTTTTTTTTGTTACTACTTTCCAATTTATTCACTCTCTCATTCATTTTTGAAAATGATTTTTCAAGTTCAGTCATTTTGTTCAGAATGAGTTGTAGACTTTGGTTAATGTCATTGTTTTGCTTGTTTGCCATTTTTTTTTCTACTGTGTTCATTTTAGTGACTGAGGCGTAAGTTATCTTATTTTGTATGTTCTTAGTTTTATTTTCACTCTGCATCTCTGGAGCGTATTTAATATTATTTTTGTTGACTTTATTAGTTTCACCAAGTTCAGATTTTTGGTGTTTGTTGGTCCTCAGTTTTTGTAATTCTTTTGCTACAATACATCCTTTGTAGTTGGCTGGATGATTTCCTCCGCAATGGATACATTTGGGTTCACTTTTGCCACTTTTTTGGCATTCCACTGTATGGTGCTTACATTATTTTATCATTAACAGGTGTTGGTGTACTTGTTTTTGATGAGAAGTTGTTGATCCTGCAGCCCTCGAAAAAGTAGCCGGTCTTCCTCTTAGCAGATTTTCCTTGAGCTCATCAATTTGTTTTTGTAATTCCGATGCGAACGCATTCAATCGGGTGATCTCATTATTTGCATCCTGCCGACCATTGGTCGCATATTGCCATTGATTGTACAGTAGCTGTTCATTTTGGCTTCGTTGACAATTTTCTTGAAATAATATCTGATTTTGTTGACTAAGATATTATTTCAAGAAAACATATGAAATAAAAAATAATTTGTCTTTGAGATCATAAAATCATGTTAACATTTTTAATGGTTAAATAAATATTGCTGTATAAAAATATAAAACTATTTATTTTGCACTAACAAAATTTAAACTTAATAAAAAAAAAGACACCCAATACGATAAAAATATACATATATTTTTTAAATATACTTATTGTTAAAAGTAAGGAAGTTACGAGGAAACGAACTACGAAAAGTATTTCAGAACTTTTAGAAATAGAAAAAAAAAATTAATTTTGCTTGAAAAAAGAAATTTAGAAAAAAACAGTATTGGACGAAGATGAGGCCTTTTTCTTAACATTATTGCCGCATATTCGGAAATTGGAGCCGAAAAAAAAATTTTTGTGTAGGATGGAAATGCAAAATACAATCTACAAAAAAATACGTATGGCAAAGGCAACCGTTTGTCAGAACTCACGTTGTGATACAATTTCCTTACCAATTAGCATCTCCTCTGAACGTGTAATCAATTGATTTGAGCACAATAGGACATTTTCAGTCCAGTAGATTTGTGCTAATTCAAATCACAAATGAAACAACCACTTCATCATTTGCCTCCATATAAATTGGAAGTGAGCCATCGTTGGACCAAAAATTAACAGAAAAGCAGACGTAAATTTCTAACGATGACTCGATATACAAATAGTTGTTTGTAAATGCAATTTATTACATGAAGTAAAATTTAAATAAACAAAGAAGTTACTGGCACCTTAATAAAATTTGTCCAGTTTTTTCTTATTTTCACAATTATCTTCTCAATTTCTGCCCTGTTGATTTGTTCATGGCAAAAGTGCAATGCCTTTTGGACTGCGAAAGAGCAACATTTTTTAGAAAAGAACACGCAACCCTTTCACAGGGCAACACATTTTCGAGAAAAGAACACAAAATTGCCCTCCCTGCGGGTAGTGTTGCCTTTTTTTGTAGAAAAGAAAATGCCATAAAATCGTCCGCGTTCCTAACGGGGTATTGATGTGTATTTTTAACATATTGTACACTATTAGCAAGATATCTCGGTGCTAGGTTGTGCTTGATTTTAAAAATCGTCATTAAAACGTTTAGCTTTAGTTTTTGATCAATACCTAACCATCTTAATGCTTCAAGCATGAAATTTACAGGGGTGTAGAGATTGCATTTGATGATACATCGCATAGCTTTATTTTGCAATTTCTGTAAACTTTCGATCTGTGATTGATTACAACACGTATATAATACCGTAGAGCAGTATTCAAAATGGGGTTTCATAATTGTGTTGTAGATCTGTATGGCTGTTAGAGTATCAACTTTATTTCTTATTCTTCTCAAAAAACTGATTTTTTTTTGCAGTATTTTTGCATATGTAATCTATGTGTTCTTTGAATTTTAGTTCATTGTCTATTATTACACCTAAGTATTTAATTTTTTGTACTTGTTCGATTTTGTTTTGGTTTATGATTAGATTTAGTTCACTATCACAATTTATTAATATCACTTTTGTCTTTTTTTCATTTAGTTTTAGCCTGTTCATTTTCAACCAATTATTTATATTCTGTATGTCGCATTCTAACAACTGTTTGCATTCGTCAATTGTGTCTCTCACTGTATATAATAGCGTATCATCTGCATACATTACAATTTTTGATTTTTTTTATTATTTTTACGATGTCGTTTATATATATTATAAAGAGAAGTGCACCAAGAATTGATCCTTGAGGCACCCCCGTTTTCACATACACGTAACTTGATTTTGAACACTTAACTTTAGTTTGTTGCCTGCGATTTAAGAGGTATGTTCTAAACCATTGTAATTCCTTTCCTCTTACTCCATACATGTATAATTTTTTAATAAGAATTTCTAAATCAACAGTTTCAAATGCTCTTTTAAAGTCAAGAAATAATGCCGTAATGTTTGTTTTCCGTGAACAATTTTTCCATTCGCCTATGATATAATTTATCGTACTTTCACACGAGTGGCTTTTCCGAAAACCTGATTGATTTATAAATAATAACTGATTCACTTCTAAATAGTTTTCTAACTGTTTGCATTATGGAAATAACAGTATTTTGTCATTAGGCCTTAGCGAAAAAGGTACAAATATTGTTCGCCAGTTAAGTCTAAATGAATTAAAAACAGCAATTAATATTACCTCATCGAGCAGTAATAATGACCCCGTCCCTGATTTAGAGACTGGTGAGGTGAAATTACGCGATGCAGATATAATTACATAACAGCTCCTTCAATTAAACTTAAAAAATGACGCTGAGGGTAAATTTGAAGAACAGCAAAAGACAGCATGCGCTAAAGCGAAACGTAAAAGAACGCAAAGTAATTGAGACTTAAAATGATTTCAATTTTTTGAAATTTTAGATTTTCTAGATTTTTTTTCCGTAAATTAACACGTCCTGTGAGTTTTCATATGTTACTCGACATTGCTCCATTTTGCGGATCCAAAGCTAAAAATCTACCCAATATTGATCGCAAACAAAAGAAACTTCTTTATGCTTTATATGGCGTAGTTGAACACTCTGGCAAAATGTCAGTATGCAGTCACTATACCGCTTACGTTAAGGTGCGTCAAAAATTAAGTAAATACGAGGGTGGTGTACTCATTCTTCTTTGTTTTTGTATTATGCTTGACCCTTATCCAATCAGTCTCTTTAGCTAACTCATCCTCATCTGTATGAAAATCAGTCTCTTTATCATTAACAGGTGTTGGTGTACTTGTTTTTGATGAGAAGTTGTTGATCCTGCAGCCCTCGAAAAAGTAGCCGGTCTTCCTCTTAGCAGATTTTCCTTGAGCTCATCAATTTGTTTTTGTAATTCCGATGCGAACGCTGGAGGTTTATACCACAGGGCAGTAAAGCAGAATTGGATCAAGACGACGAGCAAAGTAAAAAACTAGATGAACTACTAGCACGCGAAAAAGCGAGAGATTTACGCATGAAAGCGGCTAATGATAGCGATGATTTTTCAAATCATCGATGATTTTTCAAATCATCGATGATTTTCAAATTGGGTTCTTATACCACCACCTCGTCCGAACATGAGGAATCTACGTCAAATCATTTTACGGGCTCCGAGAATGCAGCAGATGCAGCTGGCGGCTACACAGAAGCAAGCGATGTACAGGTGCCATTGGGGAAATGGTATTATGTGTCAGATTCTCGTGTATCTGATGCAAGCGAAAGTGAAGTTTTAAATGCTCAAGCATATTTGTTGTTCTATAAACGTATTTATTAAAAACAATAATAGTGAAAAATTATAAGTAAAGGACTATAGCAGGCTGCAATATGGAAACAGGGATGCTACTTCTTAATGAAATATTCATCTTTCGAAAAAAGGGAATATTTCATCCATTTTTAGGTTATCAAAGGCCCCTACAAAATGTGATGGTGAAAAGCGACAGAGTGTAATCTTTTCCTTCTAAGTATATTTCTTTAACCATATTTTTAATTTATTATTATTATTATTATTTTTTTTTTTTTTTGTTAAAATATAAAACTGTGGTTTTTAAATTAATACTTCCAAAACGACATTTATTAAGCATTTCCTGTTGTACGTTGAAAATAATACTTTATATGATTTTTTGGGAAGCTGTATTTTTTTGAATACTCCCTATTTGTTTGGCTATTTTAATTTCGAATGCATTTTTGTTTATGCTTTGATCATTAAAAAAATTCAAAATTATAAGTATAATATAAAACATGAGTTGATTATTCAGAATTAAGTCTAGTACGCATCTTTGCCTGAATTTCAGACTGTCATATTTGTAAAATGTGAGAATGTAAAAATTTAATTAAATCTGGTTTCATAAGTATTGAACAATTTTTAACAAGTGCCAATAGTTGCTCTCTTTCGCAATTTGAAAAATTTTGTATTCTATAACTCCTCCCGGTAGTAACTCATAAAAAAAGGGCGAAAAGACATTGAAATTTTAAGCTTGTTGTCTATAAAAGAACAGTAAATTTCTGATCGATTTTATTGCATATTATTTTATTTGTATCCTGCATTTGTATGCGTATTTGCCGATTTTTCCTGAAATTTAGAGAGAGATCAGTATTATGGCGTTTTCTTTCTACAAAAAAAGGCAACACTACCCGCAGGGAGGGCAATTTTGTGTTCTTTTCTCGAAAATGCGTTGCCCTGTGAAAGGGTTGCGTGTTCTTTTCTAAAAAATGTTGCCCTTTCGCAGTGCAAAAGGCATTGCACTTTTGCCCTGAATAAATCAACAGGGCAGAAATTGCCTTGTAAAACACATGGTTTTTATTCTTGCACAGCGTTACCAGAAAATGTTCAAAAAAAGTCTTTTGAGTTGAAAGAGTCAGAAAATTAGATTTTAATAATTATTTTTATATTTTGTATCATATAAAACAAACAAAAGAACACTATGCGGCTGCTTATTTGTATGAGATATTAAAAAAAAAATATTTGTTTTCTTAAGCAGATGAATTAGCAATCTGGCAACTGATCATTTTTGTATACACATTTCATAAAATATACAGAAAATTTTTGTTTATCAGGTGTAAAAAAAAGGCATTGCACTTTTTTCTAATTTGTGTTCTTTTCTCGTTGTATAAAAAATTGCACTTTCACAGGGCGGGCAATGCATTTTAAAAAGGCACCTTTTCACAGGGCGACATTTTTAATGTAGAAAAGAAAACGCCATTAGACTTAATGCGTTCGTTTGATAACAGCTGATGAATATTTTTTCAGTGAAAAGTATACAATCCTTCGATGGCAAAGTTTTCAACGATTTTCATTTCAATGGAGTTTCTTACTTTAAATAACTATTTTTAAATTAAAATTTAAATAAAGAAATTTGTATGTATGTATGTAATCAAATTTTAGGCGGAACTGATGATGTATTTCGAAAGCTTTTTAAATAAATTAATTAATTGTTTTAATTTTAATTAATTCCTTCAACGATAACTAATTTTTTAATTAACTACCTTTTCACATTTTTCATATGCAGAAAATATTCTTTACTTTGGTTTGCTTTTCAAGGATTTGGAAAGCTTTACATCTTTTAATGGACCATTAAATAACTCCAATTCCGCAATGTTTCTTATTGTTTCTACTTTTTTAAAGTACCTTATTACTAATCGTCTAATGCACACTGATGGTTGTCTACGCATTTAAGATTTTTTTTTGCAAATTCCTTTTTTTTTAGTTTTCTAGTAAGCTGTTATATAGCTTAATTATTAATCTTATAACAATGTATTGTTATGCTCGTATAACGATGACATTTTATAGTTTACATAAATGAAATAGAAAAAACATTACATAAGTGTGAAGTAATTATGTATGCAGGCGGTACATTAATCGTTAATAAGGCGGAAACCGAAGATATGTGTTATGATAATATAAGGGGGGAGACATATCCGATAGAATAACCTTATTTTTTTTTTCTTACTCCTGTAAGAAAAAGTTACCGGTATTAATTATTTATGTTTAATAATACGCAAACATTTAAAGTGTAATGAACATATAGAGTAGATCTGTAACACAATAGGAGGAAAAATCTGTTCATTTTGAGTACGGGTCATATGTACTCCTGATGCAATTATCAACAAATTTCAAGACTACAGAAACTACAAAATATCTTAGTGAAAAAAATAAATGAAAATATAAAGTTAAAAAAGTGAATAAATATCTCTAATTTTTAATCTCTATTTGCGCGATAAGCCTGTGCTGTTTCGCTGAAGGCATTGGGTTCTTATGCTACCCATACACGATACGACCGTTGGCAAAACTCGTTTAGTAATCAAGTCGTTTTCATTTTGCAAAAAATTTACAGCTGGAAACAACAAATAATAAACACGCATGCCATGAAGCAAAACAAATTAGGCTTAAATTTTGTGAAGCAATCAAACAATTGAAAGCTCCTTAAGTAAATTAAGTATTTATTGACATTCAAATTTTTTTAATCTAAAAAATTTTTCAAAAATAAAAAAAATAAAAAGTACCAAAAAAAAAAAATAAAACTTATATAATTTACTAATATTGGCTATCATTAAATAATTCATTGTAGAACTGTGCTCTAGTTTCATTTCAGCTGTGTCTTCGATTTTGAATTACTTTTTTTATTATTTTCTTTTACACTTCTTTTATTTTCTTCGCTCTAAAACCAAATTAACCGACGACACGCCTCTCTCCCTCAAAATTTAAAATGAGAATGAGGTACGAATTCGCACGACTGACCCACAAACTATACGACGCGTTTGCACGACGTGCCAAAAAATCAAAAAATTTTGATTTTTCATACGACCGAGACACAACTTCATACGACAGGCCCACTAACGTTACGACCTTGATTACGACCTGCCGAAGTTTTGCCAACGGTCGCATCGTGTATGGGTTGCTTTAGTCAGCGTGTAGAGGCGTTCATTAAAAAACTGATTTTGATTTTCTCCGAGAGGCAGTTCAAAATAAAAAAAAAACGTGGACCGGGCCCAGCTAGTACTTCTATAAAAGGCAATTAATTCTGCGATAGCCAAAATTTACTCAATTACAGAAACGCTTTTAAATACCCTTGTTCACCCTTTTTGTAACTAGATGGGTTAAATTAAAAAATAAAACTTGTAAGAACAACGGTATGATTTTATTTTCCAGTAATTTAATAATATAGGTTTTACAACAATTTGTGTGAAGCCCCTCGATGGTATAATAGTTAGTATTCCCGCCTGTTACGCTGGTGTCAGGGGTTCAATTCCGCGGAGAGCCAGAAGCCAAAGGCCTCAGTAGCCAGTGCTTCTATACATATTGCAATTATATTCATATAATTGGAATATTTGGTAAATAAATAAACAATTTGTGTGAACACTGCCATAAACTTTTGAGGACAGAAATGTATTATTTACAACTGTTTTAAAAAAACAGTTGATCGTGTGATAAAGCCGTTATTTAAAGTATGTATGTACGTATTCGTTTTATGTATATATGTTCATACCATGGAATTTTAGAGCTTGTACATATGCATACATATATGCTTACATGGAGCAAATAACAAAATAGGCAAAAAGATAAAAAAATGATGTATATATAACAGTGTTTGCTGTAACAATAATAATACAGTGTGACCGTTAACATTCGCCTTTTAGGGGAACTACTCATAAGTTAGTTTGCTTTCATAAGGTTTTCCGACTTCTAAAACTGCTATTTTGACAACAGGCCGCTCAAACGTAGTGGTTCTGGTCTTTACTTTTAAGTGTCCATCCAGAATGTTTTTGCTGTGATATATGTATTTACATATATATTTTTGTATAATTTCATGTAGTTTTTATATTCAAACATCCGAAAGGAAAAATTACAATATAAACAAAGAACAGTTGTTTTCGAATTCGATGTTGGCGTTTGTTGATTTTTATTCCCTCTGGTTCTATGATTTATATTATCCTGGGAAATTGATTCCATGAGAGTGTTGGCTGAAATTTCTTATTATGTATGGTTTTTAGAACACATGTAATCTTACTACTAATTACGTACCACTAAAGGTTTTTAAATTTGTTCACCGCCGTTTGCTGCAAAATTTACAAATTTTAGCGTAAATACACAAATATTATTATACACGCATTATGTTTATGCCCATGTGGAACGCATGCAGTCGCAAATCCCATCTCTGAATGTTGTTGACATAAGGGTAATTTTTTTGAAAAATTTACAAAGCTTTTGCGTATGTACACAAATATTAATATACACGCATTATGTTTATGCCCATTTGGAACGCATGCAGGCGCAAATTCCAGCTCTGAATGTTGTTGACATTAAGGGTATTTTTTTTGAAACGGCATTCATTTTAAATTTTTATTTTATTTTTAGGTAATTTGCTGGTTCACGATGTTGATGCATCCACTACACCAAAATGGTAGCACCTAAAGTTTAGTAATAATGTGTCAAATTTCAAATTTTTATTTCATCCCCAAATTTTTCTCATAAAAAGCGAAAGACTGAGTTCATATTGTGTAAATAAAGCAGTTAATAATACATTTGAGTTACAATAATTAATAACTGCAGCTTAATGTCAAGAATAAAAAACATTTTAGATTAACCTATATGAGAAGGATAAATGGAAACCATATTGCCTCATTACCTTGTACGGTAATAGAGAGAGAAACGGAGATATAGAATCGAAATAATATTGTATATATGAATTTTATATTATTGCAACTGTTTTGTAAACTACAAGAGAAATATACACATATAAGATTAGATACATAATTTTTATTATATATGTATATGCATAAAAAAATTTAAGAAATATGAAGTTAAAACCGAGCTACTGTAAATATAAATCAATGTCTTTACTATTTTATGAAAACATATATAAAAATAAAACCATACCTTGCTCGGAATATGCAATAGTAAAAGCACGCTCTAGAAAAAGAAAGGCATTGTTTGGCTTACCAATTCGTTTGTTGTTATATGGAGTTCAGTGGTTGATTCTGTGGCGGTCAGCGGTAGCAGTGAAGGAAGATGGTGCTACGATGCAGCATGTAACAAAAAATTTGAATTCGACACAAACGCAAATCTTTTTATCTGGTGATATAGTGGCTCAATTTACTTTACCTCAGATATCAATAGGTAGTGGCGGTGAACAATATTCAAGTAATTCCGGTGGACTACCTCCCACGTCAACAATATCGTCAAGTACTGGAAACTCTTCAACAACATCTTCATCACTTGGTTCATCGTCTTCTCCGACAGGAAATGGTAATTCAAAAAATTATCTTACACATTTGGCATACGATTATAAACGAAATGTTTTTTATGCGGGAGCAACAAACAAAATTTTGCAGTTAAATGAAAATCTTAGAGTATTGTCGCAAGCCGTATCTGGTCCTAAAAACGACTCACCTCAGTGCCATGCTAGCGGTTGCTCAGTAGATGTTGAGACTTCGCTCATAAATAATCACAATAAGATTTTGATTGTTAGTTACGCTCAAGGCGATGGTATATTGATTGCTTGTGGTAGTGTGCGTCAAGGAGCTTGTGATATCTATTACTTAGGACGTTTTCCGAAAAATCCACTTTTTATTGACATACCATTAGCGGCAAATGACGAATTTGCTTCAACATACGCTTTTGTAGGACCAGCAAAATATTCTTGGAAAAAAGAGGATATCTTGTATGTTGGTACAACTTTCACTAATGTGGGAGACTACAGGCACGATGTACCAGCAATATCATCTAGACGTTTAGAGGATTTAAATTATGCCGAATTCGAAATCAAGCAATCTATTATAAACATTGATGTAAAGTACAGAGACCATTTTCTGGTCGATTACGTTTATGGATTCAATTCATCAGAGTATGCCTATTTCACAATTGTCCAAAAACGTTCTCATTTGGCTGAAGAAGCTGGTTATGTCACGCGCCTGGCTCGAATATGTATAACGGACTCGAATTATGACAGTTATACTGAGATAACTATACAGTGCTTAGCTACACATAATAATATTGACTACAATATATTGCGCGATGCTAAAATAACTGAAGCTGGTCAGAAATTATCACAACAAATGGGCATTAAAAGAGGTGATCATGTTTTGATAACAGCATTTTCCCCATCAAAAGAAATAACAAATCAGCCTGAAGATAAGTCTGCAATGTGTATTTACAGTCTCAAAGAAATAGAAGAAGTCTTTAATGAAAATATACATTTATGTTTTAATGGTACTATTAAGGATCGTAATCTAGGTTATATATCTGGAACAATAGATGATGGTCGCTGCCCAGGAGTAAGATTTTCTTTAGAAGTTTTATTGTATGAACTACCATATCTACTCGTATATGTTTGTTTTTCTATCCTCTTTTAAGACAACTGGCAATGTTTACAGTTTCTGTAGTGTTGGTTTGAAAATAAGTGGGGTTTCTCCCATAACATCGCATGCGTTATTCAATTTTGATAATGTTTCTATAACATCAGTAACGGCAACTACAACTGGGCCACATTCGCTGGCTTTTCTGGGTACGGACAAGGGAAAAATAAAAAAGGTTTTAATATCTGGTCATCAACCAGGTGAATATGAAGAAGTAGTTGTAGATCCAGGCAACCAAATACTTCAGGATACTATGATGTCGCCCCAAAAAGATTTTCTTTATGTATTATCTAAACATAAGGTTTGTAATTTTTTTAGCATACATTTTGAATTCAATCACTTTAAGTGCATGCGAAAATATAACGATATTATTGTAAAAATTAATAAAAATAAGTCTGGAAAGTGAAAATAATCGCAATAATTACGGCATATGTATGTTTTGCATAGAACAATCGTTTATTTAAATGATTTTTCTAGATAAAAATTGATATTAATATATGAATAGTGTTAGGTTCTAGACCATTATATTGTATTTATTCCATATTTACTTTTTTTTGTGTATTGATAGATTTCAGGAATTCATTTACTTTTTTTTTTAATAGCCTTCTCAACTTTCGGCTTGCCCTCAGGAAAGCAGTCAAGGGCTAGGCAGGAATCGATCCTGCAACCTTCTGTCTACTAGGCGGTTTACTCTTCATTCGTCTACGGTAGATACTTAGGGACATCTTCAAGCGCCTTGTGTGAGGAGTTTTATGAGCAGAAATAATTTTCATGATGGGGTCTCGGATCAAAATACGCAATTTCGATGTTATGAATTCTCGTAATATTGTTGTGAGATAGATTTCGTGGTTTATCTAGCTAATATAATGCATTCTTCTCTGGATTGATGTAGTGCTAAGATTGCCGAAACAATGCACTTTTCGATAGTATATCTTTTATAGAATACATCGCTTAATGCTTTAAGATTAAAAGATTTAAAGATAAAAAGAAAATTAACAATTCTTACTTATTTTAATACATACTAATTTTATAAAGACACACCGTTACTTGTACATTTTTCTTTCTGGTATAAGAAGTTAGTCGCGCTAAATATCAGGTTTTGTATACATTCAATTGACTTATCAAACATCTATAACTTTGAGCACATTTTTCAGTGTCTGTCTCTAATTCTTTCTGATGTCCATGTTCAATTTATTATGCTCAGCATTTCGATCATATATCTCCTTTTGGAGTTATTCTCTTGTAATAATATTCTATTATTTATGTTTGGAGAGTAACCGTTTTCTGCACACTGGGTAGCAATTGCCGTCTTTGGCGTCGTTAATTCTTTTCTGGTTTTGTAGTCTAATTAATGCGCTGTAAATCTATCACAAATTTAAATTTGGTTGTTCCAATATGGATTTTGTTACATTTTTTTTGTGTTATCTTCATTGCACTGTATCTTGTATAGGGTATTAAATTTTTCTAAGTTTATAAATTTTAGTAGTAGTAGTAGTAGAAGATTTATTATTATTATAACATATTTTATGTTTCACAAAACAAATTGAGATTTTCTTAATAAGTATAATGTTTAAAAATTATAAATTATTTTAACGAGTATTCAAAGAATTTATTAACAAAAAAGAAAGAAAAATTATTTTCATCTTAAACGGACATAAAGTAATATTATACTTTATAATTTTTAATTTTTTACAAATGATAAACATAGTTTTTTAAATTGCCGCATATTATTTTCTGCATTCCGGCAGACTGTAACGGTAACCTTATACATTAAGGTGTGTTGCGCCGTATTTGTCCTTTGAAACTCCAATCTAAAATCGTCCGCGTTCCTAACGGGGTATTGATGTGTATTTTTAAGATACTGTACACTATTAGCAAGATATCTCGGTGCTAGGTTGTGCTTGATTTTAAAAATCGTCACTAAAACGTTTAGCTTTAGTTTTTGATCAATACCTAACCATCTTAATGCTTCAAGCATGAAATTTACAGGGGTGTAGAGATTGCATTTGATGATACATCGCATAGCTTTATTTTGCAATTTCTGTAACCTTTCGATCTGTGATTGATTACAACACGTATATAATACCGTAGAGCAGTATTCAAAATGGGGTTTCACAATTGTGTTGTAGATCTGTATGGCTGTTAGAGTATCAACTTTATTTCTTATTCTTCTCAAAAAACTGATTTTTTTTTGCAGTTTTTTTGCATATGTAATCTATGTGTTCTTTGAATTTTAGTTCATTGTTTATTATTACACCTAAGTATTTAATTTTTTTTACTTGTTCGATTTTGTTTTGGTTTATGATTAGATTTAGTTCACTATCACAATTTATTAATATCACTTTTGTCTTTTTTTCATTTAGTTTTAGCCTGTTCATTTTCAACCAATTATTTATATTCTGTATGTCGCATTCTAACAACTGTTTGCATTCGTCAATTGTGTCTCTCACTGTATATAATAGCGTATCATCTGCATACATTACAATTTTTGATTTTTTTTATTACTTTTACGATGTCATTTATATATATTATAAAGAGAAGTGCACCAAGAATTGATCCTTGAGGCACCCCCGTTTTCACATACACGTAACTTGATTTTGAACACTTAACTTTAGTTTGTTGCCTGCGATTTAAGAGGTATGTTCTAAACCATTGTAATTCCTTTCCTCTTACTCCACACATGTATAATTTTTTAATAAGAATTTCTAAATCAACAGTTTCAAATGCTCTTTTAAAGTCAAGAAATAATGCCGTAATGTTTGTTTTTCGTGAACAATTTTTCCATTCGCCTATGATATAATTTATCGTACCTTTACACGAGTGACTTCTACTAAAACCTGATTAATTTTTAGATATTAGCAAACACGGCGAACTACGTTTCGCCACTAGATGGCTTCGTTTTTTGTAACATTTTGTGTAATTAAGTTGACCTTATCTAAGTAACAAATTAAATTAAATCCAAAGTAAATGCTGAATGGAAGCGTTATCCGTATCCGCAAATTATCCCTTTCATTGAAGTGCTCTTTTGTAAACAACATTTTTTGTTTTTTGGTCCGACGTTAACATAAACAAAGCGGGTGGTTTCCCAACTTTTACAATATTTTCAAAAATTGTAAATGCAATTTCATTTTAATTCTATTTTCATTTGTTATTAAAAGAAAAATAACAGATTACAATACATTATTTTAGAATAAAAGCAAAAAAAAAAAAACAAAATTCCATTGGGACAAAAGTGTTTGTATAGGTTTTATAAGGGCGTTGTTATACGATGTTTTTCGCTACTAATACTTCGTTGGCACCCACTTTTGCATCAATAACGGCCTGAAGTCTTCTTGGCATAGACAGGACTACATTTTTTGTTTCATCATATTTTTTCTCAGCTATTCTTACCAAAAAGATTTACCTTTGTTTCATCCGTAAATAAAACTTAGTTCCAAACCGCATCATCCTTATCACTTTAAGGCTTGCGAATTCCAAACGTATACTTTTGTTCTTTTGGCTTATAAATGTTTTTTTTTCAGGAATCCTACTCGATTATCCTCCAGAATGTAATATTCCCCCAATTGTTTTTGCATGAACGATTGTTTCTGAGGAATTGGCGGCATGTTCTGCTAGCTCTGCGCGAGTTAGCGTGCGATTTTTTTTACCTTTCTTAAACCCAAGCTAACATCCCGTTTAGAAAACTTCTTTGGTTGTCCTGTCCTAGGCGCATATATTGGACTGTTGAATGTTGTAATTTAAGTATTTCAGTTATACACAGGAGCGATTTACCTTTTTTTGATTCTTCAATTCAAATTCTTCAATTCGATTCAAATTCTTAAAATCTAAATTCAACTCTTTAAACTTGCCCATTTTTAGATTACTTATTGATATGAAACTTACAAAGAACTAACAATTTTGTAAATAATTTAATCGCATAACCAAATATAACAATAATTTTCGAAACTAAACATTCATGAACGTGCAAATATTTGTACATTGTACATACATACTATTTTAGTAAATGTACAAACACTTTTGTCCCAATGAATTTTGTGGTTTTTTGTTTTTATTCTTAAATAATGCACTGAAATCTGTTATTTTTTTTAATAATAAATGAAAATAGAATTAAAATGAAACTGCATTTACAGTTTTTGAAAATATTGTAAAAGTTTGAAGATATTCCAAAAATATATAGTGTACATAATTTACACAATTCATCTAACCACCTTAAGAACAAATGCCTGCTGTTGAAATTGAATAAAAATCTGTACAACAGGCATGATTGATTTGATGGTTTCCAATTGAAATACTAGGAAACGAATTACTTTATTTTCAATTTCGCAATCAACACAAAACCGGTTTTAAGTTAGCGTTTCAAAAAACGTGCGCATAATAAATGTTACATTAAATTAACTGACCAGAGTACAATGAGTAGCTGCCAAACAATGTATCACGGACAGGCGCCGTTGTAGTACATGACGCTATATGTGAAAATTATTTTTTGTTTTGATGCTTTTCCCTTGAATTTTTCCTGAATTTTCTTTGCTATAAACCTCACGGAGCCCGATACCTTTCCAACGAATGCAAAACAGTAAAAATCTGTTCGCGCGTTCTAGAGTTATAGCGTCAGGAAGGAAAACCCAACTTATTTTTATATATAAAATAACTGATTCTGATAACTGATAACGATAGTTTTCCAACAGTTTTTTCATCACGCTTTCTAATATGTTTTCAAATGTTTTTAATGTGTTTATTGGGCGAAACTCATCACACAATTTCGTGTTGGCTAACTTCTCTACAGGAGTTATTAACGAATCCTTCCATATCTCTCGAAATATTCCGTTTGTCAGCTATTGATTTATTAGTTTTATTAGGAATGCCCCTAAACATTCTAATTTTCAATAATTAGTTTTGTGTTGATTTTAATACTATCAGATTTATTTTTCATTTGTTTACATATTAGTTTTAGGTCACTCATTTTTATTTCCTTGAAATGAAATGTTTCCGGACCATGATCTATGTAGTTAATATAATTTACTTCTTCAATTGATTGATTTATACTTTGGACATTATCAATAAAGTATTTGTTAAATACATTTGCGATATCTTGTTCGCGACTTATTTCCTCATTTTCAAAATTTACATATTCGATTTCATTTTTATACCCTTCTCCAAAAAGGATGGAAGGGTATAAATAAGTTTGATATAGGGGATGCAATTTCAATAAATATTGATTTCCGACCATATAAAGTATATATATTCTGGATCGTTATAAGAAGGGGAGTATTTCGTCTGTCCGTCTGTCTGTCTGTCTGTCTGTCTGTCTGTCCTCATTTCCTTCCGGTAATTTTGTTGCGCTCAAAATTGACCTTAAATTTTGTCTAAAATCAAAAATTTTTTTACCTATCTGTTCTAATTTCTTTCAAAAGTACCACTTATAAAAAAAAGCAAAATCGGCCGATAAATAAAAAAAATATAGCCAAAAAATAATTTCATATATTTATATGAAGAAAATGCAAAAAATCCACGCTGAGTAACAAACCAAGAGCATGTGTATTGACAAGCACGTCTACGTTCGCAGCCAAACTTGCTGTTAAAATTTCACTATAAAGTTGGGTAGATAAACGACTATTTTTTCTTAATTTTACCCTTTTTGAACGACATATGTGCTATATTTTTTTTTTTTTTTGGGTATATTTGTAAAGCAACGGAGCCACTGGGGATCCGTGGCGGGATGCTTATGTATATGAATAGAAAATTTTTGTTTTTTTTTTGTTTTTTGTTTTTGTTGTAGCAAACGCAAATTCATTTGGTGGTGGTTTTGTTTGTGTATACTTTTATGTGTTTGCAATACGATTGTATAGTATTCTGGCATATGAAGTGTTTTTTTGCCATCATAGTTTTCTTAAGCATTTTTGTACATGCATGCACACAGTGTTGCAAAAATTTCTCCAACTATATATAGCTATTGTGTTTCGATTGCCTGCGATATGGAGCCATGAGAGCCTCCGTGGAGCTGTTATCAATGGAGATCTTGAATTTGGTGGGTGGCGTCGCAAAGAATTCCTAGCGCTGCAGAGAGCAGCAGAAAGAGAAAGAAAGGTAATCTTAGAAAGTAGTAATCGGTGAACACCTCCTCACGAAGTAATACTATGACGATATGGGTACGTTTTTAAGTTCTTCTTTATGTTGCTTATTTTTTGAGAGAACATATCCATGGAGAAGGGTATAGAAGATTCGGCACAGTCGAATATAGCACTTTTACTTGTTACTTTTCCCCATTATAAGATTTTTTAAAACTCTCCACATTTCTTTTTGATCAGTTGCATTATTAATTTTTAATTTGACATATTTATTTTTCGCTCGATTTATTTCATTTTTGTAAGTATCACGCACATTATTATAAGTTTCCCATGAATTACGGTTATTAACTAGCCGTGCTGTCTGATATGCTCTAGTTTTTTTTTGTGCTTTTAGGTTTCTTACCATTGAGGTAAACCCTTTATTACAATCAGAGCTCGTATTCACTATCTTCTCTCTAGTGTTGCTTAAAATTACTGATTTAACAGAATTCTCTAACAGAAATGCGTTCTGAATTATATCATTCGAGTCAACGTGTTTTATATTTTTAGCAATAAGTTCGCGGTTAAATTCAAACCGATTATAATGAAAATACTCAACTATTTTGCGTGTTGTCTTTTCTACATATTCTCGTGTAGGTTTTTTTATAACAGTTGATTCATGGTCCGATATTTTTTACGAATTTCCGACTGAAACACTTAAATCTTGAATGTTTGTTAGAACATAGTCGATCAAACTTTCCGAGTTTATTGTCACTCTAGTATATTCATTTACTTTTTGTGTCAGACTAGAATCATTTATTATTTTCTCTATTTCCCGTTTATAAAATATATTTTTAGACCAATCAATATTAAATTCACCAACTATATACATATATGTATATATATATGTATATTCAATTTTTCAGTCCCAATTACTCTCGGAAACGATTCAGGATCTACTTCAATTAGTGCATTATAATAAATTGTGTTCAATTTTTTTGTTTCATACCGTGAGATTATTTTTATATTTCCCTTTTCAACACAATTATTTTGCTTTTTTAATAACTCAATTAATTTTAAGTCTGTATATTTAAAATTCATTCTCGATAGAACAAACCTTGGAAGTAAAACGCCTGGAATCTTTATTTCATATTTGTCACCAATTTGATTTTCAATTGCACTTTTAATTTTATTTCTTTCATCATCATTCTCACTTTCAATTAAAATAATTTTATTAAATTCCTTTCCTTATTGGCCAATTATTTTAAATATTTGTATATTTTTTTAAAGTGCACATGTATTTAGCTTGTAAAGCCTAACTTCTTTTATGTCAATAAAACTAAATTTTATTGCACATTTCTCCCAACGTTTTGTGGATTTTTGTCCACTTCATCAGGGGATTGTCTAATTTATTAAAAACAAAAATTGAGAACAGGTTTATAATATTTGTTATTATAATATTTAACTTACAAACTAGCGTGATCGTCTGATAACTGTACTATAAATGGCGCTTAAGTTGTCAGTATCTTCTTTTTTGTTCATTGTTTTGTCAATTTTTTCTTGTATCCTTAAACTTTCCATTATATATCTTTTTTTCCAGTTATCTTGTTTGTCTAGTATTTTAGTATTCTCAAAGTCTAGTAAATGTTTATGCATTCTAGCATGACAATCAAATTGTCACTTTTATTTTATTTGTTAGCTCTTTAATTTCATTCTGCAACTTTTTATTTTCTTTATTATTTGTTGCAAGTTCACTAAATATTTTCTCACTGTCTTTCTTAAAGTTATCTGCTACTTCCCCTATTTTTTTGAACTCATTTATACTAATCTCACACTTTTCTTGCACTTTTTTCATTTCATTAATTTGCTCACAGTATTTATTTTTAATAGCCTCTAATAGGAATTTGATCTCTGGTTCCGTTATGTCTAAGCGCCTTATCGAATTCACCTTTATAATCTTTTAAAAGTGCATTATTTTTTGTTATGTTACTTTGCGTATCTCTCATTGCCGAATCCATGTTGTGTATATATGCAATGCAATCTTCGCACATAAATCTAATTAATCTGTTTTGATCAAATATTTTAGCAGAATATTCATCTAATCCCGAACATTTTGATTTGATATGGTATTTCTTTCCGCATACTCCGTCGCATTGTATTCCAGTCTCGCCACGAATTTGTGTTTTACACTTTTATCATTCCATTTTTAAATGCAACTAAAAATATTCCCGGAATAATATCAAGATTAGGAAAACCCACTTTCAAGGTACCCTTTTCCGATTCACGAGCCTATCACGCACTGTTTGTGATAAAAAGTTACAAATTTTTCCTTTTATAAATATTTTTTAATAATTTTTTAATCTCCGCTCTATAAAACTTTCTGTTTAAGCATTTACAATGCATGTATTGCTGTATTTGAAAACACTTCTCTGAATGTACGGTCAGTTTTTAATGTAATTGTAATATTTTCCAAGTCATAGATCTAAAAAAGTAACAACATAAAAAAACATTGTAATTTTTTATTTCATTATCTCAAAATTATAATAAAGTTGATATCACTACACAGAAAAGTTATAAATAGATAAATAAATTATTGTTATTACTTCTCATAAATAATAATTCCGCTCGGCAATACCGCATGACGCCGAATATCACTCATTCTTTATTTCCTGTAGAGGTCAAGGCAATATTATTATAGTCAATCTAAAGGTGTATGTATATATATCAATATATGTACATATATCATATATTGTATGAAAGATTAAAGAGTTTACTGAAAAATCACTGATTACTTTTGTTAAAACAAATTCTACTGGTGGTAGTTTTATCAAATTTCATTTTAATGTTCTTTAATTTTGTAAGAGGCTTCATTTTTTTCTCTAGTCCGGTCTTTTAGTTTTTTATATATATGTATTAGATTTATTTATTATGGAGTTTTTATGTAAATCTTATTGGCTAGTAAGATTTGCAAATAAAGACAGAGTATTTTAGTGTAAAACAATTTTTTAAACATTTTAACTTTAATATATTTTTGGGTTTCTTTTCAGTTTTTAATATATCAACGTTTAGCAAATTTTGACAATATTTAAACAGAAAATAATTGCAAACAATAAACAAACAGTTTTTGTTTTTAAATATAAAAAAATTACTTGCATTGCTGTAATTAAATAATTTCCTTTTAATATTAAAAATAATTCTCTAAGTTATATCGCTATGACTGATATGATTTTCTTACCATTTCATTTGAAAAAAAAATACTTAGATCTGGCGATATTTTCAAACTTAACTAACTTTTATTGAAATTTATAAATTTTAAAATACAGTGTTGCGCAAAACAAACCCAACAAAATGTGCTCCAGACTATAAATACATACTTTCCATAAAAACAAAATATTTAACACCAAGCTTACTATTTATTTTCACAGAGGTGTTGTTAAGCTATAAAGCCAATACATAACAATAACAAAAATTGCGTTTAAAACCAATATGAGAAAAATGTACAACAGAGTCGGAATTAACTTGCGCAAAACAATAGCAACAAAATTATTTTGTGTATCCGCCCTTGTTTTTAATAATATCTTGGCACCCTTTTGGCTTGGAGGAAACTAGTGAATAAAAACAATACTCCGGAAGGTTTCCCCACTCAATTTTTAACTCTTATTTGTTGGAAAACCGATATCCTGCTACTCTCCTTTTAAGGATGCCAAAAAGGCTTTCGATAGGATTAAAATCAGGTGATTGTGTCGGCCAAGCAAGGGTTTGAATTCTATTATTCGTTAGGCACTCCTTTGCCACTTTGAATTTGTGTTTCGGGTTGTTATCATGTTGAAACACCCACCGAAGTGGCATATTCTACTCTGCATGGGGTAGGATTTGGTGTTCTAGTATTGCGCGATATCCCTCACTGTTCAATATTCCATCTATTTTATGAAATGGACCAGGTCCTTGAGCCGAAAAGCATGTCCACAGCATTATATTTCCACCACCATGCTTTGTAGTGGCGAGGATGTTCTTGGTTTTAAGGCGTTGTCCTCTGTGTCGTCTGACGGTCTGCATTCCTCCGATTGAATCAGATTAAATTTAGATGCATCGCTAAACAGTACTGTTCACTTATTTACTGACCAATTGCGATGTCTTTTAGTAAATTTTAACCTTTTCCAAAGAAATAATATTAATACTAATAAAGCATTACACTAAAAATGCAAACTCACCTTTTTTCACATGCCTTCTTGTAAGCAATGGTTTTTTGGCTGGTCCGTAACTTTTTAAATTTTTTTTCTGTAGGCCGCCTCAGTATTGTACTGTGATTAATATTCAGTTTTAAAGATGTTAAAATTGTTTTTTTTACCATCTTAACAATTTCACGGTCTGTCCGAGTTGAAGTTTTTCGAGGTCTTCCACCTAAATATTTGGTTTTTAATTCTCCTGTCTGCCGATATTTCTTTATCAACCGGGAAATGCAAGATCTATGAATTTAAATTTTTTTGCTATCTCTGGTTGCTTCATACCATTTAAAACGTCATTAATTATTTCATTTTTTATTTTTTCTCCAAACTTTTCCCTCGCCATGAAAACTCTTATCGTCGTTAATATGCAAAAATTGTGGACAAACTGATTGCACAAATTAAAAGTGTTTTACAGCAGCTTCTCAAACATATTGTAAAAGTACCGCTAGATCGCATTCTTCTTAAACCTATTCTCTTTCTTCTCTATTTTGTTTCTATTGTTTTGCGCAAGTGAATTCCAACTCTGTTGTACATTTTTTCCTTTTTTTTAAACGCAATTGTTGCTGTTATGTATTGGTTTTATAGTTTAATAGTACCTCTGTGAAAAAAATAGTAAGCTTTGTTTTAAATATTTTGTTTTTATGAAAATTATGTATTTATAGTCTAGAGTACATTTTGTTGCTTTTGTTTTGCGCAACAATGTATGTATGTTTATTTAATTTACTAAAATAATCAATTATTTTGTCTATTTTAGATTACTAAATTAAGAATTGAACATTGTTCGATTTATACGAATTGTTCTTCTTGCCTTGACTCACGTGACCCTTTCTGTGGTTGGTGTTCTTTGGAGAAACGTTGTACTGTACGTTCTACATGCCAAAAAGATACTTCTGCAGCTCGTTGGTTATCATTAGGTAGCGGTCAACAGTGTATTGATTTTGAATCTATATTACCTGATAAAATACCTATTTCCGAAATTTCTCAAGTACAACTAATCATTCGTACTTTGCCGGAGCCTTTCAACGGCAAATATCGTTGCATCTTTGGAAATTCAACGCCTATAGATGCAGAAGTCCTTGAAAATGGCTTATCATGTATTACGCCGCCACTGTCTCAACGTCCGTTAATATTACCCAATACGGATCATGTTTTAGTTCCATTATCTGTGCGTAGTTCAGAAACTAACAAGGATTTTGTGACACGATCGTTTGCTTTTTTCGACTGTTCAAGACACAATACATGTCAAGCTTGTGTGCACAGTACATGGGATTGCAACTGGTGCATTTATGATAACAAATGTGTTTACAAAATGCAACAGTGTCGTAACTTGGAAAAGGTTATTGCTAAGGAAGTAGACTGCCCTCATTTGAAGCGAAGAAAATACCCTATTTTACTGCCCGTTCGAGTTCCAAAAGAAATACGTTTCGAAATTGAGAATTTACCGAAACCTAAGAGTGCGCATTCCGGTTTTTTGTGCACTGTCCAAATAGAAGCGGCACAAATGTTGTTGCCAGCTCGTATTGAGAACAACAGAGTTGTTGTGTGTGAAAAAACACCATATTTTTATGAAACAAATATATATGAATATCAAGCTAAAGTGGATATTACTTGGAATCGGCAGCATTATATTGATACAGCCATAATAACATTATATAAGTGTGATGTGTTAGGATCTCATCGAGAACATGCTGATTGTAGTTTGTGTGTTACTCGAGATGCGAAATATCAATGTGCTTGGTGTGCCAATACATGTGTCTACAATGAAACCTGCGACGCCATAACGTCTATAAATAATGGTTTAGACATGGATGGCTCATCATCCTCCTCATCTGCGATTCTTCCTTCAAATCATAACTTTGAATCTAAATTTAACGAATGCCCTAGACCACGCATAGATATGATTAAGCCTTTGTTTGGCCCTATAGAAGGTGGTACGCTTGTAACTATTGAAGGAAGTAATTTAGGTATACGAGAAGAAGATGTAAAGGGTAAAATTTCTATTGGTTCTGTGCCTTGTGAATTAGTCAATTATGAGATTTCGGTTAAAATCGAATGTCGTACAGGACCTGTCAATCACGAACTAACAGCGCCGGTCAAAGTATTCAATGATGCTGGCTTCACCGAATCAAGTGTTCAATTTCAATTTAAAGATATACAACTAAATGGATTAACACCTACTGTTGGCCCAAAATCCGGTGGGACGAAGATTACTTTAATGGGTAAATATTTGAATATCGGGTCAAATATACGTGCGTTTTTGGATGAGTATGAATGCGATATTAATATGATACAAGCTTCGTCGTCACGTTTAACATGCATTACCTCCGAAGCTACGCAACCAGAGCCCATAAAAATGTTGCGTCTAATAGTTGATGGAGCCAACCGCACATATACATGTCAATTACCTCATCTTCAGCAGAATATGCATTCCCTGTATGATCAACAAATTTTATTTCACAATAACTATCATTACAATGTTCCCTCATTACCGATGCCTTGCTCAATATATAATTACACTCATGATCCCACCATAATGGAGATTAAGCCATTGCGAAGTTTTGCCAGCGGAGGGCGACTTTTAACAGTTCATGGTATGTACTTAGATTCCATTCAAAACCCCGAATTGGAAGTCTTTTATGAAAGTGATCGTTTAAACAAAACTACTTGCGTGGTTATAAATTCCAGCCAGATGGAATGCCCATCGCCAGCTGTATCCCGTAAGTTTTTGGCGTATAAAACGGCATTAGAGCAAAAAATTAAGGGATATAATCAAGTTACTGCTGCATCGCTTTTGATTTCGCCAAAGAACAAAGAACTACATAAGCGAAATGTTCCACATAATAATGACATGTCGTATATTTATAGTACCATCGCTGACAATACGGACGGCTTTTATCAAGTTCAGGACGTCGCTGCTTTTGTTAAGATACGCGAAACACAACTAAATCTACAAGTAGGCTTTAACATGGACAATGTTCAATGGGTTAAGGACTTAAATAAATATTTTCCAAGTCTTAGAAGTACGATCGTGTATGTACAGGATCCAAAATATCATACATTTAATGATAATCTAAAACTTTATAAGGGTGATACTCTCGTTATCGAAGGAGAAATGTTAAATATGGCTGCGGATGAATCAGATGTAAAAGTTACAATAGGAACAGTACAGTGCAATGTGACCAGTCTAACACTTACCCAATTATTGTGCTCACCACCAGAGAAACAACCACCTCCTACAGACGAAAACGGTATAGAACAACTTAATGATTTACCTCTTGTTGTAGTAAATGTTGGCCGAAACCTACGCTTTGTTATAGGTCATATTAAGTATGACTTACTAAAACCTTATTCATTTTCACACGCCATCTGGGTCATTATATTCACAATTCTTGTTGTTGTTGTACTTCTGATAATTGTTTTATTCATATATCGACGGAAAACAACTCAGGCTGAAAGAGAATATAAGCGCATTCAAATTCAAATGATTACATTGGAGAGTAACGTTCGTTCTGAATGTAAGCAGGCATTTGCAGAATTGCAAACTGATATGACAGATTTAACGGCAGATTTGGAAACATCAGGTATACCCACATTAGATCATGTCAATTATATTATGAAGGTATTCTTCCCTGGCGTAACGGACCATCCAATACTGAATTCTCCAAAGGTAAGATTTTTTTTTGGATAGAACGTGTTATTGCTCCGATTTTAAAATTATTTTCTAAAGAAATTTCTTTACTGACGTATCACACTCATTTCACCAAATTAACTTAATCTTAATATGTAAAATCTACCTATTATCTAAAATAGTTAGGAACTTATCTAACATTTGGAACTTTATAGAAAACAAAGTACATGGCAGCAAGCTTTTGCCATATGCTACTAAACGAACAGTTTAGTAAAAAAGTATTAAGTTTCATAAATTTTATTATAATCATTTGCCAAATTAGCATTATTGGTAACGTGTGTCTGTTCCTGCCGCTTGCGTAGGAATATCGATAAAATGACCCTGGTTGTCGGTTCCTTAATTACAAGTTATTCGTCCACCTGTATATCGCTTTCTTGAACTGGTATATTTACCCTTTATACAAATTCGTAGAATATTTTGCATTTTAGACATAACACTTACGAAAATACATTTCTTTTTCGATATCGGTTTAAAATGCGGGCAATCTTTAAAATAGTGGGCTCTGACTTAAAATGCCCTGATGAAAAGTGTAAATGTAAGAATTCATTTGGAGCAATTGTCATAAGATACAGGAATACGAGAATGACGATTGGTCTGAACCGTGTCTAATACATTAGCATACGGTTTTTCTAACATTTTGCCCACAGCCTTACCTAATTACTATTTACTTTTGTGGAAAAAGCTCATTTAAATTCCAATTGGTTACCCTATCATCCTACTCAATATCAAGTAAAATCGTTTGCACTATAAATTTTGTATTAATAATTAAAACACCGAGCCAACCAACAAAATGCAGGGTGTCTGCCAGGAAGGTGTACTAATTTGTTTTATCGCTATCTCGGTAAATATTAGTTTTGCCAATTCATATTTGGTAGTTGCGAAGTAGAGGCTTTGAATTTGTTTCTATTTAAGATTGAATTGACACCAGAACTTCGTCCAAGAGACCATTTACGCCAACGTATACTGCCAATAAGATGTTACAGATATTATTATATCAAATTATTTATTAGTCACCTTTGCATTCATTAAAAGTGGCAGTATGAAGTGCAATTTTGTCAGGAAGAATCATTGCACCTTACTTCTTTAAAACTGGAAATGGCTTACGGTAACTTTCAATGTAGAGCGATATCGTGATATGATTAAAAATTTCTAAAACCACAACTGCATGTTTTGGAGTTGATTAAAATGTGGTTTCAATGAACCAGACGTGAACCATCGCACGAAGCACGATTACAATGGGATTACTGCAAGATCTTTTTCCACACCAAGTTTTTTCAAGAAATTGTGATGTTGATTTGCCTCCACGGTTGCCTGATTTGTCTGTTCCGTACTTTTTTTTTGTGGCGATATCTGAAAGGCCGAGTTTATACAAACAAACCAGAAACTGTTGAGCAACTCAAATAAAATATTCGTAATGAAATTAATGCAATTACTTATAATTGTATAATGTGTGAGAATGTAATGAAAAAGTCCTTAAAACAGCTTGCATTTGTGAGGCTAACAAGGGCGAACATTTACCTGATATTGTATTCTTTACATAATTACCGAAATTAAAAAAAAACATTTATCAATATAAGATCCATTATCTGATATATTTGATCAAAAATTATAAACAAATAAAGTACTCTTCTGTACAAACAAAGTACTGTACTCTTCTGTACAATACCTTCTATTATTTTAACTCAAGATCTCAGCTTGTATTTTAAATATATATAACATAATAAGCATACTAGATAATATATTGGAAAAGAATAATGTATACAAAATTAGTGATTTACAAAACAACATTATTAATAATGAACGGCTTGGACTCCGTAGATCACCATTTAGCAAATTAGGTGAGTTACTAATTTTATAGGTAACAATAAAAGAAATAGGAAAAGTACTGGCTTTGGTTTCCACAAGTATGAAAAGGCTTTTGATATACATATTTCATAAGAGTTACGTTTATTGTTTTTGAATGATTTAATAAGTAAAAAAATAGATGATACAAAGTTTTAAATCCAAGAATTACTATTTTCAGTTAAGAATGAATAGTCCGCATACCAATTATGATACTGCCATGGTGCAATTTGAACAACTCATCAGTAACAAATATTTTGTTTTAACCTTCATCGAGACATTGGAGGCCCAGAAATCCTTTAACATACGAGACAAGTGAGTATAAATGTGCACAATTCCATAGTATATATGTGCATATGTGTATACATATGTATATAAATAATCATTTCCGCTAACAGGAGCAACTGTTTAATTTTATATTTACTTGTTCAGTTCCGTATTGATATATGCTGCATTGAACGGCCTAGCGACTTCTGACACCATGCACTATGTACAATTGCCATCACGTCTGTAAGCCATCGATTATTGAATTTAAAGCAATATCCGAGCGCAACAAAATCAAATCCTTTTAAAATGGTAATTAAACATTTTGCAACGCTCAATTTGGAAATGTTCAGCAATTGCAGTTTTTAAGTTTGATTCGTGTGGTTGCAATTGCGAAAATAAATTATGTAACTTGTCCGTTGCAATGAATGCTACTTGGTAAATTGCAAGTATATACAAGGATTTGTTTTAGCTGAACACGAACATTAGTGCACCATTTAAAAATTGTTGCAGAATGCATACACACAAAAATATGCTTTTACACGTTAACCACTTATATTTACTTAATAGTCAATTTATAAAGAATTGTACACCATAACTGCAATATTTTAAGAATATTTCTTTTCCCTTCGTCTCTCTCGCTTAAAAATTAACATTCTTAAAATTAAGAATCGATGTGTGTGAAAACAGTTTTAATCATTCGTACCAGCCAATAATCTTCTATATATATAAAATAAAGTTGTAAAAAGTGTATGTAACCGATGCTAGCCTTAATGCGTTGACCGATTTTCAAATTGTTTTGTTTTGTTTGAAAGGTTGCATCAATGCGGTGGTTCTTATGTATATGTGACATCTGTATCTGTTTTGGTTTGTTAGTTATGTGAGTTTGAATGGGCGTACCTGCTTATGGGCGTATACGTGCATACGTATGCACAAATTTTGACAGCCAAAGTTTACTTCGCAAAGGCTTGGAATTGAGGGTGTGAGAGAATAAGAGTATTGCGGTGGTACACACTGTGGTGTTCTCTCAAAGTTGCTTTATTCTTTGTTTTATAGAGTTACAGTTTTCATGATTAAATTGTGTATTTGACATTGGTTTTCATTTCATATTTCAACTGTTGAATGTTCGGTGTTTAAAAAAATTATTTCATTTTGTTGAAACATTTTTAACGCACAATAGCAGACAAAAAATGAAATATTGTTTTAAAAGTTTTGTTTGTAAAAAATATATTAAAAATATAGGAAATTCTCAAATAAAGTTGTTGTTTTAATAGTTTTGTTTGTAATAAATACAGTAAAGAATTTCAGAGGCGCAAGCAAGGAAATCCGGTTGAAGGTCATTCAAATATCTTTTCAAGTGATGCATTGGGACGTATCTATACTGTTCATCCAAATAATGCCGAATGTTATTATTTCCGATTGATTTTAGTAAATGTTCGTGGTCCAAAATCATTTCATCCTTGAGAACAGTAGATGGAGTAGTGTGTGCAGCGTATCGTGAAGCATGTCAAAAATTGAATTTGTTGGAAAGTGATACGCATTGGGATCAAACTCTGGCTGATGCAGCTGTTTCGGCCCATTCACATCAAATACGTGTTTTATTTGCAATCATTTTCTCAACATGTTTTCTTTCCAATCCTCCCGAATTGTAGATTAAATATCAGGATTATTCATCTGAATCAATAATCTAGATATGGAATATACACCGGAAACGTACAATGAAGCTTTTATTCAAATTGAGGATTTATGTTTAGCAATTGCAAATAAGGCATTGATACAATTATGGCTGCCATCTCCAAATCGATCAATGTACGATGCACGCGAGTTTGAATTTCGACGTGAGCAGCAGTACGATTGGAACGATTTGAATGCATTTGTTCAAGCAAATCTAACGAAATTGAATGCTGAACAGAAACCGGCTTATGATAAAATCATGCAAGTTGTTTGCAATGGTGGTGGTGGATTTTATTTTCTGGATGCTCCGAGTGGAAGTGGAAAAACGTTCTTAATTTCATTGTTACTGGCAACAATACATGCCCAAAGTAAAATTGGATTGGCATTACCTTCTCCCGGTATTGCTGCAACTTTGTTAGATGGTGGCCGAACGGCTCATTCGGCTTTGAAACTACAATTGAATTACAGAGTGAACGAAACTCCAACCTGTAATATATCAAAGGGATCTGGCACAGCTAAAGTGTTGCAGCAATGCTCCACTATTATATGGGATGAATGTACAATGGCACACAAGAAATCAATCGAAGCTTTGGATATAACTTTGAAAGATCTTCGAGGTAATTCAGAGTTATTTGGCGGCGCATTGATTCTATTGGCTGGTGATTTTCGTCGAACATTGTCTGTCATTCCAAAGTCAATACCTGCTGATGAAATTAATGCTTGCTTAATATCATCATATTTATGGAGACACGTTGAAACAATGAAGCTAACAACCAACACTCGCGTTCAGTTGCAGAATGATCCAAATGCTGATACATTTTCCAAGCAATTGTTGAAAATTGGAAATGGTGCTATGCCAGTCGTTGAAAATAGATTGATAACACTCCCGAATGATTTTTACCATTTTGCTCAAACCAAGGAAGAATTGATTGAAAGTGTTTTTCCAAACATAGCACAACAGTATAAATGTCACATTTGGTTACGTGAAAGGGCAATTTTAGCGGGGAAAAATAAAGACGTCAGTGAATTGAACATGGTTATACAGTCTAAGATTCCTGGCGAATTGATGAGGAAGAAAATATGGTTCACTATCCAACTGAATTCTTGAATTATTTGGAATTCCACCACATAATCTACAATTGAAAGTTGGTGTGACCATTATTATGTTGCATAATATCAAATTTCGTGAGTTACGTAAGTTCGATTTCCGCATTTAGTTTTTCTGTTTGTTTGTTGTTTTCTGTACAAATGTCTGTTATATATTTTGGCAATATCAGCTATTTTGAATTGTTAGTTTGTTTTTGACAGATAAAAAGGTTAGTCGTATTTTGGTGTGTTCTTCGAATTTTTACATCTCGAAAAAATCGATCAAGAAACTGTATTAAGTTTTGTGTAAAAAAATTAAATTAAATGTGCAAGAGCATTTGCAATTTTGACTGTGGTGTGTGGTGAGTGTACTATGAGCTGAACAGTTTAATTGTGGTATAACCGGTTTAAGTAAGGCCGAGAAGGTATCAATGACGATGCTCGTCCTGGTCGCTCTAGCAAATCAACAACAAATGAAAAAACTGCATTGATGCGGTGAAGAATATGATTTTGGATAATCGCCAAATCACTATTAGGAGATTGCTGATGATGTTAGCATATCGTACGGCTCATGCCAAGGAATTTTTACTGATGTTTTAGGCATGAATCGTGCGGCAGCGGAAATTGTTCCAAAATTTATAAATTTTGATAAACAAAAACGTCGCATGGTCATTGCTTAGGACCTGTTAAACATCGTCAATAACGATTCAGATTTGCTCAAAAGGGGAAAAATTGGAAAAACGCGGGCATAATTGTATTATATCTGACGGACATTATCTTGAAGGAGAGGAGATAGTTATTTTTGAATAAATAAATACTTTTTGAAAGATTTGAAAATAGCAGTTAATTTTTGATCACACTTCGTATAAAGATAGTTATTACCATCTAATTTTCAGTATCTCCTCTTGATCGGCTAGTAACGCTATGTAGAAATAAAATAAATCTATTTTATTGGACATTTTCAATCCTGCCGATATATACGGAGCAAAAAGTGTAATTCCTGTTATCCTGAGTAAGAGATCTTTATGAGTGCTAAATATTTTTAGAAAATAAATACATAATTATACTTTTTGTACTTTTGTTCCCTTTTTATCAACAATAATACGCCATTAGCTTGCAAAATAATTGTTAATGAGTGATAGTAATGTATCAATACATTGCAAATGAAATAACCATACGATACAATAGTCGATACTCCTGTACTATTGATATAAATATTTTCAATCCAGCTCTTACATCAGAATGTGAGAAATACGTATACATTTTCTATACCGTATGACACGGTGAACAGTTTCGCCAATTACATATGTAATTAGTAGCATCATTATGATTATAATTTTTAGCTAAAGGATTTTATCAGAGATTTGTTGGAAACGACTTCAGCGAAAATTTAGGAAGAAGCATTCTGTCTACAGTTTCAGATAATGTGCTCAAGATTATAGAGAGATTTATATGAAAAACTCAGATCAAGAGACTACTTTTACAATAAATAAACAAAATAGTCATATATTTGTATATACAGAAAACAGTTCAATTCAAAAACATAAAAATTATGTAGCACACATTTCGCTCAGCTGTAACCATTCATTTACATTCTTCTGCTGTGGGGCCGAGCTATTCAGAGATTGAACCAATTGTTGCTATAAACAATACACCTTAGGTATATTGAGCTTTGTAAAACTCTTTGGAGGTTGGATATTTTTGCATAAGGTCCAATATTAAAGAGTTTTTTTAATCTTATGTTTTCCCGTACTTACATAGAATTAAAATCAATATAAACTAAGAAATAATACCAAAGTATTGAATTTGTCTATAAAATAATTTAGAATTTACTTACATTTTGAAAAAATATCTAAGTTCGAGGAAGAACAATTCGAACTCAAACAAAATGTGTAAACATTTTGGTAATTGTATGTAAAACGTCGTACGTAAACTTTTGTGAACGCCTTTCAATTGTTTTACTTGAATAATTTTTTTATGCTTTTATTGGAAAGATAATTTTTCTACTATGTGTTAATAAAATAAGATTTGAAACAAAACTTAATTTTTATTTTTTACTTGAAGCTCTTGGACTCACAAAATTTCAAATTTTGTGGTCGTTCATATCGTTACATATTCGTAAATATGTAACGTGCCTTTATTTAAATTAGCACTTGCTGGTTTTATATAGGAAATTTCGTTATCTTATTCATTTGAACATTAAAAAACAATGTACTATAGTGTAATCTTACGGTCAACTAATCTGAATACTTTTTTCAATGCCAATTGTATTATTTATTTATTTCAGGGTTAATGTTGCATCCCTTTTAATGATTGTGCTAATGAACAAAATGGAGTATGCTACAGAGATTTTGAAGTGTTTGCTACTTCGTTTAGTTCACAAGTCAGTGTGCAGTAAGCATCCACAATTAATGTTACGACGTACAGAAAGTGTTGTTGAAAAAATGCTAACAAATTACATGGCAATCTGTATGTACGATTACCTGAAGGAATACGCCGGATCGAGCTTATTTTTATTGTTTAAGGCAATCAAACATCAAATAGAAAAAGGTTTGGTTGATGCTATAACTCATGATGCTCGCTATTCTCTATCTGAGGAACGATTATTGCATGAGCAGATACAACATTCTATTGTTCTGCTTCATATCGTTCAAGATGACTTAGACGAGAAAGTACAATGCAAAGTTTTAGATTGGGACACAATATCGCAAGTCAAGAGCAAAATACTAGATGCTCTGTTTAAAAATACGCCATTTTCAATGAGGCCATCGGTGTATGAAGTTGACTTGGAATGGCGTCATGGTCGTGGGGGGCATTTAATACTTCAGGATGAAGATTTGACAACGAAAACCATTAATTGCTGGAAACGTTTAAATACATTGGCACACTATGGTGTTAAGGAATCGGCTGTTATGAGTCTTGTTGCCAGACAAAATGATAGTTACAATTTACCATATACAAAACAACAGCCTCATCCCTTTAATAATTGTAAGTTATTTTATTTGGATATGCTTTGTAATTACTTGCTCAGTGGTTCTACGAGAGAAAGTAAAATCTTAATGTTTTTAAATAAACAAAGATACCGCACAGTTTGTGCAAATTGACTGTAGAAAAATATTTAGTGCTAAAAACAAAAAAAAAAAATTAAATCGGAAGAAAACTATTGCACATAATAAGAATAATTTTTTATAATTTAAATTAAATCCACAATTCACCTTTTCCCCTTTCCAAATTAATAAATGCAATGGAAATCAATGTAGAAATAAAAGCAACAATTCTCGAATGGTACCTATTTTAAGGCAATGACTCCCTGAAAAAATCTTTTATTGGTGATTATAATCATAATAATCAATTAATAATTCTATTTTTTAAAATAATTTCCTTAATTTCTAAAATTTCATGTAAGAGGAACTGCTGTATTAACAGATCTGAGCAAATCGAGATAATCTATATTTTACAACGGACATAAGAAATTCATTTTATTTTAATATTAATTATTGCAAATTTTTAGTACTGAAAATATTTTATGATTTAAAAATATTAAACAAATAACAAAAAATATTGCCAATTACGCTAATATAGTATATTAATATATTATAATTATTATTACGTCCAGATGAGATATAATATTTTATATTGTTTTAAATTTTTATGCGATTTTCTTTAGCAATTTTCATGAATATATTTTAACTCTTTGAATTGAACATTCAAAGAGTTTGTTACTAATTGACCTAAAGCCTTATGAAAAAAAGTGTACATAATATAGTTCTAATTTTTTTTTTTTTTTAATTTTAAATCAAAGTAATTTTTTTTAATAATGGATTTGTGTATTTTCTATTTAGTTTATTACATTAACAACTCACAATCTCATATTATAATGAACAACGATATTGAATCCGGTCTGCAGCAGCCACGAGTATATCATTTAATAAAGCCTATAATGCCTGATCATTATATGAACATGAAGAATTCGGCAGTGTCTTCTGGTGGCAATAATACTAACAATGCTGGTTCAGTTTATATGGCCAATGGTGAACGAAATCACAAAACCATACCTGAAGTATATTTGACACGTCTATTAGCAGCAAAAGGCACTGTTCAAAAATTCGTTGACGATTTTTTTGCCACCATATTAACAGTTAATGAAGAATTGCCACCAGCTGTAAAATGGCTATTTGATTTACTAGATGAAGCAGCTCACCGACACGACATTTACGATACGGATATTGTACATGCTTGGAAATCAAACAGTTTACCTTTAAGATTTTGGGTTAATTTTATTAAAAATCCAGATTTTATTTTTGATGTAAATAAGACAGTTACAGTCGATGCCAGCCTAAGTGGAATTGCCCAAGCGTTTATGGATGCATGCTCAACAACGGAGCACAGATTGGGCAAGGATTCTCCTTCAAACAAATTGTTATTTGCTAAGGCAAGTAGATGTTATATCTAAAATGCTTAATATTACTAAAATCGGCTATCAGATTTATGTTCATTTTGACTGCGTAATCTATTTCCATGTATTTTCGGTAACAAAAATATAATATTCTAGAATTTAGTGAGTTTTAAGTATCAAATAAAAAGAAAATCTCTTAAAGAAAGATAAAACCACTGATTGCATCTATATGTATATGTATAATATATAGAATAAAATTTATTCCTTGAAATATTGTTAAAAAAATAAGTGTTAAATTAAAACACTAGAAGCAAAGATAATGGCATTGCTGTAAATTAATTTACGTATGTCCATCACGGAATACGTATACCGGAATATACCGCAATTTCTGATGTGAAATTAACTCTAGTGCGTTTGCCCGTAGAAAATATGAGACTGGTATCACACTCTGATATAAATCAAATGCTAATTGTAGGGGTAGGAAGCTTAACACACAATTTTTTTTATTATAATTGGTTCTATAACTTTTTCTTTGATTGAAAAATCTACCAGTTTAGAAAACTTTCTAAAACTGAATTATGTTGAAATTTTTTTCGTGTTAGTTGAGCTTTTAATAAACTTATTACAAAATATTGCATTGTTATCTGTACAGACTACACATTCATTTTGATTGAGGATCTTCCGTTCAATACAAATCGGAAAATTTTAGAGTCATCGTTTCGCAATCTGGCTACTACACTACCCACCCGCCAACGAAAACTATTGTTATAAATGATAAATTCTATTAAAAAATATCTACTATTCAACTTAACATTGCATTTCTTGTTTAAATTTGTGTTTTTTTTCATAATTTTATTGTTTTTAATCTTTTAGGACATTCCACAATATCGCAAAATGGTGAAACAATTCTATCGCGATGTTGCTAGGCTACCACAAATTAGTGATCAAGAAATGAGTACAGCTATGCAACAATTATCTATACAGCAAAATGATGAATTCGATACGGTAGCAGCTCTGAAAGAGCTTTACATATATGTAACCAAATATAACGATCAGGTAAACGATAAATGATTTAATAATTCGAGATTGAATTTACATAATGAATAAAAAAACTTTCTTTATCTTTAGATAATAAATGCTTTAGAAACTGACATAAATTGCAAGAAAATGCATTTAGCCTACAAATTGGAAAATGTGGCATTTACTTTGGAAGGCGAAGAGACGTCTGCTTGCTGACACTCATTTAAGTTACATACAGCTACAAGTGCAGATAAACTTTATCAGAAAAATTTTAATAATGAATGTAATAGTTTAAATATGTGTTTTATAATCAAATTAAAAGAATATTTACATCAAAACTCAAGTAAAGGTGGTAAGTATTATAATTGGGAGATAAATAAAATTTTTTTATATACTTTTTATTAAAAAATCAAATATAAGTATAAGTTAATTATATCTAATTGATATCTAATTCTAATTCGTGTAGTTTATTTCATATAGATTTTTGTGATTACAAAACTGTTTTTTCTTTCAATCAATTATTTTCAATCGATTATTTTTATGTCATCACCAAAAAATAAGTAATACAGTTAAAGATATATGTCCTACCCCTATTAAAAGTGGCATACATGATGAACCACATACAATGAATATAAGATCTTTCTCCATCATAATAATTGTTGTGCTCTTTCACGGCAATTACAAATTCAATTACTACGGAATCTTTAAATTCTATTTTATTTAATTTTAATACTTTTGCTTAAACAGTTGAAAGTAAATTATTGCAATATAAAGTAAAATTTTAAATTTTCAACATAGTGTAAAATGGTTATTAATATATCTTGTGTGGGCTTAAGGTGAAATAATTAAAAAATGATGAAAGTAGGTAAAGGATTTGTCATTTTATTACAATCGCTATACATTCAGTTGATTAGTGTACTGCATTAGGCTATGCATTTATTCTGTAAAATAATATAATATATAATATTTACAATATTATATTTAATTATTTAAATGATTATTTGATCTATTTACTATTGTATAATGCACGATTCTACGTGCAAGGAACCACAATAGAAGAAGTAGAATTTAAAAGAGAACGCTAAGGAGAGGATGAAAGATAGTGCCGAAACATTGACATTTAAATGTTGGGGTGCTTTTTTTTACGAATAGTTTGTAATGAGAATAGTAAAGAATGTCAACTTTATTAAAAATAAAAAGAAAAATATATATTCAATTCTAATTTCAACTCCATTCGTACGAGTTGGTTCAGCCCATTGTATAGGTGGCATATTGCTGTAAAAAATTTCAGAATTATAGTCACTTCCTTTTAACACATTTAAGAAATGTAAGTTGACTTTATATCATCGTATGGAGAAATGTAAATGGCTATATGGTGTTTTAATATCTGTTAATGTCCCTCCTGAAAAGCTCACTCGCTGGCAGGCATGCAAAGCATTT
The DNA here is from genome assembly GCA_963402855.1 of Ormia ochracea. Classification (NCBI taxonomy): domain Eukaryota; kingdom Metazoa; phylum Arthropoda; class Insecta; order Diptera; family Tachinidae; genus Ormia; species Ormia ochracea. The sequence continues at coordinate 3,489,372 of OY727110.1, read as the reverse complement.
ACTTTAAACTACTTACTCATACATATCGAATGATTTTTAATATTTTTTAATAATATTCGTTTTTATGAATAAGAAGAGAATGTGAAATAAAAAAACTTAAGTTTTTTTTTTTATTTCAGCTTCCCACCTTTTGTAGCTGTGGCGTAAATGTGATTTCAATAAACGAACTTGGTTTGATCAATTTAGAATGTTTTAATTATTGAAATATTCATACATTTTATGGGCAACAATATGAATATTTGTGTTTTCGAATCTTCATTGTGATATTTTTTTTAATAATTTCGTATACTTATAAATAATTTTCTCAAAATTCAATATATGTAAGTTAAGATTTTCCTTTGTAATCAATATATAAACTCATATACATACAAAATTCAATCTTATGAAAACGAAGTGGCGCTTGAAGCTAAAGAAATTAAAAATATGTTCTCGTCATAGTAGTTTTTCATGACATGTATAAAAAAATACTAGTAAAACAGATTTGTATACCGTCATTTTGTTTATTTCATGGTAGCACTTACATACGTTATCATTCCCAGAACAACAAAAAATTTTTTACAAATAAAGAATTACAATTATTTTAAATAAACTTTATTATTATTATATTTTATTTACTGAATTAGGATGTAAAGAAGGAATTGGAATGTTCAGAATCAATATTCACAATTGAAATAGTATTTCATAAGAACTAATACATACATACCAGATGAATGAAATATTTAGCTACTCATTAATATTGAAGCTAATTATGAAACATTGAAATTGTACTTTATTAAATCAGCGTCGAATATGTGTGCAGTTTATGTACCTTTTATACCGTTCTTTAAAAAGAATGGGAGGGTATTAATAGGTTTGAAAAGTAAAGTATATACAATGTAAAGAAGCAAAGTCAATTGAGCTTTGTCCGTTTGTCTGTCTATCCTCTGTATATTTTCGCGAGGCAAGTCGAGCCTATATTTTGTCCAAAATTTTAAAATCCATCTGATTTAGGCCCCTATTATGGTTCACGACAGTTGTCAATTGGATGTTGTATTTTAGAAATTCCGATTATGGTTTCCAACACCTAACCTAATGGCGTTTTCTTTTCTACAAAAAAAAGGCAACACTACCCGCAGGGAGGGCAATTTTGTATTCTTTTCTCAAAAATGTGTTGCCCTGTGAAAGGGTTGCGTGTTCTTTTCTAAAAAAATCAGCAGACAGTTGTCCGAGGCCTTCGGCCACGGACTGTCCCTGCCTGCTGTGTCAGAGACACGGCCATTAAGTTTAACGTAGAATACGCCATCCGATAAGACAGAAAACACACTGAAACAGCAGCATAGTTTGTGTCCACGCTACAAACTCAAACACTCATCCAAACACCACACATATGTTTGACTGTATGTGTTTAAACAATTTTCATTTGAGAAATTTAAATATTAAGAAGATATCAACCAATATGAAATATATATCGAACGAAAGACAACAACAAAACTACCAAAATGAAAGACAATTATTTTATAGGGTATTTTTTATATGAAATTAAAATTTATTCTTTTATATTTAGAATGATTGGTTTATGATATGAAAAGTACGATATGTATGTATGACAATTAATATCAATATTTCTGCTGAAAACCATATCTATATATGTGTTCCTGATAGTTGTGGGTGCGATGGACGATTTTAATTGTAAATTGAATGTAGTATCCATAAATTCCAAAAATGATCTGTTTTCATGTTGCATAATGTCCACGTTGAAGTCTCCTGCTAAAATGATTGGCATAGTATTTAAATCGAAACAGGAAAATATTGGGTTATTGTTGTTTGAGCTGTATTGATTTAAATATCGATTTGTGAATAAACATATTTGCGTAAGCGGTGTGTTTGGGTGTATATAAATAACTGCAAGTAATATTTTGGTATTATTGATTATTATCTCAGTGCCACATAAATCTCAAACGCTATTTCTTGCTTGAAATTGCTCTTCGATGACTGTTGAAAGTCGTGATATTTCTTCAGGTGCTACTATTGTAGCATTGGAAACATTTGCATAACTAGAAACTCCACCAGATCTTGTATCGTCCGTTTTGTATTGGCATACTAATTTAAAATTTTTTATATTTATAACTTCGTTTTTTACCCATGTTTCGGTCAAAAGTAACCAATTGGTAGTTTGTAAAATAGAATCTGATTCTATATCCAAGACATGTGCCTTCAAATTTTGTGTATTGATACAGATGAATGAGTATTTAATCGATGTTAAAAATTGTTTTCTTCATCACATGCAGCGAGTAACTTATAATCTTGCAAACGTTCCAATTCTTGTCTTAATTCTATCATATTTGGCGAATTGCAGCCTTTTTTGTGGTAAAATGTATAGTCATTCGTTTCGTTGGTTATGTACAAGCCTTTAACAGTTGTGACACGTGAAAGTGCGACGTAAACTAACTGTTGATCCTGAGTTTTCTTGTATTTAAAGACTATATCATTAAAAGAGCCGCCTTGTGATTTGTGTATGGTTAAAGCAGAGGCTGGTGACAGTGGGAATTGCTGACGTGTACATTTTATACTATTGGTTAAGGAAATTTTCCCTGTTATTTTTGTAATAGGCGTCCAGTCAGCAGAAAGCACTGTTGGTCTACTTGCAACTAATGGCCGGCATTTAATTTTTAATTTGTGACCAATGTCACTATTTTCAAAGTGTAACCATATTCTAATGAAACTATTTTCATCATACTCCATATATTTTGCAATTCCAATGGCACCATTTGCAATACCGTCTTCCACATCGATGTTACAAGTTATCATGTATGGCTTTCCTTCGCAAAGTTTCGATATGTATGGCAATCCTCCGCACTCAGTGATGCTTATGGCGTTTTCTTTTCTATATTAAAAATGTCGCCCTGTGAAAAGGTGCCTTTTTAAAATGCATTGCCCGCCCTGTGAAAATGCAATTTTTTATACAACGAGAAAAGAACACAAATTAGAAAAAAGTGCAACGCCTTTTTTTTAACAGCTGATAAACAAACATTTTCTGTATATTTTATGAAATGTGTATACAAAAATGATCAGTTGCCAGATTGCTAATTCATCTGCTTGAGAAAACAAAATTTTTTTTTTTAATATCTCATACAAATAAGCAGCCCATACATACATATTATAAAATTGAGATACTTACGTTACATTCACGATTGATGTCAAGCGCAATTTTAGATGTTTTTTTAGTTTGTTCCAATAACAAAAGTAAAATTGTAACTAAAAACAAGTAAAAGTGCTATATGCGACTGTGCCTTCTCCATGGATATGTTCTCTCAAAAAATAAGCAACATAAAGAAGAACTTAAAAACGTACCCATATCGTCATAGTATTACTTCGTGAGGAGGTGTTCACCGATTACTACTTTCTAAGATTACCTTTCTTTCTCTTTCTGCTGCTCTCTGCAGCGCTAGGAATTCTTTGCGACGCCACCCACCAAATTCAAGATCTCCATTGATAACAGCTCCACGGAGGCTCTCATGGCTCCATATCGCAGGCAATCGAAACACAATAGCTATATATAGTTGGAGAAATTTTTGCAACACTGTGTGCATGCATGTACAAAAATGCTTAAGAAAACTATGATGGCAAAAAAACACTTCATATGCCAGAATACTATACAATCGTATTGCAAACACATAAAAGTATACACAAACAAAACCACCACCAAATGAATTTGCGTTTGCTACAACAAAAACAAAAAACAAAAACAAAAACAAAAATTTTCTATTCATATACATAAGCATCCCGCCACGGATCCCCAGTGGCTCCGTTGCTTTACAAATATACTAAAAAAAAAAAAATATAGCACATATGTCGTTCAAAAAGGGTAAAATTAAGAAAAAATAGTCGTTTATCTACCCAACTTTATAGTGAAATTTAAACAGCAAGTTTGGCTGCAACCGTAGACGTGCTTGTCAATACACATGCTCTTGGTTTGTTACTCAGCGTGGATTTTTTGCATTTTCTTCATATAAATATATGAAATTATTTCTTGGCTATATTTTTTTTATTTATCGGCCGATTTTGCTTTTTTTTATAAGTGGTACTTTTGAAAGAAATTAGAACAGATAGGAAAAAAAATTTTTGATTTTAGACAAAATTTAAGGTCAATTTTGAGCGCAACAAAATTACCGGAAGGAAATGAGGACAGACAGACAGACAGACAGACAGACAGACGGACAGACGAAATACTCCCCTTCTTATAACGATCCAGAATATATATACTTTATATGGTCGGAAATCAATATTTATTGAAATTGCATCCCCTATATCAAACTTATTTATACTCTTCCATCCTTTTTGGAGAAGGGTATAAAAAAAGACTTCACTTTCTGCGATGTAAAATAAATGTTTTCAAAATTATATAGTATTAAAAAAAAAATTTCTATATGCTTCAAAAAAGATTTTTGATGCTAATACTTTGTGTGTGTTCCTTTGGCATCAATTACAGCTTCTAATCGTTTACGCATGGAATGGATTAGTTTTGGTATGTCGTAATCATCGGGTATTTTTTCCTACTCTTCTTTTATAACTTTTATTAATTGTGGTTTGTTTTTTGGCGATCTTTTTCCGACTTTTTTCTTTAGATGGACCCATAAATTTTGTATTGGGTTGAGGTCAGGGCTTTTTGCTGGAGTATCAATTACTTTTGTGCAATTAAATGGTAACCACGATCTGCAAATATACGATTTATGCTTTGGATCATTATCTTGGTATAACTTATATTTTAATTTTGCAGGATTTTCTTGGCAAATAAAGCCGAATTTTCGAGCGCTCGCACTTAAATTGTTTCTTAAAATATCCAGATAGAATTCCTTCGTCATTATATCTTCGAATATCCTTAGTTCGCCAACACCCTTCGATGAAATACAACCCCACACTATTACAAACAATTTCCCAAATTTCACAGTTGGTATTATATTTTTATTTTCCAAAGCCGTTAGGGGTTTGCGCCAAACTTTTTGAGGTCCATCGTGGTAGTAAAGCATCACCTTTGTCTCATCACAAAAAATTACGTCATCCCAGTACTCCAGTGGAAAAGTAATATGATGAGTAGCAAATTTATATCTTTTTTCAATATTTATTGTGGAGAGCATAGACTTCTTTCTGGCGACTCTTGAATAGTATTTATAACTCTGCTGCACATTTCGAACTGTCTGATGAGAGATACTTACGTTACATTCACGATTGATGTCAAGCGCAATTCCTCTAGTGCTGGAATGTGGATTCTCATCAATCATTTTCAAAATTTTTCTTTCAATGCGCCGATTTACTTTCTTTGGTCTACCTGGTGTTGGTTTCGGCTCAAGTCTTCCTTCTTTTTCTGCTCGGTTTATAATATTATATACCGTCCTTAGGTTGAGGGTGAACATTTCTGCAATTTCTTTTCGAGATTTCCCTTTATAATAATGGTAATAAACAAGCTGTGTAATATTCTTATGAAGTCGTTTTCCTGGCATCGTGTATATTTAACTAAGTGATCATTTATAGTTTGTACATGCGTAATTTCATGAATAAATGCTATTCCTATAGCTACCATGCATAAAAAGCAACTTACATACAAAAAATGTGCAAAAACTAACTGAACTTTTTTACTTCTCATTTTTTGAAAACATTTTTTTTACGGCATTGAAATGAACTAATATTATTTGATTGCGTTGTTGTTGTTATGTGTGCGTTTATTTTGAAAAGTATGTACACTGTTGTGTTCCCAACATACGTGAAAACAGTTATATGATTCAAATTGAAATTTCTAAAAAATTTTATCGTTGAAAAGATTTTTTTACAAACTGTACATACATATATTTTAATCATGAAATTATAGATTTCATGAGGAAAACCAACTTCATCTAACTGGAAATCATGCATTCGCGGTAATTTTCAGTTTTATCATTTATAAAATATATATTATATTTAGTGTGTTTTATTATTGTTGGTTTTTTCGAGCAAACGATAATGCCCACTCATTACTTTCAGATTAAATTTGCGCTGTTTTCAACACTGAAACCCACAAAAATACTTGCATTATATTTCAAACTGCTGAAACTTGTGATTTCCCGCTTCTATTAACATAAATAATTTTTAAAAATCATTAACAACACGAAAGCACATATTACTTGTTAATGTTCTTCTTTTGTTATGCTCATTAAAAAGTTTCACTATAAAAGAGAACTGAAGTACCGCTACCAAATCTCTTCTAAAGAAACAAAGTTATGTTCGTACCGTGGATTTAGAGTATATTGCATTTACAAAATTTAAGCCATAAAATGATCCTTAAAGTGTAGGGAGGATATAGGAAGGATAATGCTAACAAATTTTTGCTTTAAAATTAATTTAAGTTTTTGCTATTAACAAAATGATTAAAGTTAGCAAAATTAGAAGAAGACAAACCTTTTAAACTTTTACCTAAACAAAAACGAAAGACAAATTATTTACAATGATTAGTGAAGCAGCCATCATTACGGCCATCCCAATGATTATCGTCCGCTGAATCAGAAGTTGTAGCCACTTTCGGTCCTACATTCATGTAGCCCTCTTGCTGAATTCCTTTTTTTTATTTTTGAAATTTAATTAATAGATATTTTTTTGTCCAACAAATTAGTCTAAAATAATACAACAATGCTTGTCCCTCCAGGATATTTAATACAGTTGCAATGGCCACATAAACATAAATCAGCGCCATGAAGCGGATATTTTTTAATTAATTTCGCAGCCACAGTGCAGCAAAAGTCAATATCGTTACATTGTCGTTAAGGGTGAAAGGTGTAAAAGAAAAATAAACACAACAACCACACAAACAAAACAAGGATGTACGTTAAACCGGCAAAGTTTTTAAAAATGACTTTGTAGATAAAATCACTATTGCAACATCCGTACAGTTTGTGGATTCTCTACGGTTTTATTATTTCAAAAAGAAGTCTCCGTTCTTTCCATTTTCTATGATTTACAATAAGAATCTACATTTTTAAAAATATTTTGGTCCCTACAATAAGTTTATGTATATTTAAACAACCAATGTACAGATTTCTTTTCGTGTACTGCAAGTCGGTTTCAAAGCACCAATTTTTAAGAATTAATAACAATACTGATATAATTTTTCTTTAATTATTCTTATAAAATTAAAACGAAATTTTACATTTAAAAAAAAACAGCCGATTTAATATTCGTTAACGAATATTTATGCAATAAATATCTATTTATTTAATAAGTATCGAAAAACAAATATACACCATTTTTAGCTGTCAGTGAATTCGCCTTATATGTGATGAGATTGCTACAGGAGACGCTGCAGTTTTTTCATGAAGTCGAAGCGCATTGCGAAGGAATGTCATTTGAATAGCAGTAATGCATTCCATTAATATTTAAGGCAATGATTTATTATCATACACAATCGAACGGTGATGTGGTAGTGTGTACTGCAAATACTTCTGTGGGACTTATTTTTTGCCACATAAAAAGGGCCATAAAAAGCTATCAGAGTTGCATTTACTTTAAGCCGCTGGCAAACAAATTGGTTGAATCATATATGTATAATAGCATGGCCCCTATAGCGCCATTTGGAAACGATTTCTTAAATTAGGATGATTTTTGTGTGTATCGTACGTCTGTGTATTAAAAAAAAAACAGCCGATTTAATATTCGTTAACGAATATTTATGCAATAAATATCTATTTATTTAATAAGTATCGAAAAACAAATATACACCATTTTTAGCTGTCAGTGAATTCGCCTTATATGTGATGAGATTGCTACAGGAGACGCTGCAGTTTTTTCATGAAGTCGAAGCGCATTGCGAAGGAATGTCATTTGAATAGCAGTAATGCATTCCATTAATATTTAAGGCAATGATTTATTATCATACACAATCGAACGGTGATGTGGTAGTGTGTACTGCAAATACTTCTGTGGGACTTATTTTTTGCCACATAAAAAGGGCCATAAAAAGCTATCAGAGTTGCATTTACTTTAAGCCGCTGGCAAACAAATTGGTTGAATCATATATGTATAATAGCATGGCCCCTATAGCGCCATTTGGAAACGATTTCTTAAATTAGGATGATTTTTGTGTGTATCGTACGTCTGTGTAGGGTAGTAAATCACTGCCTTTACACACTTCCATAGGTTTTATACTTACTTATTTCTATCATACAAGAGGCAATTTCTTGAAATTAAATTTCGCATAATACTTCCATTTTAAATGTTATATAAATTTACAAAGGTGAATAACTATGACAATTTTTACATGAGTATTTTTAAATTTATATAACCTGGGTATACATATCAAAGGATTTCCTTATATCTGTATATATGTTCGTATGTATGTATGTTTGGATGTGTATATGTATGTTAAAAAAAACACCTTGAACATATAAAATATAATGCTTGTGTCAATATCGCACAGACAATAAGCTTTATGAATTGGTGCATCCAATATAATCTGAAATGGAAAAATAATTCGTTATTAAATAAGTTTAAATCAATTAAAATTAGCTTTCTCATAGAATTCAATCAAAACTTAGTATAGATGAAATAGTCAATAAAAGTGGATAAAAAAAATATCGCATTTATTTAATCGCATTCAATAAAAACATTTTTCAGAGGTTTTATTTCTTACAGAATTTCTATCCACTATTAGGGTTGCAACTCAACTGTTAAAAATATTAAACCATTATAATAATTCATTAGCATCGATTTACAAATAAAAGGGAGAGTGTATAAATAAATATTTTCAAGTGCCTTATATTATAGTGTTTTCACACCTAAAGTTAAAACCTGGTTTTAACGTAAAACATACAAACAGCTGATTTTGTGTTCACATACAATTTTTATAAAATCAGGTTTTATAATACAGTTTGTCAAATAAATTTGTTAATGATAAAATAAGTTTTTTGAATAAATGTGTTTGTTGTAATTATTCTTCCCACATTTATTTGAGAAACTGTACGACAGATGTTATTGTATATATAAAACATAAATTTTAAAAATGTGTATCTAAAATTGAAATGATTTTACATTTTGTGAATGAATATTTGTGAATTGTGAATGAATTATCAGCTGTTTTCAATCTTCCTAACTTGGTCGCACTGAATAAAACAAGGTTGTATATTATAAAATCTACTTAAAATCAATTCAAAAAAGGTTTTAAGATGGTTTTATCAGAATTATTTTGTATGGTAAAACCAGGTTTTAAGGGTTGGGTTTAAAGTTAAAACCAAATTTTGTTTCAAAACCAGGTTTTATCCTCAGTGTGAAAACACTATAACTAAACCTGCAAAGCGTTTGACTTGATCGCAGGAAAACACCCAGTGTGTCTAAGCAGGAATCGAACCCGCGACCTTCTGTGTAGTAGGCTGCGCATTATTCATTCGGCTACGGAAGCACCCACTTTAGGGAGAAGTATCTCACACAAAAATAAAAGTAAATAATTGTTTAAAAATTTTTCCTTAGAGCTTAAAACTTTATTCACCACCTAGATGAACATACTACAATCCTACATAGTCGTACGATTCATTATTTATTATATTATAATATTACAATTTATTATTTAAAACATACTTGTTTTCTGCTGGTAAAATATAAACAAATATAATTCATTATATTTGGTGCAGTAGAAAAAGATTGATGGGAATTTTTAGAAATATTAAAAAAATATTAGAAAATAAATTTTGAAAAAAACCTTTTCTGTGTGAAATTTTTATAATTCTTGCAAATGGTACGATTTGTCAAACAAAAACGCAAATTTTTATGTCACACTATTTAATTTTTTTAGCACACATGCTAAATTTGACAAATGGAATGACTATGTTGGATAGTGAAACGAGCCCTTAATCATAAAATCGGCAAACTACAATGAATGTGATATTAAAGTTTAATTGTCTTGCCAACAATCCAACCAATAATCTCGCAACTGTGCAGGAATATATAGCTATCCTAATTTATTGTTTATTGTTTATTAAACAATATTTTATTTGTAAAAATTTAATTAAGTTTATTATTATTTGGCATATTTTCCCAAATTATATATTTTTGTTGCTATCATTGTGTTTTTCTAATTCTCTTTGGCCCGTTTGGACGAAGGCCTACTCAGAAGTTTTGTGCCCGGCGATAACAATAAAATTCAAAAATGCTAGTCAAAGTAAACTTTGATTGCTTCAACAGTTATTGCGCTAATTGTAGAGTTTCATTTATCCGCTTGCACGTACCTGTTCCATCTTACTATCGCCTGCGGTATTGTATCCAAAGGATCTTGCAACAAATATTGCCTTATACCTCTAAAATATTGCTGCAGAAAAAGATCCCAATCCAATTTATCCATATTGAAGTAAAATAAATCCTTATCTCTTATCGATAATCTCTGCCATAGTCCGCGAACATTATCGATCTGAAATTCCCATTGGCGCATGGCAAAATATTCAATCACATGCATAAATCTGTGAATCTTTTTGTATGTGTTCAGTAGTCTATAATGAAAGTAAACAAAAAAATGGATTTAAAAAATGGAATTAAATTTAATTTTGAAAAGAAGTTCACATATCATGTAATACATACCTCGGCTTCTTGCCCAATAGCATGCATATGCCATCAAAGATTGTTGCAGGTACATAATGTAGTATAAATATTGAGAACATATGCATAAATTTATTAGGTGTATTGGCGTAGCACAAATACCACATGGCTTTCAGTGTAGGATACATAAGACCATATTTGGTCGTTTTTGTTGTAAAATCTCCCCAGGTTAACTGGTTGTCTTTGGAAGTACAAAAATTATATACAGGCACCTCTTTATTAATTTCTATAGTACTAGATAATGATGACAAAATTAAATGTCCTGCATGACTAGTGTTGATTTTATGTTTACATACTTTTGCTTATCCGCAATCTCCCAGGATGCAGCTATTATACTGTTTACACACAAATCAACTGGAACCATATTAGCCACAGCAGTGGGATCACAGCGCAACGTTCTGATAACTCCGGTGCCAGCTCCAGCAATTGCTCCAGTAGGTCCATAAAAATTGTCTATCCATCCACACACGGGATCACGATATGTGCTTATTACTTAAAAAATAAAATGTGTTGTTTAAAAACTTGAGTTTGGGATGACTTCCTACGACACCGAACTGCATATGCAATTGCCATTTGAAGTGAATGAATTTGCAAAAAGTGGAAATAAAATTTATAACTAGAAACAGTGGTTCCTCAAACACATTAGTGAGATTAATACAATGATTTTTGTTGCAAAGACGATGGAAGCACCATTAATTGCTCGCCAATGTAAATCTTTTAAAATACTCAAATATTTTACGCAGCCTACATAAAGTCCACAATTTTCCATACGCGCTCGTACTACTTATCAACAAACTATCATACTTTTCAGTAGACTTGCTATATTTGACAAATCGTACGATTGTGATGTACTTAACCATGGCGTTAAGCACTAAAAATGACACCCAATTCATGGTTTTCGTGTAGAGCACATGTGTGTTGGATGCCGTACACAAAATTCAATTAGGAACCCGTAGTGTGATTCAGTAATTTTTTTGCGACAATGCTATCACTGGTTTTTGTTTTATTTAATTTTATTGACAAAAATTCTACGTTATTTTCAGCGATTGGAAGGAAGCTTTTATATTGTTTTGTATTAAAAATGTAAATTAAAATTTCAAAAAAATGTAAATGGTTTTTAAATTTTTTTTTTTTTTTATAAATGCATTTTTTTTACAATTTTTCACAGCATTTATGTAAATTTAAATAAAAAATAATATTTAAATATTCATTTATATGAACGTATATATTATAATTACGATTTACGTGCAGTTACAAATTATAAATTTTCGTGATTTATAACGATGTTGATAACAACAAGCTACTGAATCAGTAAATCGTTACTGCAACCGAATATAACTCTCGAAAAATCTTGCGATTTTCGAATCATTATAAGTTACTGAATCGCAGTACAGGTAACGACTATAATACGGAAATTTCGGTAAACTATATATTTCCGAAAATGTATAAGTTATTATAAAGCTAGCAAATTCATGATACAAAGGACCTAATGTTATCTGGAAAACTAATGTTATAATTCAATATTATTTAATTAACATAATCAGCACAGAATTTATATCATTTCCATAATTGAATTCAAAATATATGAAACTATATATAATGTACTTGTTTATTTACCAATGCCAGGTCGAAATATTCCAACTGGTAAACTTTTGCCGCATTGCTTAACTACGTCTTCCGCTACAGCCTTGGTAAACGTATATGTATTGGGATACTTTCCCAGTAGACTGAAAATAGGGCATCAATTTGTAAAGGAATTTTTGATGAAAACAAGCATTAAAAATATCTCACTTACATGGGTGTCATACTTTCTAACAAATTGTCCGGAGTACATTCCGTTAGAAGTATCAAATTTTTAGTGTCACTCGGTGGAGGGTATAATTTTTCATCTATCCGTCTTAATGGACACTGTGTATATGCTGTAGATACATGCAATAAGCTTTTTAGATTATGCATTTCGTTGCAAAGTAGCACAATATCACGTGCAGCTTTCACATTTATTTGCATCGCTACCTTCAGTTTTTCATCGAATCGCACTGTAGCCGCCATATGAAAAACTATGTTAACATTATTAATAAGAGCCTGTCGGTTCTCATTACTTAGCCCTAAGCCGGGTAACATACAATCACCTGGTACACTTTTTATATGGTGGCGAAATTTAGGATTTACTTTTTTCATAGCATTAAATATCTGAAAAGAGTAAAATAATATAAAGAGTGAATAAATTAAAATACGTTTTCTTGAATTATACTGCAGCCAAACAATTGTTCCTAAGTGAATCAAACATACACATATGTGTACATACCTAAATATATATAGCAATAAATATATAAATTAGTGAAAAATATTCATAGAGACTCCTTTTCAAAGTCACTTCTTTGAAAATTATTTATAAAATCCATACTTTCCCCCGCTCTCAATATGTTTTCCGCACCAAAAATCTCAACAAATTTGAATTATTTACATAAAAAGAATTCACTATAAGTAAACACTTTTCAGCTGTGTGCAAAAGCTTTTCTTTCCTTTAAACTATGCACATGTTATACGTATACAACAATGTTTTTTTTTTGAAGTAAACTTTTTTACCAATTAAAGTTTTCAAAATAAAAAGTTTCAGAAATACAATTCAGATAGCATATGTATTCGTACATAACAGAACCCTACACAAATACAACAAAGTGGCCTGCAAAACTGATTTAAAATTTCAAACCAAACACTTCTCTATCAAAATTTTTTATATATACAAACGAATACTGTATTACAATGTTATAGGATAACAGAACCAAACAAAACTGGTACCCACTAAATCAGTAGGGTTATTCTGAATTGCGATGCAATAATCCATGCGATGCGATAAAGAATTGTGATGCAATAGTAAATTCGTATTCTGCAACACTTTCGCAATCGTAATCGCATTTTATTTTAATTCGCGGCAACACCGGGCAAAATTAACAACGCTGGTACCAGTAAACGTCAAATTTAATCTTACAAAAGAAAAAGATATTTGCGGTTACAAAATAAATATCTGAATTAAATAAAATAAAAGTTAAGAAAAAGTAAAATAAATTTCTAAATTAAATAAAATAAAAATTAAAAAAAAAATAAAAAAAAATTTGTGTATTTCGTTTGTTATCAGAAATGGATTCTGTTGCTCTATGGATTTATGATGAAGAGGAGCATGAGCAAAATAAAAGGGTGCAGAAAAGAATACTTAGAAGCAAATCGGATATTCTAAGTTTGAATGTGAAAAGGTAATTTATTTTGTAGCATTAAAAACAATTAATCATAAAAAACATTTCTATTCCACTTTTGTAAAAAATTTTAGATTGACCCAAGAGGCATTTTTATACGTTTAGTACTAGTAATAACAATTACACAAACATTGCTAGAAATATAAGAGATGAAATAAAAAATAATATAATTTAAAAACTAACAGTCTTCTTTTTATTTAGAAACTTAAAGGTACTTCTTTAGTTATATATTTCATTCATTTTGCTCAAAAAAAAAAACTTAAAAAAAAATTAATTAATTTAAATAAATGAACAAATTGTAAGTAAAACATACACTTTTGTGCTTTACGGTTGCTGTTATGCTGCCGCCTAAATATTGCGATTATCGCATATATCTGACATTACCATTCGCAATACAGAATACCAAATTTCCACATTTTCGCATTTGAAATGCGAATAAAAAGAGTACTATGCGATAATCGCAATACCGAATACCAATAGTTCGCATTTGCATGTTTTCGCATCGCATTAACAATTGCATCGCAATTCAGAATAACCCTACAGAATACCAAATTGCCACATTTTCGCATTTGAAATGCGAATAAAAAGAGTACTATGCGATAATCGCAATACCGAATACCAATAGTTCGCATTTGCATGTTTTCGCATCGCATTGACAATTGCATCGCAATTCAGAATAACCCTACAGAATACCAAATTGCCACATTTTCGCATTTGAAATGCGAATAAAAAGAGTACTATGCGATAATCGCATTACCGAATACCAATTGCTCGCATTTGCATGTTTTCGCATCGCATTGACAATTTCATCGCAATTCAGAATAACCCTACAGAATAAAATTTAAATGGAATCAACTAAAGTTCTACTTCAAGTTCAAAGTAATTTGTTTCTCCCTATATTAGGCACTAGTGTTACAAAGTCATGCAGATTGCATTAGGCTGCGCATGGAACGCATAAAAGTGGAAGTCCATACAATTCTCGAAACGGCTAGCCTGGATGTGAAATATAATTAGTTATTTATTAAATTTGCAGCCTATTGACCAATAAAAGTTTGTATTTTGTTGACAGTAATGAAATCTTAATTCATAAAAATTGTTTTAAAATTATATATTTATTCAAATTAAACATTTATTAAATTTAATATTTTGAACTATAATTGAAGTTTATTGAAGATTTGTATTTCGTATATTTACATACGTAAATTTATATGAAGATAACATAAAATTTAAAAAAATAAATCTCAATTGAATGCATATTTATATGTTTTCAGCTGATATACGAAGATAAAAAAAATATATCGTCATGATTACATTACATTCAAACATGATTAAATATGGAGTATTAATATTAAGTTTTGTCTTCCTTATGGATCATCATGCAATAATGAATTTTTAAATAAAAGAGATTGTCAACATTTAATTACATCTAATTTAACAGATAAAATTACGATTCACAAAACAAAACATACCGACAGTAGATTATGTAGTGCACTTATTTCTTTTACCCTCGCCTAAGAACTAGTATTCGCACTGCATGAACACACGATTACAGTGTATGACATCGTCCAAAAATTAAATCTCAAATAAAGCTATACCTCATTTTATATTACTCATTATAATTCGCTGGCTGAAAATTAAGAATGATTTTAATATTTTTTAAGCCATAATTGCTACTAATTTATACCTACTTTTATTTGCATAAAGAACTGAGAGCATGCCAAAATGATACTTTTTTACATCTCTCTGAGTAAATATATTTTTAGGTCCGCCAATTAAAATTGCAAACTGCTATATACCGTTTGTAAAAAAAATTTTTTCAACGCTAAGAAAATTCAAAACTTTAAGATATAAACACCTTTATTTTTTATTTTTTTAATATTAACAATTTTTTTTTATTTCCGTGATTTTAGATGTTTTTTTAGTTTGTTCCAATAACAAAAGTAAAATTGTAACTAAAAAAAAAAGACTTCACTTTCTGCGATGTAAAATAAATGTTTTCAAAATTATATAGTATTAAAAAAAAATTTTCTATATGCTTCAAAAAAGATTTTTGATGCTAATACTTTGTGTGTGTTCCTTTGGCATCAATTACAGCTTCTAATCGTTTACGCATGGAATGGATTAGTTTTGGTATGTCGTAATCATCGGGTATTTTTTCCTACTCTTCTTTTATAACTTTTATTAATTGTGGTTTGTTTTTTGGCGATCTTTTTCCGACTTTTTTCTTTAGATGGACCCATAAATTTTGTATTGGGTTGAGGTCAGGGCTTTTTGCTGGAGTATCAATTACTTTTGTGCAATTAAATGGTAACCACGATCTGCAAATATACGATTTATGCTTTGGATCATTATCTTGGTATAACTTATATTTTAATTTTGCAGGATTTTCTTGGAAAATAAAGCCGAATTTTCGAGCGTTCGCACTTAAATTGTTTCTTAAAATATCCAGATAGAATTCCTTCGTCATTATATCTTCGAATATCCTTAGTTCGCCAACACCCTTCGATGAAATACAACCCCACACTATTACAAACAATTTCCCAAATTTCACAGTTGGTATTATATTTTTATTTTCCAAAGCCGTTAGGGGTTTGCGCCAAACTTTTTGAGGTCCATCGTGGTAGTAAAGCATCACCTTTGTCTCATCGCAAAAAATTACGTCATCCCAGTACTCCAGTGGAAAAGTAATATGATGAGTAGCAAATTTATATCTTTTTTCAATATTTATTGTGGAGAGCATAGACTTCTTTCTGGCGACTCTTGAATAGTATTTATAACTCTGCTGCACGTTTCGAACTGTCTGATGAGAGATACTTACGTTACATTCACGATTGATGTCAAGCGCAATTCCTCTAGTGCTGGAATGTGGATTCTCATCAATCATTTTCAAAATTTTTCTTTCAATGCGCCGATTTACTTTCTTTGGTCTACCTGGTGTTGGTTTCGGCTCAAGTCTTCCTTCTTTTTCTGCTCGGTTTATAATATTATATACCGTCCTTAGGTTGAGGGTGAACATTTCTGCAATTTCTTTTCGAGATTTCCCTTTATAATAATGGTAATAAACAAGCTGTGTAATATTCTTATGAAGTCGTTTTCCTGGCATCGTGTATATTTAACTAAGTGATCATTTATAGTTTGTACATGCGTAATTTCATGAATAAATGCTATTCCTATAGCTACCATGCATAAAAAGCAACTTACATACAAAAAATGTGCAAAAACTAACTGAACTTTTTTACTTCTCATTTTTTGAAAACATTTTTTTTACGGCATTGAAATGAACTAATATTATTTGATTGCGTTGTTGTTGTTATGTGTGCGTTTATTTTGAAAAGTATGTACACTGTTGTGTTCCCAACATACGTGAAAACAGTTATATGATTCAAATTGAAATTTCTAAAAAATTTTATCGTTGAAAAGATTTTTTTACAAACTGTACATACATATATTTTAATCATGAAATTATAGATTTCATGAGGAAAACCAACTTCATCTAACTGGAAATCATGCATTCGCGGTAATTTTCAGTTTTATCATTTATAAAATATATATTATATTTAGTGTGTTTTATTATTGTTGGTTTTTTCGAGCAAACGATAATGCCCACTCATTACTTTCAGATTAAATTTGCGCTGTTTTCAACACTGAAACCCACAAAAATACTTGCATTATATTTCAAACTGCTGAAACTTGTGATTTCCCGCTTCTATTAACATAAATAATTTTTAAAAATCATTAACAACACGAAAGCACATATTACTTGTTAATGTTCTTCTTTTGTTATGCTCATTAAAAAGTTTCACTATAAAAGAGAACTGAAGTACCGCTACCAAATCTCTTCTAAAGAAACAAAGTTATGTTCGTACCGTGGATTTAGAGTATATTGCATTTACAAAATTTAAGCCATAAAATGATCCTTAAAGTGTAGGGAGGATATAGGAAGGATAATGCTAACAAATTTTTGCTTTAAAATTAATTTAAGTTTTTGCTATTAACAAAATGATTAAAGTTAGCAAAATTAGAAGAAGACAAACCTTTTAAACTTTTACCTAAACAAAAACGAAAGACAAATTATTTACAATGATTAGTGAAGCAGCCATCATTACGGCCATCCCAATGATTATCGTCCGCTGAATCAGAAGTTGTAGCCACTTTCGGTCCTACATTCATGTAGCCCTCTTGCTGAATTCCTTTTTTTTATTTTTGAAATTTAATTAATAGATATTTTTTTGTCCAACAAATTAGTCTAAAATAATACAACAATGCTTGTCCCTCCAGGATATTTAATACAGTTGCAATGGCCACATAAACATAAATCAGCGCCATGAAGCGGATATTTTTTAATTAATTTCGCAGCCACAGTGCAGCAAAAGTCAATATCGTTACATTGTCGTTAAGGGTGAAAGGTGTAAAAGAAAAATAAACACAACAACCACACAAACAAAACAAGGATGTACGTTAAACCGGCAAAGTTTTTAAAAATGACTTTGTAGATAAAATCACTATTGCAACATCCGTACAGTTTGTGGATTCTCTACGGTTTTATTATTTCAAAAAGAAGTCTCCGTTCTTTCCATTTTCTATGATTTACAATAAGAATCTACATTTTTAAAAATATTTTGGTCCCTACAATAAGTTTATGTATATTTAAACAACCAATGTACAGATTTCTTTTCGTGTACTGCAAGTCGGTTTCAAAGCACCAATTTTTAAGAATTAATAACAATACTGATATAATTTTTCTTTAATTATTCTTATAAAATTAAAACGAAATTTTACATTTACATTTTAGTTAGAAATTAAGTAAGAAATTTTAAAAATAATGAAAAAAGCAAAAATTTAAAGTAGCAGTGAGCACCATATTATTAGGGTAGCGTACCTTTTTTCTCTTTATTACGAGAAAATTTCTCAGTAAAACCAAAATTGGCAATAGAAAACAAGACTTTCATCGCCAGAAAACTTCAAATTATTTCTAACATGATTTTTGGATTTTGATATATTTCAGCCAATGTAAAAAAGTATAAGAAAATGAGCGCATTTCAATTGATTGCCTGTTCAGAGTACAACTTTGATTAAATAAAGTTCTCATTTATCTCTAACTAGTGATTGAATAAATCTCCAAGTGTTCTAAGACTTATTTAGATGAAGTCCTCTCAAGAGCTGCTTCAGCATGCTAATGTATGTCGGATAAAATTGTATATTTGAATTTAAAAAAAAATACATACAACACATCATATGGAATGAACGGTCGAATTACCGTTCATTTATTAAATCTATTCTGCTGAAATTTACGAAGTTAGGAATATTTAGATAGATAATATGTTAACTTTTCTTCATGAGAAACTTTGGCCAATTTTACCAACCTATTTTAGGGCGAACTGTCTAATATAGGTATTAACGGTTGTGATGTGAACTACATATTAAGAACTATCCACTACCGAGGTTTCCTAAGTCGGAGTTCTACTTGAACGAACTCCGGGTCACTTCCAAAATTGATCACTTTTATATTTCATGAGCAGATGCTTACATTTACTACATTGCTTACTTTTTCCTAAGATTATGACAGACGAATATTTTTATCTTTAACTCTTTGCACGCACAAATTTTTAAATTTTACACTGGATTCTATTACGTCTATTATTTATTTTAAATAATTGAAAGATTTAAGATTGCTTTGAGTTGAGCTTCTTATTACAGTTTTCATTTATTAAAAAATAACTTTTTTTCTTATGTAAAACAGTATAATTCTCGTTTTTGTATTTTTATAAATGTGAACTAAATATTTAGTTTGGTACCGTTTATAAATAATTTAAAATTATTCTTTCAAGTTGTGCTGTAAATCGTAACGTAACAAAATGACACATATCTATTTTACTTATTATATTTACTTACCGGGTCCTCAAATATTTCTTCAACTCTCGTGTGGGCATCTTTGTTTTTCTTCTTTCGAACTAACACATACACTGTGTTAATGCCGGGACATGAAGTGAATAATTTGTTAAGAAGTACTAAAATAGGAAATGAAAATTCAGAATATATACATACATACATATATTTTAATACGACAATAAATGTTATAAATAAAATACTATAGTTTTCCCATTTAACTAATATTATATTCCGCAAACATCACCTTTGCAATTAAAAAAACGCAATATTACGAAAGCTCTTAGGCAAAAAGTAGAAACAAAGGGGCTAGATGAGAGTACCGATATTTTAGTTTATGTTTATGTATTTTTTTATTTGTTTTGTTGGTTGAGTGGTCAAGTTAGTCGTCCTTTGCAAAAATAGAACGGTTTTGAGAAATATTCCTCAATAGCTCTTAATCAATTGAGAATTTAAAAAAATAAAAAACATCATAACAAGCCTTGGAAGTTTTTCATACCTACAGTACCAACAAATTTAATTTTCTTACAGTCAACGCACTACTTGGTGTTTCATCGACAACACCCCCATATATTTAAAGCTATTGTTTTTGCTCATTGTTATTTCTTCCTTTCTTACTTTACATTTGAGCTGGCAAATATAATCCAATGTAAAACTGTGCCAGAAAATAAGTAAATTTAAACTGATTGTGTTCTTGTTATAACTTTGTGCATGTTTGCACGCCCTGTAAAAATGCTAGTTTACCTTTTAACTTAAAAGAGCACAAGTTAGGAAAAATTGTGTTGCCCTCTTTATAAAGTCTGATAAAAAAACTATTTATTTTTCAAACTTCGTTCACACCATTTATATAATAAATAAAAGTTTTTTTCCGCTAATTTATTGTTTTTTGTGTGTTGGTTTGTTTGTTAGCTTAACCACACCAAAAACAAAACAAATAATAATAAAAGTGTCAGATTTTCCCTAAAAAGTGCAATTTTGTCTTCGTTTCTCATAAATGTTTTGCTCTAGTAAAGACTGATGCGTTCTACTCTAAACATGTCACCCTTCCAAGGCATTCCACTTTTTTTTAACTAACTTAACCTGCAAAGCTTTCGGTTTGTCAGCAGGAAAACCCATAGGGTCCAGGCAGGAATCGAACATGCGACCTTCGGCTTACAAGGTTGTGTGTTATTTACTCGCCTACGGAGGTCCCTTTATAGGGAGGGTAAAACCCTTTACAAATTCACCTTTCACAAGGCAACATTTTTGTAGTAGAAAAGTAATCGCCATTGGGCTAACCTGAAAAAATTTAATTTCATATAGAGTGAAACTGATTGCCTAATTAGTTTAAGAAGTGAAGGACTTACAACTTTTATTGTTAACGGTATTAAATGTATAGTGTGTATATATTGGACAATATTCTTGTAACCATTTATTGGATTGTAGAATTTGTGCGTGACGACAATTAATGAAGTAGAGAATAGTACTATTCCTCCGGTAATTTTTAAACATCTTTGGATAGTGGTCGGATTTTCGTACAGGTATATATGCATTTACAAATCAGTTTGAAACTTCGGTTATAATCAACTTATTTAAAATTTATGAACAAATATAAGACAAGGAGACTTAGACGCTTCTTAGATGCAATTTCTATATTGGAGACGGTCTTTTGCATAGAGTTTTTGCATAGAAAGCATAATATTTGTGGTTTTTTGGTTAATACAAGTAAAAAATACTTGTTTAAAAAGACTTTACGAATTAAGTTATTAAATATGTTTGTTAAAAGAATTTATTCTTAAATGTATAATTTGTTTGCGTTATTATGCCTTTTTTAAATTAATACCATTAATTACATTAATTTTTGTCACAGATTCCATTTATTTTCCAATATTTCCTTATTTATATTTTTTCTTCAATCCACTGTAAAATCTTGAAATGCTGATTTTTTCTATTGTATATGGGAACTCGAAAACACTAATTTCGAAATAGATTTTTGCATGAACAAAAAAAAGTTTTCTAAACATTCCGGCCGAGTAACCTCGTCTTAAGAAATTTTTACTACAATTGCTTTCTTTTATTTTATTTTAAAAAGCATGTACACTGAATCATTATGAACGTAACAGTCAACGCGAAAGTGGCATTTTTTAAAGAAATATACATATATGAAATGCATTTGTGTATATTGCGAAAAAGGAAGTGGAACTTCAATTTTGGTAAAAAGTATATTATTTCTATTTCCATAATGAGAATGAAAATTAAAACAATTATAACACTGCAATTATAGAATTCTTTAAAAACATGCACGTAATAATGATTCGCTGCCAGTGGCGAAGCAATATTATTTTAAAATTTGTTTATTATATATTATTGGTTTTATTTATTCGTTATTCATCTTTGCAATGATGTGGAGACACCACTGCATATAGGCATGCCTAATACGGTTCAAGTGTCGAATGACCTCACTTCTACTTCTATACTACTATACTGTTTTTAAGATGGTGGTATAAATATGTTCTAAATAGTTTTTTTTTTTAATTTCTATTATCTTCGATTGGACTACCCTTCTTTAGGCGTGTCATTTTCAGGCCGCCTCCTTTCTAACTATGGATCAAAAGCTCTTGTTATGTTCTACATGAAAATTCACGGTTACATTAGTGGAACACTTCAATCCATTTCATCTCCATAATATTTATACTGCATGAATCCGGTCGGCAATATAATGCCGGTAATTCAAACTTTATTTTTAAGTTATTCCTTCACTGCGAAGAAGTTTGTTTTTTCGAGGTTTTGTTTTCAATAAAATAGAATAACTATTCACCCCTATTCTGCGTTTCGATTAAGTTTCCGCATTCAGTTCTGTTGCGATCGAAAATTTGTATTCTGCAGAAAAACGGAATCGAAAGAAACGGAAGAAGACAACAAAATTAATAGCATCACTGTGGAATGTTGAAATGAAATAGGAAAATATGTAAGTTTGTTATCATTTTCATAAACAAATGTTAAATTTAATGCAAAAAGTTTATTTATACATAATAAAAATAAGTTGTTGATAAACAGAGTAAGGTGTAAGGTTGATATACAGTTTTTCTCGTGAGATGCAGCAAAATTCCATGACTTCTTACTTCATACTGCTCTGGTGTTGTTGTTTTTTTTTTTTGTACCATTATTATTATTTTATTAATTTAATTAAATAAATAAATTAAAAATAATTTTAAGGGTTTTTTTAATCGCTTCTGAGCATTTTATTTCATTTTCTACTTAAATTTTTTTCAATTTTAAAGTTTTTAACTAAAAAAAACTCCTCCGTTAACAAAAACACAACTGAGAAAAACGGAGCTCCGATCGTAATGCAGAATACATACAATCGAAAGAAACTGAGCGGAATCGAAACGCAGAATACCAAAATTGCCAGACGGAGAAAATTTCGATTCAAATCGAAACGCAAAATAGCCCCCATTAAGTTGGGATTACCCAACTTAATAACACATTATGTAAAGTTTCTATTGGTTGTGCTTACTTTTGCCTAGAAATCCAGTCGCTCCAGTAATAAAAATATTGCTGTCATAGTAAAATTTCTGTATTGTTGTTAGTGATTCGTCTATTTTTGTACCGTTTAAACACATGTTGGTTTAATATGCTCGTACGTATCTAGAATAAAAGAAGCCACAAAAAAAATTAAATTAATTTCTATAAATTTAACAAGTGATCAAAGTAATTAGACAATTAAATATAAATTAATACATACTTGTAGATACACATTAATACAAATGTATAAGCAAGTATTTAAAAATATTTTTGGAAATAGTGTGCAACATTTATATATGGAGAAATATTTTAGCATATATTTTTAACTGCGCTCAGTGAATATTGCAATACCTCCACTTAAGTTTACTGTAAAGTGACAAAAATTGTTGTACTGAAGAAAAAGGGCAAGAAAATTTTACAAAATATATTTAATAGGTTTATTCATAATTCTTTTATTTAAAATACTGTTTTATACTTTCTCGATGCTGTGGAGATTAAACCTTATTTTATGTTTGATTTTAATTTGCTTATACTTTAATTTAATTCTTTGCTGTGGAAATGAAGCAAGGCAAGAGTAAAAATAATTTTTTACGTAATTTTGCTGAGTAGTTTTCAGTACGGTATTATGATTTACAACTCAGTTGTGTGGCAAATTTTTGGCTATTATGGATTACAACAAATGTAATTACTGATTGTGAGAACTGCCAAATTTTTACAACTAATCATTTGCAGTTGTCTTGTGGTTGTATTGCCGCCGAATTTGCATCGACATGTAGAAAAAATTGTAAGTTTAATATTTATGAAATATGAAAACAAAAATTAATGCATAAATTATATCTGCCTTCAGCAAAAAAAAAAACGCAATGCGCAGCATACTTTTAATATAGGAGGAATCGCGTTGCCTCGAAAAGTTGGTCACATACTGTTATTATTTCATTTAACAAATAGCAAAATGCAACTTTATTCAGGCGAAAATAGCTGATGAATCTGAATAATTAAGTTAATTTTTTTAGAATAAATATTCTATAATGTTCAAAAAAATTTTCTTACTTTAAGTCTGGTAGATCTAAAGGATTTGAGGACTCGCGCAAGCGTGCAACATCTTCTTCACCTCTATCATTATAAAACAGATCCGCATTTATATCCTTTTTATATTGTACTTATGTACACTTTATATATTTTTATTTACTTTTTTTAATTGCAAAGTCCTTCCTGAAACGACAATGAGTGACAAATGGGCGGTCAAATTTCCATTTAGTAAAGAAAAGGAACGAGTTAAATATAACGAGTAGGTTGAAGACTATACTGGTTTTGGTTGTAAAACATAATAGCAAAATGAAGTTTAGTTGTGTTGTCTTGAAGTAGACTAGACTAAACTGGTTGTCAATTCATAATCAGGGGGTAAGTTTTAAGACAGGTGTTAGAGGTCAAGTTAAAAACTGGATTTTGGATTCGAAAAGGGATAGTAATTGCGATCGAATTAACGCTGACCCAAACTAATAATAATCTGAAGGAAATTAATTTTACAAATGTAGCAACAAGTTTTACAGTGGCTGTGTGTTTAAATTTGTATGCATATATGTATGTCAATAATTATTAAACATTAATGTTGCTTTCTTAATATTTCCGTAAAACAACTTTTCTTCAATGTATGTTCCGACGCTTGCTAGCCTTTTTCATAATTGAAATCTGGTAGTTTTATTGGTCACGTACCAATAAAACTATTAACCCTTTTCCTTTCATCATAAACGCAATTGGTAAAGGTTGATTACGTGCCTCATTGCAAATCGTTAGTTTTAAATAATTTAAGCGAAAGTTTTTTATACTTAAACATAAAAAAGGAAAGTTTTTATTTAATCGAATAATCGATATGGAATGCGCACTCTGCTGTCGCTGCCACAAATACTACGCTACCAAGATTTGGAATAATATTTTCGCTAAATATAAAAAGCAAGGTCTTTTGATATCAATAGTTTTTTAAATTTCACCTTATTTTATTTACAAATTTTTGTGCACAAAATATTTAAATTTAATTTTTTTTAACATAAACGTGACTGTAGTAATTTTTTTTTTTAATGTGACAAGTTAAAAATAAAAATATTTTTTTTTCAGCCGATGACCTCTGAAGCCAATGCTTCTACCCATATTATAATTATATTCATGCAATTGTAATATTGAGCAAATAAATAAATAAATACAAATATTTATTACCTCACAAATACTGACATTGGTATTGAGAAAAAAAATTAAACGCTTTGCGTAAGAAAAAATCGCGTTAACTTTAGCAACAGCAGCAAAAAAAATTGTAATATTAATAACACTGCAATAATCTGCTTTAAAAATTTGTTTGTGCGGAGTTAATGTTACAAAAGGTAACAAAAAAGAACTACACAACAAAAAAACAAAAAAAGAATTAACAGAGAACTAGAAGAAAACTAGTGCTCTTAACCTACTGCCAAATAATATGTATTTTCACTGGATTTTCATACTTTGATATTTTACATTTGGCTGAATAACCCAAAAGCTTGTGTCTCTAGTACATTGGGCTTACAAGAAATATAAAGCTAAAACAGGCTTGGCGTTGCCTGTAATATCGTACTATTGCCGTATTTACATGATTTCACGAACTCCTTATTACTGCCACTATGACCACCGGTTAGCCGCACGGTTGAACTGAGCATAGTTAAACTGACAACAACTGGCAGGCTTTCTTTGGAAATGCATATATGTATATGTGCATCATAGTGGACCTTGTTGTACTGTGTCCAATGAGGTGCAAATCTCCAGAATACCAAAAGAATGCAGTCGAATTGAATTTCCGTCTGCAAGTAATTAATTTTAGCTGCTAGATCACACTTTATTTTCTAGATTGCCGAAATATTTTTCTAGAACTCCTTAATGGTATTCATCCATTTGTTAACCTTCTTGTACTTCCACCACAAATTTTAAGCTATTGGCTGTAAAAATATTTTCGCTACCATTGGCGCTGAATTTCTCAAAATCGTAAAAATCGATTTCAGTGCCGCTTCGTTTAATTCATCAACACATAATAGAGTATAAAAATTATTACATATATGTGTATGTAAATAATTTTCTTTCCTTCTAAAATCAGTACCCAGGGATAGGGTCTACTCATGCAATGCCTTGCACATATTTAGCAGAGTTTTGTAGGTACAATTTGAAAATACGCTAGCTTTAAAAATGAGTATTTATTAGCTGGTCTAATTTAAATTCAAAACTAGCCCCGGCTAGAATTTCAACTACTTATTGAATTTTTTGAGCCAGATACTGACTAGACGTATAATATTATCGACATCATTAGCTTAGTTAAATTTTTAATCAATTATAAAAACTAATTTCTTTCACTTCCTGACGCGTAAGGGACATTGCATGTTATGTATGTGTGTGATATTTTTTTTTGAATGCCTCTCTTGTTGTGCTCGTTAAATTATATTAATGTATAATATTTAATTATATATTTAACTCTTTTATTATATTTTTTCCTGACTTATGCTTTTCTTTTAGCTAACGGTTGAATATCATATTACTTGGTACCACCATATCATTAACGAATAACTAATATATTAAAATTTTGTCGCTAATTTAAATTACTTTAAAAGTGTTGAGTATTACTAAAACAAGAAAAAGAGTTTGGAAATAAATAAATGGGATGTATTACTCGTAAAAACTGAAGATCACAAGTGCCAAGCTCACCTAAGCCTATCTTAAAAATATGAACGTACACGTATACGAGTATATTTCTATTTGTATAATTCATTTTTATTTGTGTTTTTTGTCACAGGAAAATAAATGAGTTCCCTTTAAAGCTTCAAGAGCTTAAAAAGAAAGAAAATGATCATGGGATCGTTCAGCAAGATGGCAACTCTAATAAGCTCATTGAGGCAAAGTAAAAGGATTACTATCTAATTCATATGTAAAGTAAAACGATAATAAACACAGGTTTAAAGAACCAACTATAATTTATTATTCATTTATTTATTTAAATCGTTAGAGAGTAAATAAAAATTATTAAATAATATATCCTTTGGACATGGCAACGCGTAGACACACGGCAGCGTTAGTTTGCATTAGTAGTCTTACTTCAAATTAACTTGTGGATTATCTTCATTCCAATGTGCATTTAGATTGAAGTTAATGCACAAAATCAAATTGCTTTTAGCTACCTCATTATTGCAATACCGTCAATAATCAATCAGCTGTCGGCAAATTTTTCCGATTTAACGAAATAAAGATGGATTCAAATGCAGAAAATGTAAGATTTCTTATTTCTTTTCAGCAATATAAAAAAGAAATATTAAAATCTAAACACATTTTTTCAATTTTAAGATTTCCAAATTAGCTTCATACTCTCTCAATATTTCAAACTTTTTCACATAATTTTTAGAAAGCCGTTCTGTTCACATAACAGTGTTCTGTAATTATGTTGTCGTCCATCGTAAGCACGTCACACTTCCAATAAGTGCTGTCGCGGGTTTTTAAAAAATAACATGTAAATTATATTCACCATGATGAGATAATATTAAACGTGCAAATTTCCACAGTTGCGTTTTCTTAATTCAGAGCGTCCAACTGTGATTCCAAATTGTGGCAACACGTACAGATTAGTTGCTGCATGTGCATAAACAACTTTTACATTTTAAAGTAGTTTCAGCAAAAGTAACTTCAGCTTTCTTTCAAATAAATGCTGATTTTCCTCCAAAAGCACAGCTTCTAATCGCATTTTCTGTCTTCTACTCATTTGATCTCGATGTAAATGCAAACAAAAATTAATAAAAAAAAAAAACAAACAGCTGTTTACTAAATGCAAAACTATCATGTGTGAGGGTAAAATTTTTAATTCAAATTAATAAAATTTTAACGCACATTAGCTCTGTCGAGTGTGTACACTATTAGGCTCGTTTTTGTTTAAGTTTCATAGATTTTTTATCAATTTGAAAATCGTGTAATTGGTTTCATTATGTGATCTTTTCATTTTACGATTTTTTTATTTTCTCATATATTTGATTTTAGCGATTATGTAAACAAATTTTTTCCGCCTAAAACTTTATTTTCCCAAATATTTTCTTTCAACGTTATACAAAATTATGCGGAGGTAAATCTGCTTTTATTTTGTATTTTTAATATATTTTTGTTAAACTTTTAAAACTTTTATTTATACATAGTATGTACTTATATACTTTAATAAATATTTCATATTTTCTTATTATTATATTTTATCACAGTTGTATGTATCTTTTAGTAATTTTCCCTTAAACAACAACAACAAGAGTACTGTAATTACGCAATATTTGTTTCAACCCTCAGGTAAAAATTTTTCGCGTTAGCTTTTGAACATGTTTGAACTTCCTTCGAAGCTTCTGGTACTTAATTGCACTTTTGTTTTCATATCTGCGCTAATACTTCTCCCCTTTTTCACATAGTGACTGGGAGATTTGAGTGCTGGCTGATATGGTAAAGTATCTAATAGATCTGCTTATAAAGTTTTGCAAATCATAGATTTTAACAAAAATCAATCATACAGATGCATTTCTAATAGACGCTATCATACTTCTCCAGAGTCACACAATCTTTGATATATTATTCGATGATGTAGGGTAGTGAATCATGCCTTAAATGTGGCTAAATATACATACGCACATATATATATTTATATATATGTATATACATACATATCTATATAGCTTTATAGCAGCTATGTATTTTATAGTAGCCTTTTCCAGAACCTTCGACTACGGATAATTAAAGTATTATTATTTCAGTAAATTATAATCATATGTTCCCCCTAAACTGTAAAGTTTTGGTTTTGTTTGATTGTATGTGCTGACGCTGGTTAAGAATAACTTTTAACAGTAGAGCTAATTTTATACAAACAAAATCACAACAAACTTGATCGCAACATTAGCAAGTTTTACATTCTATTAAAACAATAATTATAAATTACAAGTAGCACAATTCTTAAGAAAGTTAAGAAAATAATTACAGTGAAAGCAAGAATAGTTGTAAACGCTGTATGAAATAGAATTGTTGAGAATTATAAACACACAACAATGACTCGCGTCGGTGGGGTAATAACACATACATATTTACACCGCCAGCAGTAAAAAAACATGGTTAAAATGGTGTGTTTTTTTTATATTTTTGTTGCTATAAAAAATCATGTTTTCTGTATTATTATAGCATTAACAATTAGTAATAAGAAAGTTATATTAGTGAAAGCATTTTTACAAAACAATTCATTACACATTTGAAACATTGACCAAGCTATAACGAAGCTTAATTTTTAACGAAACATATAACAAGGCACCAGTGACTCAGAAAAACTTATTGCAGATAGAAAATTTTAATTACTCAAATTGAAAATGAAAACTTGAAACTGAAAATTGAAAACTTCAGAGATCTGGCAATCTAAACTACATACCTCCCTTAATTGGTATCTAAAGACATCTAAATGAATTGATTAATCAGTTCCTGGATCAGGACAGGAATAAATCCTGCTCATTATTTATGTCCAAGCTCTCTCATGGTTCTAAAATATTTTGGAAATGCTCCAAAGCTTTAAAGTGAAAAAACTCGTTTTTACCCGACCTGAATATTAATGGTGGAGCTTTAAAAACTGAGAAATCCCATTGCCGATTAGCTATTGCTAATTATCTACT
Organism: Ormia ochracea; assembly: GCA_963402855.1. Lineage (NCBI taxonomy): Eukaryota > Metazoa > Arthropoda > Insecta > Diptera > Tachinidae > Ormia > Ormia ochracea. The sequence goes on along the minus strand of OY727110.1, from coordinate 3,459,470 downwards.
TCTTATGAAAAATATAAAATTAAAAAAGGTAATTTAACCAATTGTATTATCATGAAGTTTTCTAATAAAATATCTGAGAATAATTAAAAAGTGATTTGAAAATTCTTTAATTTAGAAAGCAGATTTTGATGATTTTTTTTTATTTATTTGGTGTGTATTGGCTTTTAATGCGTGATGTATATTTGGGCGTAAGTATACACATATGATTGTGTATATACGAGGTGTGATCAAAAAATAACCGGTATGTCCCTTCAGAGTAATGCCCCTGAGATATAATACATTTATGACAGCGTTTTTTCCAATCCTCGAAACACTACTGAAATGCGCTTTTTGGTATCACCAACAGCTCCTGTTATGATTTTTCTTTTATCTCCTCAATCGGAGCAAAACGATTTCCTTTCATTGGTGTCTTCAGTTTTGAGAAGAGGAAAAGTCAGGGGTGTCCGGTGGATACGGTAGTTGAGGCATAGTTGCGGTTTGGTTTTTGGCCAAAAAACATCTATGAAAAATCCATGATTAGTTTTTCCACAAGTCTGTGCGTTTCTGACAAATTGCTTCGCGCAAAAGGTGTATAACTTCCTTATTGACCGTACGACCTTGTAGCAAGAATTCATGACGCACCACGTAATTGCAATCGAAAAACACAGTGAGCGAACCCTTCACATTTGGGACGATTGAGCTTTGGTTTCCAAAATCATTCACTTCTCTGCTTCAATGTTTTTATCGGTTGTTGAGGTGCTCGGGCGACTAGGATGAGCATCATCATTGACATTTTCTCGGCCCTCTTTTAATTATACCACATTTGAACTTGTATTCTGCTCATAGTAAAATCGCCAAACTTAAAACAGGTTCTCTGATCCATTTATCTTAAAAACAAAATGACAACCCAAAATGGCTGATATTGCCAACATATATAACACCCATGTGTACCAACATAATAGAAAAAAATGCCAAGGTGCTATATACCTAACTCACGAAATTTAAAAATAACGTTTAATATATACATACATACATATGTATCTATATGTGTCCGGAAATATACATACTTACGTATGTACATCCATTCCCATCAGCATTTCAAAAAATTAATATTACATAATATGCATGCGCATGTGTACATAAATATATATACATGTGTATGTATGTAAATACACAACTTGTAAATTTTTCGTTTTTTAAGATCTTAAAAGCCAACAGGTTTAACAAATAAATATTTACGTACTCATATTTGTCCGTAGGGTACCCCGCCAAGAAAGCTTTTGAAAATCCACATTATTGGTATAATACAACACACACAAAAACTACCACCTTTAATTCACGAATGACTTATACCGATTACGTCTTGCGCAGGTCCGTTAGTTTTGTTTGAAAATCATCTGTTTTGTGTGACGTCATCAATGGGCAAAAAATATTGCTTTGTATGAATTTTGTAAGTGTTCTTTGAATAACATTTAAAAAAAGACAGAAAAAGACAAGCCATTTAAAGAAAATGCGATGTACTGTAAAACAATTTCTTTGAAAGTGATAAAATTGTATTTAACTCTTTTATTAATTTCAATTCTCTCTAGTTTCATGTCTTATCATGTCTTATTTGTATTTTGAAACTAAAGTAATAACGAAATTTAATATTTTTTGAAATAGTCTTTTAAATCTGCCAGTGCAAAAACCAATTTTGTTAATGGAATCTAAACTTCGTCTCTTACACTCTAAAAAATTAATATTAATATTTGCGTTTGCAATATAACCTGACGTAAAAATCTGATATTCTTCTGATGACCACTGGCTGAAGCTTTTCAAATTTAACTGAAACATTTTGCATAATACAAGGTTTGTATAAAGCAATCCCATCCGATAAATTTTAATAGTTCGCGTGTGTATAAATCACAAATAATACTATAAACTTGAAAATAGTGTCGGAAGAATTGTAATTTTCTTTTTTAAGGGGGTTTTCACGTCCACGAAGTTTTCTAAACAATTCAAAAATTATTTTCAATACAAAGTTTGTGAAAAAATATATGAATATTAAAAAATATCGCCTCTCAAAAAACAATACAAATTCCTTTTAATTGATTTTATAACTTTGCAACTCTCTGAAAATTTCAGAATAAGACAAGACTTTTTTAAATGCCTGAAAGTAATATACAAATACCAATTCAAAAATGTACAAATTTACGATTCACTAATATTTGTTCTAAAATAGGTTTCGCCAATAAAATGTTTAAAACCATAAATAAATTCTCACATGTATACATTTTCAGTATATTTTTTGTTTAATTAAAACTATTCAAAAGAAATATCACAGACTACACATACATATATCACATATTTAATTTTATAAATTTAAGTATTTTTCTAATAATTTGTTTTAAAAGAAGCATTAAAATCCACAAAAAATTTATAGTTGGCAAAATTATTTCGCCTTTCAAGGTGCATATTGAAGCGGAGCCCCTAGTCGACCATGAACTAAGTGACATGGCATACGATAGGCTTGAAAATTTTGCAGGCTTTATATGCCATAAACTAAAAAGTGAATTTCCTGATATCGCAATCACTAAAAACCAGCTGGAGGTGCCTAGATATTCTTGGTTAGACCATCTATCTGAGGGCGGATTATCCAAGCCGACAGAAAAAATAATGGAAAATATGCAAGACCTCCATAAAATTTTCGAAGACAATATGGTGGAGGCTTACTTATATCAAATGACTTTTTGAAACTACATTTGGAGCAAGGTGATAGATTTAAGAACGAACGGACATGGATATATTGTTTCCCTGTTGAATGCCGTTTATGCTGGAGCCTATCTTGATCCCTTCTCCATGTTTCATACGAAAAAGTCAATACACACTGGCAGGCGAGTTGGTCGGCATAACTGAAGCAAATGTTTTTGCTTCTTGGCGTTTAATAATTGAATTTTAAATGCTTTGAAAACACAATAAATTGCTAATGAAACAAATTTTTATTTTATTTCACCAAAAAAAACTTGAAAAAATGTTATATTTCCAATAAATGCTGATATTTACAAATGTAAACAACAAAATCCAAACAAATCTCACAGCAGAATAACAAATGTGAACATTGATGACGTAGATGCGCAGTAGACAATTGTTTTGACACACTTGAGTGCGCAATCGGTATAAGTCATTCGTGCCTTTAATTGTGGTAAATAAATATAAAAATACATACGTCTATATATATATACATACATACATATGCATAAGTTTTTGTTGGTGCAGAAATTACTTTCTAAGAGGACTGTATAATTCATAGAATTACAACTGGGTACATATGTATGCATGTGTGCATGCATGTATACATGTGTGTATGTATGTAAGTACGTATACACGCGTCTGTATGTATATATGTATTTGTATGTATATATGTATATGTGTATGGGGTTTTTATATATATGTATATTTGTATGTGTGTGTGTGTAAGTTTGTATTATGTATGTATGGATGCAACTTTGGATATTAAGTTTGTTGGGAATGCACGCCCCTGTAAAATGTACATATGCATGTATGTATGTGTACATTGGTCCATTCATAAATGTATACACACATCCATATATATAAATCTATAGAAATAAAATTATTGATGTATGTATGTATGTATGTAAATTTTGTAAGCTTAATTGGTCAAGGCCGTAAGTAGCTATGTAAATTTCTAACTACTACTTTACATCAATGTGTGCCACTATTGTATATTTTTAAGGAAGGCAAAGTGCAGCACGTATTCATTTTTGCATAATGAGCACGATTTTATATTTCGTTCCATTGTAGCGTACCAAGTGAGAAATTTTAAACTGTTGAACTTCACGCTCGAAAATATACATAAGAGAAATTATTAAAGGGAGCAATCACCGTTGCCAGAATTGATGATTTCACTCCATTTGGACGATTTTAACCTCTGAAAATACACTAGCAACGATTTTAGGGACAAAAAATACGATTTTTCTAAATTTAACATATATGGCAACTTGTTTTAGTATTGCATTTTAAGACTTGGTTTATTGGTATATTATTGGCGTTTTCTTTTCTACAAAAAAAAAAGCAACACTACCCGCAGGGAAGGCAATTTTGTGTTCTTTTCTCAAAAATGTGTTGCCCTGTGAAAGGGTTGCGTGTTCTGAAATGTGTATACAAAAATCATCAGTTGCCAGATTGCTAATTCATCTGCTTGAGAAAACAAATTTTTTTTTTTAATATCTCATACAAATAAGGAGCCGCATAGTGGTCTTAGGTTTGTTTTATATGATACAAAATGTAAAAATAATTATTAAAATCTAATTTTCTGACTCTTTCAACTCAAGACTTTTTTTGAACATTTTTTGGTAACGCTGTGCAAGAATAAAAACCATGTGTTTTACAAGGCAATTTCTGCCCTGTTGATTTGTTCAGGGCAAAAGTGCAATGCCTTTTGCAGTGCGAAAGGGCAACATTTTTTAGAAAAGAACACGCAACTCTTTCACAGGGCAATACATTTTTGAGAAAAGAACACAAAATTGCCCTCCCTGCAAGTAGTGTTGCCTTTTTTTGTAGAAAAGAAAACGCCATAAGTTTTTAGTAAACCAATCAATTCAAGGCATTAATTATATTGCAATTTTTAATGTTCAGTATTCTATTAGTGACCCGGATGCTTTTGTAAATGAGCTAGAATTACTAGACAGCACAGCGAGTCACAAAATATATATGAAACCTTTTGGTGTGATATATAGTTTTTAAAAATCTTTTTGGACGACAATTTACATCCAAACTTGTGTAAATTAGCTTCATTTACTCTGGCATACAGTAGTACATAATCTAATGTAATCTAAGTACATTTCTCTTCTTGTCATGAGCTTGTTTCTATTTTTCTTTCCATATAATTAATATACATATAAAATATAATTTTTTATTTTGAATTTTTATTTGAATACATACACGAAATTTATTTTCTAGTGCATGTGTTATGTAATAAATATTTGTAATAAATGTGTTTTTAAGAATTTTTTTTTTTCTCTCTTCACCCTTTGTAAAAATTATCAGCTGTGCTACTGACAGTTATTCAAGTAGACCTTCAACCGTACTGTTTTGGTGATCCCAAAGCAGACCTAAAGACTAGCTTAACCACACAAGAAATAAAATATTAATTGCAATCGTATTGAGAAAATACAGACCAAATAATGATATGTACATTTTATGATTGTCAAGTATGTACATATGTATATATACATGATTAAACAGATGTGGTTAATTTTTGTGAATATGTATATACATATATACTTTTCCAATGAGAAGTAATTTGATGATAATCCTTTGGTTATAAAAGGTACTCTTCTTAATCTGTGACCTCATTTGTATTTTAGAAGAATAAAATATAACTACATATGTGGGATTGTGTGTAAGTACATATGACATATGTATATATATATGTACATAAAATATAGTGTATAAAATACGAAAAAGGATGAAAATCCTTTATTAAAGAGGTCAGGGTTATAGAAGCTCATACATATGATTGTGTTTGCTACATCCATATGGATGGGCGTTACGTAGGCATATGTACATACATACATTTATACACATAATCAAGCATGTGTGTATGATACAAAAATGAAAGATATTTATGCAAACAAGCACCTAGTTATACACCAAGGTCAGGTTAAAGGTAACTCGAGATACGCATTCCCCACCTTGCCAGGCCATATGCAAATTGACAACAACCTTAAGTCATATGTACATATGTACATATTTACTCATATATGAACCTATTTTCGGTAATTGCAAATTTCGGTAATTGAAATTTCAAAAGAGAAGCTTATCAAAATATTTCATAATGAACATGATGCGCTGCAAAGTTGTAAAATGAGTGTAAAGAAGTTTCAGTTCACACACAAACACATCCATACATAAATGCATGTGTGCATGCATGCATGTATGATCCTAATATTTACATTTTACTTATGATCACGCTCTCGATTAAACAATTATTTACATGTGCAAACATGTATATGCATATGCATATGCTTTGTAACTTACACACATACATACATGCATACAACAAGCTCTCACACGTTACAATCTTGATTACAACCTGCTTAAGTTGTACCAACGGTTGTATCGTGGGCAATAAATTTAGTACACTCAACTTTTAAATTCGAAGAGATTAAATTCTATTGCATTTTTTTATAAGCCCTGATATTAAATTAAATATTCTTTTTCTATATCAATATTATTATAATAAATGATTTATAAATAATAATTAATAATTTCCTGACGAAGTTCACGAAAGTTTGCCGACATGTTCAAAAATAAAAATGAAGTAACCTTTTTGCTCAGACAAAAAATTTGATACATTTTCAAATTACTTCAATTATAATATATCCTTTTAAAAAATTTAATTGCTTATATTATACACATACATACATATATATGTATGCAATAATATTACAAATTGCTTGGATAGAAATTGCCTTACGATGCACTTCGTATGTATCGGAATATTATTCGATACGATAGTATATGCGATATCGTAGGGTGTTCTTTCCGAGAACGGAGGTGGAATTGCGAATGGGTTGTCTTTAACTTTTCGATAAGGCTTCAGTAAAGTTTAGCTCAAACGTATATTATAGCTGAAAATGAAATGTTTTCGCATAATTTTAAGCCGCCCAGTTAAATTATTACCAATTTGAAATCACTTGAGTATTTGTTATGTGTTTAGTTAAGATTTGGATAAAAATGTTAATATATGAATTAAAATAATAATATATGTAGTTAATTGCAACAAAATATGTAATATGCTTACTAATTATAAAATGGTTGGTTAAATTTAATAATTTAAATTTAGCCAGTATCTATGCAAATACTAAACTGTACTCAAACAGTATCATTTAGGGTTATTGGTAGAAATCTTATATATAAAAATAAGTTGGGTTTTCCTTCCTGACGCTATAATTCTAGAACGCACGAACAGATTTTTACGGTTTTGCATTCGTTGGAAAGGTATCGGGTTCCGTGAGGTTTATAGCAAGAAAATTCAGGAAAAACTTCAAGAGAAAAGCAGGAAAACAGAGAAAATAATTTTCACATATAGCGCCATATCTAAATACCTAGCATGTACTACAACGGCGTAAGTGCGTGTTGTGTGATTATACTTCACGAAAGTAGATGGCGCCTGTGCGTGATATATTGTTTGACAGCTACTCATTGTACTCTGCTCAGTTAATTTAATGTAACATTTATCAAACGCTAACTTAAAACCAGTATTGTGTTGATTGCGAAATTGAAAATAAAGTAATTCGTTTCCTAATATTTGAATTGCAAACCATCAAATCAATCACGCCTATTGTGCAGATTTTTATTCAATTTAGCAGGCATTTGTCCTTAAGGTGGTAAGTTGAATTGTGTAAATTATGTACACTACATATTTTTGGAATATCTTCAAACTTTTACAATATTTTCAAAAACTGTAAATGCAGTTTCATTTTAATTCTATTTTCATTTATCATATTACATTCCGGAGAATATTCGAGTAGGATTCCTCGAAAAAAACCATTTATAAGCCAAAAGAACAAAAGTTTACGTATGGAAATCGCAAAACATTACATTGATAAGGATGATGCGTTTTGGGACCAAGTTTTATTTACGGATAAAATAAAGATAAATCTTTTTGGTAACAATAGCAGAGAAAAATTATGGCAAAAAAACACTGCATTAGAGGCACAAAATTTGATACCAACTGCGAAACACGGAGAAGGTAGTGTCATGGTGGGGTGCAATGGCAGCCTCTGGGATGGAAAACTTGGTTTTTTTAAAAATATGTATTCTTTGAATACCAATGATTCTGACTGATCTTCCATTTGACATCAAACGATTGCAATTTCCGATTCGCCTTGCGGTCGCAATGACAATTAACTAGTCGCTTAGTGTTTGCGGGATAAATTTAGAAAACCCTTGTTTTTCACATGGAGAGCTATACGTTGCGTGTTCACGAGTTGGGAAACCATGCGCTTTATTTGCTTTAATGTCAGACCAAAAAACAAAAAATGTGGTTTACCAAAGAGCACTTCAATGAAACGGATAATTTGCGGACACGTATAATGCTTCCATTCGGTATTTACTTTGGATTTAATTTAATTTTTTACTTAGATAAGTTCAACTAAATTACACAAAATGTTACAAAAAACGAAGCCATCGGGTGACGAAGCGGAGTTTGCCGGGTTTGCTAGTTCTTTATAATTCTTCATATGTTTGTACATACATACGTACACATGTATTTATATGGTGCATACATATCCCCTCATAAATGTATGTTTGCACTTATTTTCAAAAATCTAATGGCGTTTTCTTTTCTATATTAAAAATGCCGCCCTGTGAAAAGATACCTTTTTAAAATGCATTGCCCGCCCTGTGAAAGTGCAATTTATTATACAACGAGAAAAGATTACAAATTAGAAAAAAGTGCAATGCCTTTTTTTAACAGCTGATAAACAAACACTTTCTGTATATTTTATGAAATATGTAAACAAAAATGTTCAGTTGCCAGATTGCTAATTTATCGGCTTAAGAAAACAAAAATTTTTTTTTAATATCTTATACAAATAAGCTGCCGCATAGTGGTCTTTTGTTTATTTTATACGATACAAAATATAAAAACAATTATTAAAATCTAATTTTCTGACTCTTTCAATTCAAAAGACTTTTTTTGAACATTTTCTGGTAACGCTGTGCAAGAATAAAAACCATGTGTTTTACAAGGCAATTTCTGCCCTGTTGATTTGTTTAGGGCAAAAGTGCAATGCCTTTTGCACTGCGAAAGGGCAACATTTTTTAGAAAAGAACACGCAGCCCTTTCACAGGGCAACGCATTTTCGAGAAAAGAACACAAAATTGCCCTCCCTGCAAGTAGTGTTGCCTTTTTTTGTAGAAAGGAAAACGCCATAAGAAAAACTTAAATTACAAACATTTTACTTTTAGTACATTCAGAGATGGAAAATTTAATATTTTTTGGTATTTTATTACATAATAAAAGTGCAATATTACATAAAAAAGTGTAATACTTATTAATACATTAATATATACAAAGAATTTAATGTACATATTTTTGAATGCATTTTTAAGTTTCAAGTACATTAAAAATAAATAATAACCTTTATTTTTTTAATATTCTGAAGTTGTTGAAGACCAACTTTAAAACTATTTTTTTAACCAACAACATGCAAAGATTTGGCTTGTCTGAACGAAAACACCCAGTTGTGTGGGCAGACATCGAACCCGCTATCTTCTGGCTAAGAGACTAAACTACAGAGTTAATATAATATTCCATTTAGTAGTATGTATTTTTCATTTTCTAATTGCTTGGAAAAGAAAAGAAATTTGGCATGTTATTTTATCTTCTGTAACTTGTTACGTACTGTACGTATTTAAATTATTACGACAACCTTAGTTAAATATCAGAAGATCAAATTTGATTAAAATTCTAATTTTACCTTTTTGTATAATGATATCTCTCACTAAATTTGATTTCAATTATGACTCTTAATGTTATTGAGTTAAAATTAAACTTTTTGAACAATTTGTATAAGTATTTTAATATTTTCTTAGAAAAATACATAAATATACATGAAATTCGATGTATTTTTAATAATATTGTATTAATGAAGATAAAGATTTTTGTAAATGGAAATGATTTATTTTTATCACTCTTTTTTTCCAATTATTCAAAAGTATTATTTTGCAATTAGCCCTGAACGACAGCAACAAGTAACAAATAAAGTTGCATTTAATTTTTTGGGGAAGAGAACAAAACGCCAAAAACAGACAATACTTTTAATTTATATTTCATTAGATAATTTTACCACTTTTAATTTAATAAATACATGGTAAATGTTTTATTAGTTTTTTACTTTTTAATTTGTTGTTTCATATTAGTAAACAACTAAATTCTCATCTTTTATTTATTTTCTTTTCATTAATACATTTTGTATTTTAAAGCACGAAAATATATAACGATTGACGTTATTTTGATAGTTACAAAATTCGATTGATTATGTCTGTTTTATTATTTTAACTCGTGCAGCGTCCGTTAGTTAACTGCGCCCCAGTCTACGTTTAAAATATGTCTATTATCTTTAATGTCCATTATATCTTACGGAACTCTAGTGACTAAAAAAAACTCAGCGAGCATGAGTGTATGTACATATGTACATACTCGTATGCATGGCGATAACTAAGGCAGTTAAAGCGCTGCATACCTATCACCAACTTTAACCACACATTCCCCACTAGTATGCATACAGCACAAATCTACAACTCATTCCACACGACGAAGCTGCTTGGTAGTTAGTTAAACACACATACATACATCCATACGTATGCCCATATGTACATAGATCCATACATGTGTTTGATTGTTTATTTCTTTAACGCACAGCAAGCAGACATTATGCTTAGAGTGGAGCTTGCTGACGGACGGTACCTTTTTCTTTAAATGCATTATTGTGTGTATTTATGTATGTGCGTACGGATACATTTGTGTATGCATATATGTACACATGGGTGTGTGTATATTTTGATGGAAATGTGTATACATGTACGATGGATGAATGTGTGCATGTGGGGATGTGTGTATGCATGTATATTTGTATTCATGGATGGATGTATGTATGGATGTGTGTATACATGTATGTATGGATGTTTGTATACATGTACGTATGTATGCATGTATGTGTGGATGTGTGTATGGCTATGCAATATTTTTTGCGAAACAAGTTTTAGTTCAAATAGAAATTTATCAGAATGATACTAAATACCAGCGACACGCATATGTAAGTATATGCATAGCTCAGTATGCAAGTTAAGGACTGTAGTTTGGCTTCTAGTTGCCAAATTATCCCTTTATTTTTTCAAGCACTATGTGCTTATGTAAAAAAACTCTTTTATGGTAAGCTCTGTGGCTTATTGTTAATTTATTAAATGTTGCCGGAGCACTATGTGCTCTGTTCTTGGATACTCTTATACTCTCCTTATGACTATTCCTTAGTTGCTTAGTTACTAGTGAGGATCATAAAAATAACGAGTAATTAGTTTCATTTACTATCGGCTTAGTTTTATGATCCTAATTTCTATGTCTAAACTATTGTGTAATTTCTTATAATTATGTATAATTTCTTAGTCTAGACTATCGTAATTATGTCTAATTTCTTAATGGGTATTCTCTACGTTACTAAAATTGGGATGGAAAATAGTGGAGGGCATTTAAAATGTTGTGTGTGAGTTTGGTAAACGCAAGGTTGGCAGATAATTCAAGGTTGCGTTTTATGAAATAAAATTACATGAAGTCATAAACAAGGTCGCAACAGGGTTCTACTTGGTTCGGTCGTTAACTCTTCGCCCGCTTGAATTCGAAACGTCCCTGGTTCGATCTTGCATTTGTAAAATAGTATCTTCTACAGATTTTGTTCGCTTTTTATTCAGTTTATATTTCTTGTATTTATATAATACAGTTACCAGTATTAAAATGAGTATGGTTAAGCCTATGCCGAAATGCATGGAATATTGAAGATACTTTTGATATTGGATTTGATCTGTTAGTGTATTGATATGCTGTGTGTTATCAATGTGTATTTGATGTAAGTAAGGTAGTGAAAGCTTAGTTTCATGATATGCCAATGTCAAGTCGATCATTTTAGGTGGGTGTGGTTGCGTGAAGGCTATTTCTTTGGTCACCTCGAAGGTTGACTCATTGATCTTTATTTTGTCGTGGAACTCTATTAAAAATGAGCCTGAAACGGTTATATTATGCTCTTCTTGAACTCTTGTGTTCACCACATCATTTAGAATTTTAATGCCGTCGTGTACCTCTTGGATAGGTGGAATATCGTGTGAAGACACTGTCGGACACGTTGCTGCATTTGAACTTAATAACTGTGATAAGCAGCTTGAAATTGTGTATTTACATAATTCATCACTTCAGTGCAATTATAAATATGTTGTGCTTCTCTGTTGCAAAGCGCTGCTTCGGTAATCTCTAGTTTGATACGTATTTTGTTATGAACTATAGGAAAAAACTGTATATAATCGCAAAAGGATTTTATCTGAATTATCTTAATTATATAATATATTACAGTACTATTTTGCAGAATTTTAATTTATGATAAACTTAAAATATCACTTTATTTATTTACTTTATTTATTTATATCACTACTAATTTGCACATGCTCGGTGTCTGTTATGTGTTTTAATTCAATATTATCAAAAATTAAAGGGTTTGTTATTTCTGCTTTTACGCGGACAACTGACATTGCAATGTTATTTTAACGATTTATAACTTCAACATTTCGGTTCACAATGAATTGGATTAAGAGTTTATTAGTGTCAATTTGATTTGCAGAGTCGCGCAGTAAATTAATTATTCCTGTTATTCTATTAATTTTTTCCTGAAAATTTGAATTTATTTTCGTTTGCCTATTGCTATTTTTTATAAGTGTATTTTGTTTAGTTAGAAGGAGTTCAAAATCATCGTGGTCAGGGGTTCCTGCCACGAATTGTAATGCGGAGCCTAGAAAATCTATTGCCCTAGTGAATCTGCTAGGAATTCTTATGGTATCGAGCATGCGCCTTATTTCCGAAGATTGTTCGATCATTATTTTCTTATATATTTCTATATTTTCTAGTTGAGTGGAAAAATTATCGCTTTCCTCCGCGATTACCTCGTATTCCGTGAGATTAACGGTATGAATTAGGTAAGTGTAGTTTTCATATAATGCCGTCTTTCCCAGCGTAATTGCCATGAATTTCGACGGGGTGTAGTCAGTTATTTTACTCCATACTACGTGGATTGTAAGGATTCTGTAAATAAAATAATGATTAATTTTTAGAATAGGACGATCTATGAGGGGTCGTGTTATCCAGTTTGGTTGCAGCTTTTGTTGTTGTATCAACTTTTTGGTGCTCAAACCTACTAAGGCATGGGTTATCATACTAATAAAATCGTTACTGTATCATCTAATTACCAAGGCTACCAAAATATTACTGTTTTTCTTTTTTTTTTTCTTTGCATAATTTCTTCTTTTATATATGATCATTTTTATCTTAAATTCTTTTTGTGTACTTTTCTTCCTTTAATCAGTACCGTGGTGCCCAGGTCTCTTTCAACTATTGCCTGTGCAAACACTTTATCAAACTTATTTCCTAAACGTTTGTTTCTCCGAACGAACACTACGTCGCCGGGTTTGTATGTTTTTGTGTGGGCTTGCCTGTTTTGGAAATTGAGTGAGTCTGTTTGAGCTTTTATAATCTTGTTTTTTAAACACTCAATTGTTTTAGGAGAAGTCTCCAGTATTACGTCGAAAGGCTTCTTACCTGTGACTGAATGAATACTATTGTGATGTACACTTTACCTTATTTAAACGGCTCACACTGTTTGAATAACTATAGCACATTTTTACATTTCATTCTATGAGGTAAATGACACACTCGAATTTTCTTTACATGTGTTCGGAATGCCCAGTGCAATGTGGGTTTTTGCTCACATTGCATTTTGCAATTCCTGGTTCAATGTCACTTTCCACATGTTAAAGAAATTTGGCTTACTATTAATTTTTAATTGTTTTATAATTATGGTCAAACACCTTACAATGAAGTGAAGCAAAAAGGGTTGCTCAAATTACGACTCGCTGCACTTAATTGAAATGTGTTTGCCATGTGTGTGTATTGCATTTAATGTGTAAAAATGTGCTATTGGCGATTAAGCGACGAGCTAAGAGGCGACCAGCATGAATTGCGACTGGAGTTAATTCGGGACGACCGTCAATTACATCGCCAATAGCATAAATGTTAAAAATACTTGTCTGTTCATACTCATCAACAGTAATTTTGTCGTCCTTAACTTTCAGTCCAATACTTCCCAAATTTAGATCATCAACCAAACCTTTGCGACCAATTGCCCACAAAACAGTATCGTAGACATCAGAGCCTTCTGTCTGGGTCTCTGTATTGACGTATTTCACTAATAAGCGACCATCGGGAGTTTTTTCTACAGATTTGGGTATGGTTTTATGCAAAAAATTGATACCGCGTTCAAACATAGAGTCTGCAACAATGGTGGCCATCTGCTGATCAAAACCACGCAATACAATAGAACGCACCATAACAGTGGCATCGTAACCCAAACCCTTAAGGAAACCAGCACACTCTAAACCAATGTAGCCAGCACCAACCACCAATGTTTTTCCAGGTGCCCTATCTAAGCTAAAAATATCATCACTAGTTATACCATACTCTTTAGCACCAGGAATGTCGGGATAACGAGGACGTCCACCAACTGCGATAACAATATAACGGCCAGTAATTGCACGTTCTGTGTTATTTTTCATTTTAACCATAATGGTATTACTATCTTGGAAGGAGCCCAAACCATTCAAGTATTCTACTTTCTTGTCACGTAGATCCACACGTGTCACCCAATTCACGGATTTAATATGGTTTTGAACAGACTGCCCTAATTTACCCCAATCTGGCTTGACATTCTCAATGCTAGGAATTTCCCAACCATAAGCAGCGGCTTCATGCACGGACTCTCCCAAAATAGCTGCCTAATGCATTAGTTTTTTGGGTATGCAACCAACATTAACACATGTACCACCAATACCCCATTTTGTACCCAAGGGTGTGGGTGTTACATAATCAAGACATGCCACTTTAGCGCCATTTGCGACGGCTTCCTTAGCACAAGCCAACCCACCAGAACCGCCTCCTATTACAATTAAGTCATAATCGTAGTCAGTTATGGGTGCCATTTTTAGTTGTACTTCTTGCAATTGGTTATGTGACTCTTTTATTAAATTTGTTACAAATTAACACACTTAGCTGCTGCCCAATAATTGTACGCACTTATATTTAAAAATGCTCTTGAAATTAATATTCTTTCTTCAAATATAAAAGCAAATTATTTTATTCACGATACGACTTTGCTTTTCAAAACTCCGAAATAGTTTTATAGGGAGAAATTACCAAATTTTAATTATTAATATATAGTAATTTTAATTACTAATTTTAATTATTATAATTTATTAATAATTAATTATTTATTTATTTAAATATTTTATTTTAAAATATAAAATTGAATTGTTCGAATTTCCTCTATATTGATTTTGACTGTAATTATTTCTATTGTTATTATTTTGATAATTGTTATTAATATTTCTGTTCGAATTTCCTCCATATTGATTTGGATAGTTGTTATTATTCCTATTGTCATTTTTTCTGCTATTGAAATTGTTCCTATTGGAAAAGTATAATATCTGATTTACGTTGTTAGCAAAATCTTTTTCTATTTCTATCGCTAGTTGTACTGCTTCATTCAAATCTTTTTGTTTGGAAGCGAAAATTGTTGGCTTAATGTCTGCATTAAGACCATTTTTAAATATGTTTAACGCATATGTATTGTTAAGAGAAATAATAGTGTTCTTTTGTATCTCGTCGCATTGTGGTATGTCATTCATTTGCAGTTCATTTAATTCTGCAATTAATTCTAGAAGTTTGTCGTTGTAAGCCTGTACTTTCATATTCTTTTGTAGAAATTTACTTAATGTCAGTTGTACTTGGGCTACTGTTTTCCTAGACTTGTACCTTGACTGTAGTGAATTCTTGAAGCTATCGAAGCTATTGACTTCGCATACACTAATAGCGGTTCTAACACTCGGTGTTAATTTCACGTTAACGACAAAGTCTATTAGTAAAATTTTTGCGTCAGTGGCTAAGGGGTTGTAAATTATCTCTACAATTTTCAAAAATGAAGTTAAATCTTTGAAATTTCCTGAAAATTCCGGTATGCTTTTCAATGAAAGTTCTAAATTGAATAATGCCATTTCGTTTAATCTTTGATCTTCAGTAGCTATATTTGAATTTTCTATGTCGTTTTCTCTATCTGAGTTGTTGTGAGGTGTTTCTGTGTGTAATGTTTCTAATCTTTGAGTTAGCATTAATTTTGCAGTTTCGTAGTATTTGTTGAACTTCTGTACAAATTCTGGTTTTATATCTTTGTCTGTACAAAATTCTGTAAACTGTTTTTTAACTAAGTCTATCTCTTCTAACTTTAAAATTAACGTGTTGTTTGTGTACCCTCTGTTGCTTGACTTTCTCAGATTTGTTATAATTTTTGCTAGACGATCTATGAATTGGTCCATTTACAATATAATTTGCATTTTGTTATTTTAGTTTAGATATAAATTAATTTTAAAATTTTATTTACTAGACATTATTTAGTTTTTAAATATAAAAATTTATTAAATATAATTAGATTAAACAATATTATTATTTATTTATTTTTTTTGTATTTAAGACGAAGTCATAAATTTATTTATTTAACTAACTTAATTTAAACAATACTATCATTAGATCTTCTAAACATTTTTTTATAACAGGAAAAAAGGACTTTCATAACCAATACAGTGATGATCAAGGTTGCGACCATAACCCAATGCTTCGTCGCGTTGTGTTCTTCTGTTCGTTGGTTTTTATTCCCTATTTCGTAGCCGGCAATTGCGATGAGGATCCCGTTGCTGATATTGCTCCACCAACCCATTCAGTTGCTTTTTCCAATTCTCTTAATTTCTGGTAAAAAGTTTTCTTCTGTTGCCCTGAGCTGAGACCTATTAATCGTCTTATGTCTGCCTTTTCCTTATTTAGGCGTTTTTTCTTGCCGCCTTTAGTCTTTCTTATTTTTCGTATACGTTCCGGGCGTTGTTCATCTGTCCAATTTCTTCTTCGATATTCCTCCAGGCTGATTGGCTGTGGACCAGACGTTTTAGGAGTAGGAATATTCTGTGGTGCTTGTATGGCTTCTATGCCGTCTGTGGGATTGTACTCTTCCACCGTAAGAGCATCAACCACTTTTTTAAAGATTGTATGGAAGGCTTCGTCCATGTAACAATACTTGGACAGGATGGAAAATTGTCCAATAGATGTTGAAAAAAAAAAACGGAACTAAAAATATCCTAGTTCGAATAGGCAGGATCGCCATATAATGTTAGGTAAAATGTTTTTAATATGGTGACTATTGTACTTGTATAATAACGCGACAAGTACAATAGGTGCCTTGGTTTGTAGAGCGAGGCACTAAACTCGGCTGACGAGCACCTTAAGATTCAATTTGAAACTCAATTCACTTTGTGTTTTATTTTGCGTCTCAAAAGGGCATCTTAAGGTGCTCGTCAGCCGAGTTTAGTGCCTCGCTCTACAAACCAAGGCACCTATTGTACTTGTCGCGTTATTATACAAGTACAATAGTCACCATATTAAAAACATTTTACCTAACATTATACTATTGTTATATTTGTATGTTGAGATTGTAATGAGTTCGACTATGTCAGATATACTTTGTTGAACTTTTGTGCAGCGTGCTATCTCCAGTAGTGTTGAATGAAAACACTCTACTTGTCCATTACTTTCACTCTGCAAAGGGGGAACGAAAAAATGTTCAATAGAAAAGTTGTCCCTCAACAGTGTATTAATTGAGCTTGTTTGAAATGCTCCTTCATTATCAGTGACCAAAAACTTGGTATTGTTGAAATCAGAAAGTACTTGTATTAAAGCTGGCCTCACATCTATTGATGATCGAGATGCAATCGGTATTGTTATAGCAAATTTGGAAAACTTATCTATGGCAGTCAAAAAGTGTTGCTTGTTAGTAATAAGAATATCCGCGTGCAGAATTTCACCTGGAAAATTTGGAATGGGGATGGATTTGATTTCCGGGTTTTGTGGTTTCCTTTGGTATTTATTTTCCTGGCATATTCTGCAGTTTGCAATGATTGTTTTTAGTTCCTTTTTTATACGAGGGAAAAAATATTCTCTAGTAACCTGTATGAAATTTTCTTGTAACGATCTATACGCATGGTTATGTTCTGTGCTGATAATTTCCATTTGGTCTTCTCTATTTGTTACATCGATCACGAGCCTTTCTGAATGTAGGAATTTTACGGAAGGGAATGCTTTCAAAATTCTATCCTGAAATTCAGCAAAGGTTTTTAAATCGCAGTTAATGGCATTTGCTGTGTCGGGGTTAACCGCTTCCTTCATATGCTTTAAAAGATTGTCATAGTCGGAAAAGTCTATAGTATGCCTCTTGTACTTTTGAAATAGGATATTCAATTTTTTTCTGGTATGGCTTGATTTGGTCAAAATTATTTGATTTCGAAAGTGATTTACTGGGAATTTTGTAGATGTAATGGTTTTTGTAACAGAGACCTCACTGTGATTTGTGTTATCGTCATCTTCTTCATCCTGTAAGTTGTTCATGCACTGTCTTGATAGTGCGTCTGCGATAATGTTATCCTTGCCTGGCTTGTAATGAAATTTGGGCGAGAATTCTTCTCTAAAATTTCGCCATCGTTTAATTTTTGCGTTTGGGTTTTTGTTAGATATGGAGAAATTGAGAGGCTGATGGTCCGTGAATATGTTTATGTTTGATATACCGTATAGGTAATGTCGTAGAGCCTTTCAAGCCCAAACAATAGCCAACAATTCTCTCTCATTTGTAGAGTAATTTTGTTCCGCCTTTGACAGAATACGTGAAATCATAGTGATTGGTTTATTGCTCTGTGAAAGGACTGCACCTAGAGCTACTGAAGAGGCGTCCGTTGTTAAATCAAATGGTTTTGTATAATCTGGGTGGACCAGTAAAACTTCTTCAGATGCTAAGATGTTTTTGAGTTTTTCAAATGCACTCAGTGTTTCTTTATCGAGGCTAATTTTTTTGTTTTTTGACTGGGACTTCCCGATTTTTCCGTTTTCACCCTGAAAGTACTTAGTTAATGGCTTAGCGATTTTGGCATAGTCCCTAATGAATTTTCTGTAATAGCCGGATAGGCCTAAAAATGAACGTAATGCTCGAAGTGATTTTGGAACCTGGTACTCCAAGATATCTCTTACCTTACTTGGGCAAGTTGAAATACCCTTTTCTGACACCTGAAACCCTAAAAATTCTGTCTCATTTTTGAAAAATTTAGTTTTTTCCTGCGAAACTCGCATTCCTGCTTCTTTTAACTTTTTTAGAATTTTTTCAATATGTGCTATGTGATCATTCTCGTTTTCTGAAAATATCAAGACGTCATCCATATAAACATGACAAATTACGCCAATGTCTTCTCTCAGAATATCATCTATCGTGCGCTGAAAAATACCTGGAGCATTCCTCAGTCCAAATGGCAAGCGGTAAAACTCATACTTGCCGTTATTTACGCTGAACGCTGTCTTTTGTCTGTCCCTTTCAGATAAAATTATCTGGTGGAACCCAGACTTCAAGTCTATAGTGCTGAAAACTATTGACTTGCCTAGGTTTGCCAATATAACTGATATATCCGGAATGGGATAGCGATCTGCAATTGTGTTATCATTCAGTTATCTGAAATCTATCACCATTCGCATGTTTGGTTTTCCATACTGATCGAAACCTTTTTTCTTAACGACGTGAACTAAATGAGTTAAATGGGGAATTGGATTTTCTAATTATTCCGTTTTTAAGTAAGTCCTTTATTTCGTTGTTTACAAAGTCTGCTGCCGAGACTGGATACGGATAGCTTCTACTATAAATCGGGTCTTCGTTCTTTGTTTTTATTGTAGCTATAATTCTCGTGTTGTACGGGAGGGCTATATCTGGTGTTGCAAATGCGTCTGCATGCTCCGACATTACTTCATCAAATGCGGATTTAAAGTTTTCCGGAACCGTTGAAGATTCTATTAATATATTATTTACATGTTGGTATTCATTGTGGCTAATTTCGTCTATCCCATATTTGTGATATAGTTTACTATTTTTAATATCTATTTGTGCTTCTATTGATCCGAGAAAATCATACCCTATAATAGCATCAAAGTTTCTCAATGCCTTCAATAAGAAAAATGTAGTAGTTTGGTGTAAAAGATTTATATTGCATTTTTGTGTAATTGTATTTTCGCCATTAATTGACTTAACCTTAAAAATGTTTTTCACCGGAGTGGATCCTGAAAAGAACACACCATCTCCAATGAAATTTTTTGATGTGCCAGTATCTAATAAAATTTTAAGCTCCTTACCACCTTTAATTTTTTTTACTATAAAGGGCAAGAGTGAGTCAGGTACAGCATGTTGTGAATTGTTGCTGCGACACTGTTCTTCGTAGCAAAAATTTGTGTTAGGTGTATCCCGTGACTGAGGCAGATCTACATAATTGATGCGCTGCCCTTTTTGTTGTGGTACTAGTGACCTGTATGATGCATTTAATTGAGCCTGAGGGCGTTTGAAGACTTGTGGGTGTTGTGAGGATTGTCGTTGTGACTGTGTGCGTTGTTGTATCGCAGTATTTTGCTGCGGAGGTTGATACGCTCTAGTGTTCCGCTGGAATGATGTTGGTCTTCTAAAGGCCGACGATCCACGATCGACGTCCATAGGAGACGGTCCAGTATCCTGTCGGCCATTGAGACTTGTAAATAAATCGCAACTGAAGGGGGCGCTAATTCCTGTAACCTATTTGTAAGTGCTTGAATCTGTCTCTGAAGCTGGGCCGAATTTGCTTCCACTGCAGCCTCTACCAATGACAAAACTAAATTCCTATACATTTTTTAATGTACTTTTATTTGTTTAATTTTCAATCAAGTTCCAAAAAAAAAAAATTTTTTTTTTTTTTTTTTTTTTTTTTTTTTGGTTTTACCCGCAATTGGCAGTGTTCCCCGATTAGAATAAAATATAAGCTAATTTTAATATATTTTTATTTATTCTATACTTTTTTATAAAATTTTAATTTTTAATTTAATGTATATTTTTATTTATTTAATTTTCGATAACGATCAAATTCTAATATATATTTTTTAATTAAACTTTTTCTGCGATTGGCAGTGTTCTTTTGATTAAAATAAAATACAAGCTAATAAGGAAATAAATATAATCGACACCGTGCATGTACTTACATGAGAATATTTTTCAGGATCATGGCTGTCGTTGTTGTTGTTTTATCAAAATGCAGAATTCACCCTTATTACGTAGTGGGAATTTCTTAGAATATCGCAAAATATCTTCCTTGCCGTATAAGGTACCTTCTATATTGCTGGAATACCGCCTTTATTTTGAATTTTTATTTTAATGGAACTCTCATCTACTTTGTGACTTCTTGAAATTTTTTTCTTCACGGTAAAATTCTTTGAACTTTTTTTTTTTTAAATTTAAAATTTTCCAAACGTTTTCTTTTCGTATTTCTTGTTGTTAATTTGCATAAAAATATTACTTGCCCTCCAACATACATACTATGCAAAACTGTTGCGCTTACTAATACTCAATGTAATGCAAATTTTTAGTTTATTTTTTAAATGTATATATTACTGTTTTTTGTTGCTCTATTATGAAACAACTGTCAGAATTGCTTTAGACGATTTTTCAGTTTTTTTCTTTCTTTCTTTTTTTTGTTTCCTTACAAAGGAATGTCGCACTAGACGTTATAAGTTTACGCGTTAGGTTTTTTTTTTCACTTCCATTTATGAGGATTTTTTGTCTATTTTTTGGTTTTTCGCGGACGCGAAACTTTAACTACCGCTTTGGGGGTGTTTAGATTTTTCGTTGGGCGCCAGTTAAGGACTGTATTTTGATTTTTCGTTGGGCGCCAGTTAAGGACTGTAGTTTGGCTCCTAGTTGCCAAATTATCCCTTTATTTTTTCAAGCACTATGTGCTTATGTAAAAAAAACTCTTTTATGGTAAGCTCTATGGCTTATTGTTAATTTATTAAATGTTGCCGGAGCACTATGTGCTCTGTTCTTGGATACTCTTAGACTCTCCTTATGACTATTCCTTAGTTGCTATTTATACTAGTAAGGATCATAAAAATAACGAGTAATTAGTTTCATTTACTATCGGCTTAGTTTTATGATCCTAATTTCTATGTCTAGACTATTGTATAATTTCTTATAATTATGTATAATTTCTTAGTCTAGACTATCGTAATTATGTGTAATTTCTTAAAAGGTATTCTCTACCTAAACTAAAATTGGGATGGAAAATAGCGGAGCGCATTTAAAATATTGTGTGTGGGTTTGGTAAAACGCAAGGTTGACATATAATTCAAGGTTGCGTTTTATGAAATAAAATGACATGAAGTCATAAACAAGGTCGCAACAGGGTTCTACTTAGTTCGGTCGTTCACTTGCACACTGGATTGGAATGCATCATCCATTATTACCCTACATTGTGCATAAAACATACTAGAAAAAAAACCAAACAAACAAATAAGAATAAATGCATATGTATGTATGTGCGCCAAGTACTTATTTGTATGTATGTATGTAAAAGCTCCATACACATAGATACATATGTATAGGAACAAATACTGTTGTTGAAAGGAAATCATTTCTAGTGGCTCATTCATTTTCAAATAAAATGAATATGCCACTTTCACTAAAAATGTTTACTTTTTTTTTTTTAGTACATTGTTCCAAGATTATTTTGGGCTACTTCCACAGCTTAAAAATTTTTAATACACAAAGCTTCCTTTTTTGCACATAAAATCCTACTTTAAGGTAATTAAAACACTTTTATAATTTAAAATCATTTATTTACTTCAATACCAAAAATTTGTAAAAAAATTCACTGTTTTTTAAACAAATTTCGGTTAAATGCATTTTATTAAAAATTTAGACTTTTTCATTTTTTATTAATCTTTTAGAGGATTATAACTTTATGCTTTAATATTTCTATTTGATATTTTTTTATTTTTTCCTTAATAAATTAGATTGCAACTTAAAGAATATTCTGGTTAATTCCGGCATCCGTTAAAATTTGAATTATGTCAAGCAACAACTCAAAAAGCACATCGGTTAGAAACCTATGTGACGCACCCCTTAATGACAGTCTAACAATGTGGTTCACGCTTATAGAGGCGTAATTTGCTGCGAGTAAATAAATACGAATGACACAAGGTATAACGTGATACTACCATCTGTTGAATCGAAAGTGTAGCTGATGTATAATGGGCGAAGATTTATGGCGTTGCCCTGTGAAAAGGTGCCTTTTTAAAATGTTTTGCCCGCCCTGTGAAAGTGCAATTTTTTATATAACGAGAAAAGAACACAAATTAGAAAAAAGTGCATTGCCTTTCTTTGATAGCAAAACATTTATGTATATTTTATGAAATATGTAAACAAAAATGTTCAGTTGCCAGATTGCTAATTTATCGGCTTAAGAAAACAAAAATTTTTTTTTAATATCTTATACAAATAAGCTGCCGCATAGTGGTCTTTTGTTTATTTTATACGATACAAAATATAAAAACAATTATTAAAATCTAATTTTCTGACTCTTTCAATTCAAAAGACTTTTTTTTAACATTTTCTGGTAACGCTGTGTAAGAATAAAAACCATGTGTTTTACGGGGCAATTTCTGCCCTGTTGATTTGCTCCGGGCAAAAGTACAATGCCTTTGCCCTGCGAAAGGGCAACATTTTCTAGAAAAGAACACGCAACCCTTTCACAGGGCAACACATTTTTGAGAAAAGAACACAAAATTTCCCTCCCTGTGGGTAGTGTTGCCTTGTTTTGTAGAAAAGAAAACACCATTAAATTATCTTTTCATTAAGACGTGCATTTAAGTGAGTTCCCAATTTTTAAATTATTTGGTCGCCCTCATCGATGTAAAACACAACGTGCTGATTGACTACGAGATGTTACTGAATGCCATGTATACACTTGTAATTTCTCACCAAACAAAAATTTAAAAATTTATTGTTATTTAATAAAATATGACCCATCTAATAAAATTTTAATAAAATATTGAAAAGCAAACTGATGCGGTTTTGTGGAAGTCTCTCGTTGGACTGTTCAAACACTTTTTTATCCTAAAATTAATATTAAATTAATTATTAATTTAATATTAAACGAGTAGTTCTTAATATAAAAATGCTTATTCAGTGTGACACAGTTATTGGGTAATGAAGGAAGGGATCGAATTGCTTAATACTTTGAAACCTGGCCTAAAGTGAAACTAGGCCAAGTTGCAATACGGAAGCGAAAGCCAAACAAAACAACTAAAACAAAAGCAAACAAAGCGAAGTGCTTTGATTGAATTTTATGTGCTTGGAATTTGGTTTCATTAAAATTGAGCAATTACACCGGAGAGTAATTTAATAGTGAAATAGGTATTGCAACAAAGTGTTGCGACAAATGAATATAACGAATTCAGCAAATATACCACAGTCATTATTTTTTTTTTAATTTTGCTTTGACAATAAAAATATATGACGTATCTCAGGTCCACTAAAAGATCCAGCAAGAAAAAAAAGGAGAATTCGCAGTGATAAAGTCAATATATGTATGTAAATACCTCGTGGAACAGAGTATATTTTATGAAGCTATTGTGGTAGTTAGCTGCACTAACACTATTTCCGCTGCCTGACTTAACGCACAACATACCTAATAAAAGGACATAACATAATTATAATAGTCTAGACTAAGAAACTATACATAATTATAATATTCTGGACATAGAAATTATACTAATGATAATAGCGATCATAAAACTAAGGCGATAATAGGTGAAACTAATTACTCATTATTTTTATGATCCTTATTAGTACAAATAGAACTAGAGTACAAATACACAATTTGAGTGTGGTTAAATAATAAAAAAAATTTTTTTTGACTCATTCCTACAAAGAGGAATTAACTCCTGCGTAACCAAAATGTGTGTACGTATACGTTAAACGTAAACAAACTTTATTATTTAACCCTAGAACGTCATCCTTATTTTTTGTACATTAACGTCATCCTTCGTCGTATTGACTACGGCCTATTTTAAACGACTATAAAATACGTCTTAAGGAAAAGTAGGTTCCAAAATTAATTAATTATGTATATTTAGTTGATTTTTAATCAATACGTACAGAAATTCATATATTGTTTCTCTTATTGTTTAACAAAAAATTAACATTACATATCCTTCAATTGGCATTATTTTTAAACATAACATTATATAATATAAAAAGTAAAACACATTTTTTTCGTTCAGTCACATAGTTTCCTATAATATACATATTAAACTAAAAAAGGAACATTAGTTTCAATATAAATTGCTTCATGTAAAGCACGAGGCGCAAACTTCAATTTTGTGCTCGCCATACAGCCTTTTATTGCATTTTGCACACACTAATGGCGTTTTCTTTTCTACAAAAAAAGGCAACACTACCCGCAATTTTGTGATCTTTTCTCGAAAATGTGTTGCCCTGTGAAAGGGTTGCGTGTTCTTTTCTAAAAAATGTTGCCCTTTCGCAGTGCAAAAAGCATTGCACTTTTGCCCTGAGCAAATCAACAGGGCAGAAATTGCCTTGTAAAACACATGGTTTTTATTCTTGCATAGCGTTACCAGAAAATGTTCAAAAAAAGTCTTTTGAGTTGAAAGAGTCAGAAAATTAGATTTTAATAACCATTTTTACATTTTGTATCATATAAAACAAACAAAAGACCACTATGCGGCTGCTTATTTGTATGAGATATTAAAAAAAAAATTTGTTTTCTCAAGCAGATGAATTAGCAATCTGGCAACTGATCATTTTTGTATACACATTTCATAAAATATGCAGAAAATGCTTGTTTATCAGCTGTAAAAAAAAGGCATTGCACTTTTTTCTAATTTGTGTTCTTTTCTCGTTATATAAAAAATTGCACTTTCACAGGGCGGCCAATGCATTTTAAAAAGGCACCTTTTCACAGGGCAACATTTTTGATGTAGAAAAGAAAACGCCATAAGTTTGTCATTCTTCATTTTGCTGACGGGCAAATAGCGCATATCTTTCTTTTGCAAGATAGACTAATTGCAAGCGTAGAGACTTTTCGTCGAAGTACAAGCAAAACATGAGAAATTGGATATATAATAAGACCTACCCAAAAGTTCCCCCACAGATAAATGCTGATCTTTTCTAACAGCGGTCAACACCAATATTCCTATGACTTCATATATTTCATTTGCATTAGTGATGGCTATTTGCAAGTAAGACGGACTGACGTTGAGCTATTTCAGCGTTCGTCCACTTTACAATTTCATTAACGATATCTCTAGCTATGAATTTTTTGAAACATTCAAGAGGATGAAGTACGTTTTTGCATTGACGTGTTGGTCTCCGAATTTTATGTACGATATTTGGTCCATAATGATGTGTCGTACCTTTTAACTGACGGCCATTTATGACCATTTTTTTCCTCGGAGAATAGTTTTATCGCACGTAATAATATTGGATTTCCTTGGCAAAATATTTAACAGACTGCCATCTTCATCAACATTAGTTGCCTCGTGTGATGAGCTGGTATTTACAACGGATTTAGATTGCTCTACTTCTAATTCGCAACCTATTTCACTATCACTCTCGAGTTCATCGTTGTTGTCGCTCCACAAAAGGAACTGCTCAATTTCCTTATCTGTTAGCGCCATCTCACAAATACGATAAAATTAGTTGTTTTAAAAAAATATGCCAAAAAACTTAAGTTACATAAAAGCATGCTTCG
Organism: Ormia ochracea; assembly: GCA_963402855.1. Lineage (NCBI taxonomy): Eukaryota > Metazoa > Arthropoda > Insecta > Diptera > Tachinidae > Ormia > Ormia ochracea. The sequence continues at coordinate 3,432,974 of OY727110.1, read as the reverse complement.
TCATTTTGACTACGGAAAAAAATTAAAGGCGAAAAAAAGAACACTTACGATATGCGCACTTCGGTACATTTCTTCATGCAGCAACAACTTGCGAGTGACTAACGCTATAAGGAAAATCAGACCACTACAACTACAAACAAATGGTTTTAATTCGAAAATAAAATTGCGCGTCGTCATTTTGACGAATGGTGACGTTGTAGGGTTAAAAACATGCAAATAAAATACCTCTACTACAACTCTTGTATATTGGATTCCGATCACGGAATATGAGAAGCAAATATGAAAGTTCGTATATCAAAAAATGGCTTGCCTTCTACACTGATATGCTGCACTTCCCCAATCGCAACTGTGCGAGATCTCTTATACGGGTATGCCTTTTTGAAGTTGTGTTGCGTACAACCAAATATTGAGATTAATAATGATCACTATCGTGTACGGGTTAAATGACTATACAACAGTACAACAATATTCAAATATACCGTTATGTATTAGATCTCATGTAGTTGAATACTGTATATCTGTGTGTTTGATTGTGATGTCAATGTATGTATATGCATACATATGTATGAAAGTGTTTATAAAAGTTTCAGCTTAAAATACAAAACAACTCTAAGCAAATATTAATGAGATTATTATTAGGTCGCATACCAAAAGAATTCTTGCAGTTCTTTTTTTCTACAAGAATGTCTGAATATATGAAGCATATGTACGGTATATACAAGCATAATATGTATAGTATGTATGTACATATCTTATTAAATAATATTTTAAAAAGAACAATCCCTATTGCTTTATGCTATATATGTACATACTTTCATATGCATACTTATGTATATACATATAAAATATATTCTGAATATAATTTAGCAATTTTATATAAATCATACTACATGCATACAAGTTAACGACCGAACCAAGTAGAACCCTGTTGCGACCTTATTTATGACTTCATGTCATTTTATTTCATAAAACGCAACCTTGAATTATATGTCAACCTTGCGTTTTACCAAACTCACACACAACATTTTAAATGCCCTCCACTATTTTCCATCCCAATTTTAGTAACGTAGAGAATACCCATTAAGAAATTACACATAATTACGATAGTCTAGACTAAGAAATTATACATAATTATAAGAAATTACACAATAGTTTAGACATAGAAATTAGGATCATAAAACTAAACGAATAGTATGTAAACTAAATGAAAAACTGTCTGGTATGCAGACGACATAATTATTCGTTATTTTTATGATCCTCACTAGTATAAATAGCAACTAAGGAATAGTTATAAGAAGAGTCTAAGAGTGTCTAAGAACAGAGTACATAGTGCTCCGCAACATTGAATAAAACATCAATAAGCCATAGAGCTTAAAACAGAAGAGTTTTTTTATTTTAACAGAAGCACATAGTGCTTGATAAACTAAAAGAACAACCCTTAACTGGCGCCCAACAAAAAAATCGAAACACGCCCAACTAAAAATCGAAACACCCCCAACGCGGAAGTTAAGGTTTCGCGTCCGCGAAAAAACAAAAAATCCTCATAGAAGCAAGTAAAAAAATCTAAACACTCCCACCGCGGTAGTTAAAATTTCGAGTCCGCGAAAAACCAAAAAATCCTCATAGAAGGAAGTAAAAAAAAAACCGCAACGCGTGAACTTATAACGTCTAGTGCGACATTCCTTTCTAAGGAAACAAAACAAAAAAAAAAAGAAAGAAAAAAACTGAAAAATCGTCCAAAGCAATTCTGACAGTTGTTTCATAATAGAGCAACAAAAAACAGTAATAAATACATTTAAAAAATAAACTAAAAATTTGCATTACATTGAGTATTAGTAAGCGCAACAGTTTTGCATAGTATGTATGTTGGAGGGCAAGTAATATTTTTATGCAAATTAACAACAAGAAATACGAAAAGAAAACGTTTGGAAAATTTTAAATTTAAAAAAAAAAAAGTTCAAAGAATTTTACCGTGAAGAAAAAAATTTCAAGAAGTCACAAAGTAGATGAGAGTTCCATTAAAATAAAAATTCAAAATAAAGGCGGTATTCCAGCAATATAGAAGGTACCTTATACGGCAAGGAAGATATTTTGCGATATTCTAAGAAATTCCCACTACGTAATAAGGGTGAATTCTGCATTTTGATAAAACAACAACAACGACAGCCATGATCCTGAAAAATATTCTCATGTAAGTACATGCACGGTGTCGATTATATTTATTTCCTTATTAGCTTGTATTTTATTTTAATCAAAAGAACACTGCCAATCGCAGAAAAAGTTTAATTAAAAAATATATATTAGAATTTGATCGTTATCGAAAATTAAATAAATAAAAATATACATTAAATTAAAAATTAAAATTTTATAAAAAAGTATAGAATAAATAAAAATATATTAAAATTAGCTTATATTTTATTCTAATCGGGGAACACTGCCAATTGCGGGTAAAACCAAAAAAAAAAAAAAAAAAAAAAAAAAATTTTTTTTTTTTTGGAACTTGATTGAAAATTAAACAAATAAAAGTACATTAAAAAATGGATAGGAATTTAGTTTTGTCATTGGTAGAGGCTGCAGTGGAAGCAAATTCGGCCCAGCTTCAGAGACAGATTCAAGCACTTACAAATAGGTTACAGGAATTAGCGCCCCCTTCAGTTGAGACTTATTTACCGGTCTCAATTATGGAAAATGTATCTAATGGCTCAACGACATTGGATCTGATCAAGTCATTGCCTGAATTTAAGGGCGAAGCAGCCGCATACCCTGCTTGGAGGGAATCGGCATATTTTGCTATTTCATATTATCCCGAAGGATCAGAAAATGCCTACATAGCTATGGGCATTCTTCGAAATAAAATAAAGGGTTCAGCAAACTCCATGCTATCATCCTTTTCCACCCCATTAAATTTTAGAGCTATAATAGCTAGCTTAGATCAGTACTACTCGGATCAACGTCCTCTGCATGTACTTGAGTCTATTGCGACAAGGCAATCAGAGCGTGGTACAGTACTACGATCAGGCCGATAGGCAGCTTACTCTAATAATCAATAAGAACCTAATGAGTAAGAACAGTAACGAAGCCGTCATAGCGGCAATGAATCAAAAAGCGAGGGAAAATGCCCTCCGAGTATTCATCTCAGGACTAAGAAAACCTCTTGGCAAAACCCGTAGACCTTCCCACAGCCTTGGCAGCAGCCCAAGAATTAGAAATGAACCACTCTAGACGCGACTTTGCTTATTCGTACGCGGTAGGAAAATCAAACAATGGTAATAATTACTATCAATCTCGGTTAAATACCGAAAACAATATTTCTCACCCAACATTCGTTTACAAGCGACGAATGGACATAAATTCCCCTAGGAATCTCGACCCCAGATCGACCGTATTTAGACGACAGGATACTGAACCGTCTCCTATGGACGTCGATCGTGGATCGTCGGCCTTTAGAAGACCAACATCATTCCAGCGGAACACTAGAGCGTATCAACCTCCGCAGCAAAATACTGCGATACAACAACGCACACAGTCACAACGACAATCCTCACAACACCCACAAGTCTTCAAACGCCCTCAGGCTCAATTAAATGCATCATACAGGTCACTAGTACCACAACAAAAAGGGCAGCGCATCAATTATGTAGATCTGCCTCAGTCACGGGATACACCTAACACAAATTTTTGCTACGAAGAACAGTGTCGCAGCAACAATTCACCACATGCTGTACCTGACTCACTCTTGCCCTTTATAGTAAAAAAAATTAAAGGTGGTAAGGAGCTTAAAATTTTATTAGATACTGGCACATCAAAAAATTTCATTGGAGATGGTGTGTTCTTTTCAGGATCCACTCCGGTGAAAAACATTTTTAAGGTTAAGTCAATTAATGGCGAAAATACAATTACACAAAAATGCAATATAAATCTTTTACACCAAAGTACTACATTTTTCTTATTGAAGGCATTGAGAAACTTTGATGCTATTATAGGGTATGATTTTCTCGGATCAATAGAAGCACAAATAGATATTAAAAATAGTAAACTATATCACAAATATGGGATAGACGAAATTAGCCACAATGAATACCAACATGTAAATAATATATTAATAGAATCTTCAACGGTTCCGGAAAACTTTAAATCCGCATTTGATGAAGTAATGTCGGAGCATGCAGACGCATTTGCAACACCAGATATAGCCCTCCCGTACAACACGAGAATTATAGCTACAATAAAAACAAAGAACGAAGACCCGATTTATAGTAGAAGCTATCCGTATCCAGTCTCGGCAGCAGACTTTGTAAACAACGAAATAAAGGACTTACTTAAAAACGGAATAATTAGAAAATCCAATTCCCCATTTAACTCATTTAGTTCACGTCGTTAAGAAAAAAGGTTTCGATCAGTATGGAAAACCAAACATGCGAATGGTGATAGATTTCAGATAACTGAATGATAACACAATTGCAGATCGCTATTCCATTCCGGATATATCAGTTATATTGGCAAACCTAGGCAAGTCAATAGTTTTCAGCACTATAGCCTTGAAGTCTGGGTTCCACCAGATAATTTTATCTGAAAGGGACAGACAAAAGACAGCGTTCAGCGTAAATAACGGCAAGTATGAGTTTTACCGCTTGCCATTTGGACTGAGGAATGCTCCAGGTATTTTTCAGCGCACGATAGATGATATTCTGAGAGAAGACATTGGCGTAATTTGTCATGTTTATATGGATGACGTCTTGATATTTTCAGAAAACGAGAATGATCACATAGCACATATTGAAAAAATTCTAAAAAAGTTAAAAGAAGCAGGAATGCGAGTTTCGCAGGAAAAAACTAAATTTTTCAAAAATGAGACAGAATTTTTAGGGTTTCAGGTGTCAGAAAAGGGTATTTCAACTTGCCCAAGTAAGGTAAGAGATATCTTGGAGTACCAGGTTCCAAAATCACTTCGAGCATTACGTTCATTTTTAGGCCTATCCGGCTATTACAGAAAATTCATTAGGGACTATGCCAAAATCGCTAAGCCATTAACTAAGTACTTTCAGGGTGAAAACGGAAAAATCGGGAAGTCCCAGTCAAAAAACAAAAAAATTAGCCTCGATAAAGAAACACTGAGTGCATTTGAAAAACTCAAAAACATCTTAGCATCTGAAGAAGTTTTACTGGTCCACCCAGATTATACAAAACCATTTGATTTAACAACGGACGCCTCTTCAGTAGCTCTAGGTGCAGTCCTTTCACAGAGCAATAAACCAATCACTATGATTTCACGTATTCTGTCAAAGGCGGAACAAAATTACTCTAAAAATGAGAGAGAATTGTTGGCTATTGTTTGGGCTTGAAAGGCTCTACGACATTACCTATACGGTATATCAAACATAAACATATTCACGGACCATCAGCCTCTCAATTTCTCCATATCTAACAAAAACCCAAACGCAAAAATTAAACGATGGCGAAATTTTAGAGAAGAATTCTCGCCCAAATTTCATTACAAGCCAGGCAAGGATAACATTATCGCAGACGCACTATCAAGACAGTGCATGAACAACTTACAGGATGAAGAAGATGACGATAACACAAATCACAGTGAGGTCTCTGTTACAAAAACCATTACATCTACAAAATTCCCAGTAAATCACTTTCGAAATCAAATAATTTTGACCAAATCAAGCCATACCAGAAAAAAATTGAATATCCTATTTCAAAAGTACAAGAGGCATACTATAGACTTTTCCGACTATGACAATCTTTTAAAGCATATGAAGGAAGCGGTTAACCCCGACACAGCAAATGCCATTAACTGCGATTTAAAAACCTTTGCTGAATTTCAGGATAGAATTTTGAAAGCATTCCCTTCCGTAAAATTCCTACATTCAGAAAGGCTCGTGATCGATGTAACAAATAGAGAAGACCAAATGGAAATTATCAGCACAGAACATAACCATGCGTATAGATCGTTACAAGAAAATTTCATACAGGTTACTAGAGAATATTTTTTCCCTCGTATAAAAAAGGAACTAAAAACAATCATTGCAAACTGCAGAATATGCCAGGAAAATAAATACCAAAGGAAACCACAAAACCCGGAAATCAAATCCATCCCCATTCCAAATTTTCCAGGTGAAATTCTGCACGCGGATATTCTTATTACTAACAAGCAACACTTTTTGACTGCCATAGATAAGTTTTCCAAATTTGCTATAACAATACCGATTGCATCTCGATCATCAATAGATGTGAGGCCAGCTTTAATACAAGTACTTTCTGATTTCAACAATACCAAGTTTTTGGTCACTAATAATGAAGGAGCATTTCAAACAAGCTCAATTAATACACTGTTGAGGGACAACTTTTCTATTGAACATTTTTTCGTTCCCCCTTTGCAGAGTGAAAGTAATGGACAAGTAGAGTGTTTTCATTCAACACTACTGGAGATAGCACGCTGCACAAAAGTTCAACAAAGTATATCTGACATAGTCGAACTCATTACAATCTCAACATACAAATATAACAATAGTATTCATTCAGTCACAGGTAAGAAGCCTTTCGACGTAATACTGGAGACTTCTCCTAAAACAATTGAGTATTTAAAAAACAAGCTTATAAAAGCTCAAACAGACTCACTCAATTTCCAAAACAGGCAAGCCCACATAAAAACATACAAACCCGACGACGTAGTGTTCGTTCGGAGAAACAAACGTTTAGGAAATAAGTTTGATAAAGTGTTTGCACAGGCAATAGTTGAAAGAGACCTGGGCACCACGCTACTGATTAAAGGAAGAAAAGTACACAAAAAGAATTTGAGATAAAAATGATCATATATAAAAGAAGAAATTATTCAAAGAAAAAAAAAAAGAAAAACAGTAATATTTTGGTAGCCTTGGTAATTAGATGATACAGTAACGATTTTATTAGTATGATAACCCATGCCTTAGTAGGTTTGAGCACCAAAAAGTTGATACAACAACAAAAGCTGCAACCAAACTGGATAACACGACCCTTCATAGATCGTCCTATTCTAAAAATTAATCATCAGAATCCTTACAATCCATGTAGTATGGAGTAAAATAACCGACTACACTCCGTCGAAATTCATGGCAATTACGCTGGGAAAGACGGCATTATACGCAAGCTACACTTACCTAATTCATACCGTTAATCTCACGGAATACGAGGTAATCGCGGAAGAAAGCGATAATTTTTCCACTCAACTAGAAAATATAGAAATAAATAAGAAAATACTGATCGAACAATCTTCGGAAATAAGGCGCATGCTCGATACCATAAGAATTCCTAGCAGATTCACTAGGGCAATAGATTTTATAGGCTCCGCATTACAATTCGTGGCAGGAACCCCTGACCACGATGATTTTGAACTCCTTCTAACTAAACAAAATACACTTATAAAAAATAGCAATAGGCAAACGAAAATAAATTCAAATTTTCAGGAAAAAATTAATAGAATAACAGGAATAATTAATTTACTGCGCGACTCTGCAAATCAAATTGACACTAATAAACTCTTAATCCAATTCATTGTGAACCGAAATGTTGAAGTTATAAATCGTTAAAATAACATTGCAATGTCAGTTGTCCGCGTAAAAGTAGAAATAACAAACCCTTTAATTTTTGATAATATTGAATTAAAACACATAACTGACACCGAGCATGTGCAAATTAGTAGTGATATAAATAAATAAAGTAAATAAATAAAGTGATATTTTAAGTTTATCATAAATTAAAATTCTGCAAAATAGTACTGTAATATATTATATAATTAAGATAATTCAGATAAAATCCTTTTGCGATTATATACAGTTTTTTTCTATAGTTCATAACAAAATAGGTATCAAACTAGAGATTACCGAAGCAGCGCTTTGCAACAGAGAAGCACAACATATTTATAATTGCACTGAAGTGATGAATTATGTAAATACACAATTTCAAGCTGCTTATCACAGTTATTAAGTTCAAATGCAGCAACGTGTCCCGCAGTGTCCGCACATGATATTCCACCTATCCAAGAGGTACATGATGGCATTATAATTCTTAATGATGTGGTGAACACAAGGGTTCAAGAAGAGCATAATATAACCGTTTCAGGCTCATTTTTAATAGAGTTCCACGACAAAATAAAGATCAATGAGTCAACCTTCGAGGTGACCAAAGAAATAGCCTTCACGCAACCACACCCACCTAAAATGATCGACTTGACATTGGCATATCATGAAACTAAGCTTTCACTACCTTACTTACATCAAATACACATTGATAACACACAGCATATCAATACACTAACAGATCAAATCCAATATCAAAAGTATCTTCAATATTCCATGCATTTCGGCATAGGCTTAACCATACTCATTTTAATACTGGTAACTGTATTATATAAATACAAGAAATATAAACTGAATAAAAAGCGAACAAAATCTGTAGAAGATACTATTTTACAAATGCAAAATCCAACCAGGGACGTTTCGAATTCAAGCGGGGGAAGAGTTAATGACGTCTATACGAGTAAAACGTCACACACATGAATAGGATAATAACAATTAACAAGGCAACCTTGTATGCATATTTATGTTTCAGTATTTCTAGTTAAGAGAATAATTATATTAGGGTTAAGAAACGTTAAATACCAATTAAGGGACAAGACAACCCTGTCTACACCTTTATATCAATTACATATTTCCAGCTAAACAATTATACTTAAGAAACGCTTTTAAAACATAAGAAAATCCTAAATACTAAGAATCCTGTACGTAAATACTAAATGTAAAGACGAGTTTATAAGAGAAAATTTTTAGACTCATGCTCTTTTCATCCTCAGCATTCAGTTCGAACAACACGTAGTTGTATGACTGCATCGAACAAAATAGTCTTAAGAATAAGTATATTGAATAAAGATACACACATTTGAGTGTTGTTAAAAATATATACTTTTTTTTTAATTATTCCTACAAAGAGGAATTAACTTGTATACTAGCTGAGCTTATTATTTGCAATAATTAAACAGACACTTTTTTCCTTTTTGCTTTTTACAAATTCTACACTTTATTTAAATGAACTTTAACACTTAAAATTCAACATTATATTTGAATTGCCGAGACTGTTATCAATACTCCAGTTTATCTCAACGGTGGTATTTTCACCACTGTCTCAACTATGGCATCTCCCACTGAAAATCTCATGATGATTGCTGCTTATAATTACAACAAACACATCTATTTCTTCAACAAATTTATTTTATCATTAACAAATTTATTTGACAAATTGTATTATAAAACCTGATTTTATAAAAATTGTATGTGAACACAAAATCAGCTGTTTGTAGGTTTTAAGTTAAAACCAGGTTTTAACTTCCTACATTTATTTGAGAAACTGTACGACAGCTGTTATTGTTTATATAAAAAATAAGAAATTTTAAAAATGTGTTTTAAAATTGAAATGATTTTACATTTTGTGAATGAATATTTGTGAATGGGAATGAATTATCAGCTTTTTTCAATCTTTCTAACTTAAAATCTACTACTTTTTTTTAACTTTCTTAACTTTAAAATCTACTTTAAACCAATTCAAAAAATGTTTTAAAATGGTTTTTTGAGAATTATTTTGTATGGTAAAACCAGGTTTTAGGGATTGGTTTTAAAGTTAAAACCAAATTTTGTTTTAAAACCAGGTTTTATCCTCAGTGTGAAAACACTATAAGAGTCGTTTTTTAAGCTATGAATTTACTAAAATAACAACAAAAACACGTAATAATTATTTATTGCCAGTGGCGTAACAATATTGTTATGTGCCTTCATTGAGAAAAATATTATTTTGGATATCATTTTGGATGCCTCCATTGGCGAATGAATAACGCACAGGCTTCTAAACCGGAGGTCGCGGTTCGACCTTAAAACCTTAAGTGTTATCCTGCGGTCAATCCAAAAGTTTTGTAGATTTAGTTAGTTGAAAAAAAGTACTTGATCCAGTTTTTATTCTTGCTATCCTTCCACTTGTTCTCAATTCTTGCATGCAAATTTCAATATTGAAATTTTCTTGTGTAAGCTGTGAACCTCACCCACACGCACATATATAAAAAATGGAAAAAGAGAAAAAAATTGAAATATATTTCTGTTATTCCCCTTCAAGGGCGAGCGGGTGTCACTTTCTAGGTGTTAACAATTTATAAGTATGAGTTTATAACAACGGGAGGAGAAATTGAATGCAAGCGACGTTCAAATTAAAGTTATGCGTCAATTTCCCAAATTAGCTAAACTACACATACTACATACATATCCATACATACATATATGTACATACACATATTACACATACATACATACATATGTATAAAATAGTGTACAAATAGTATGCTTTTTATTCACAAATATTATGAACAGTCGTTCACCAAAACATTCAAAAACTTTTGCTAAACTCGCAACACTGTTAATGAAAGCCACTTATTGCTCGATAGATTTCAATAATTAATTAATATTGTTGCTAATATGTTATTGAACGTTGTCATTTGTGCTTAAACATCGTGTTTTAAGTTCGGACTCTACTAGGTTCGCTGTTGTATTTTGTTCGATGATTCGTTATGGTCTTCTTTTGTGCGATGGATTTTTTTCAATTCTCAAGGGTGGGGATGGAGGTCTTATTATATGCATTTGTTAGAAAAAAGTAGTTGTTATTAAATATGATCAATTATTAAAAAGCAAGCAAGCAATTTAGATTTACCGTTGTTGTTATATTAATCTTATAAATGTAATTTTGTTTTCATTGTTTAAAATGTTATTTTAGTATGAGCGAATGTCTAAAATTTGTGTATATAAAATGCTTACTTTCAAAATGTAATTATTAATAAAATAAAAAGAAAAGGCAAGTAAGCAAATTAAATTAAATTAAATTGAAAAAAAAAGAAAAAACACTTTACACATTTAAAGAAAGTGTAGAATACTGATCTTCAGAGGGAACCAAAAAAGATATTTTTCAATCGATCTGAAAACTAACGTGGCACGTGGGAGGCGAGGCATCCGCATATATATATATATATATACATATATATACATATATTTTTGTAACCTGTGTGCATAAATAAAACACTCTATTAAATAATGGTAAAAGTTAAAATGCATTTTCCTAAGCAGGCGTAATTTATTTCGCCCATATTTTCTTCGGCCTTTAATAATTACAGTTCTTTATTAGCCAACTTACTTGTAGTGACAGTTAAGTACATGCACATGTAAAATGTACATATACAAATATATATGGATATGTACACATGAACATATGTACATATTTATATGGAAAAAGGAAAATAAAACTCTGAGGCCATTGAAATACCAGTTACATTCCGCTCCAATGTTCTTAAAAATTAAAAGTAACATTAAATATTTGTGGAGTTTGGAATACATCTTCAATATTTCTTTTAATTTTTTAAAATTTGACAAAAGAATTCTAACTAGCATTACATTTAGCAAAGGTAAAGGAAAATCTCTTCTTGTAGTGCTGGAATTCTAAATACGAGGAAAAAGTGAAAATTTTTGTGGAAATGGTAGATTAAAGATGGAATGTTCTATATTCGTAGTTACAGTTTTAATTACAACCATTTGCAGTACAGCTGCATTGTTTACAATATGCTTTTAAAGGAGTTAAATGAGGATCCTTTCAAAGTGTCTATTATCCTCAAAACTATCTGATAATATGCGCTATAATCGAGTGCAAAACACATTTGTTGGCATTGCACTCAGCTTTTGTGCAATTTTAAACATATGGGGTTACATTCAGCAAAGTCCACAGAAAAAACAATTTGTACATTTTATTACATTGTTATGTATACATATGTAGTATTATTTATTATTATATTATTTATATTAAAACTCCCAGTATACAAAAAAACATTTTGTCTACATTGCTGGAGCAATGTGCAATGTACCGTAGAGCTTATGTCAATGAGCTGAAGGGTATTTGAAACCAGGTATCATTAACGCTGGGTTTAATGTTTCCCGTTTATAGAGTTTTGGTCAATCTATACTTCTGAACATATGAAATCCAACTGTAAGAGGGTTAGGAGAAAAAAGAATTTGCGTAACAACTGTTTAAACTCGGCGAAATAGTTTTTACTACTACTCATTTAGACAGAAATAATTAATAAATCAAATGGAGCTGTTTGCACTTTATGCGATCGTGTAGGGTTCACCGGAAACGGGCTCTACAAGACAGTGTTAATGAAATCAATTCTTTAATTAAATTCAAATTTAATTAAATTTAAATTTGGTCAATTGAATATAGTAGGTGCAAGTCGATTGAATATCGAAGATGCAGTTTCCGAATATACTCTATCCTTCCTACTTAGCACGCGACGAGCTATAACTGAAAGTTGATGGTGCATATCAGAAAGCTCTGTGGCACACATCTAAATGCATTTGTATACAAAAACTAATTGCTGTATTTTTCTGCTGTATTTTTGCCATCAGTGAATAAAATATACCACCTTCATATAGGGTGCTGTCTTTTGCGCCAAAGTTGGCAATAAAAAGTATAACGGAAACAAGAAAATTAAATTAGTCTTTTTTTACATATATATGTACTGTGTATATCAAAGTTATTTTTATTTACAAGAAATTAATTTTAAAAGAAAGTTAATTTACGTATGAGAAAAAATAATTAATTTTTATAAAATTATTATATTAATTATTGCACAATTGTTAGTATCGTTTTGCTTTTTGTACGCAGTATCTCGGATGCTTTTTAGTTTTAAAATATGACCAGCAGGAAGATTCTGCCCTTCGCAATATTTTATACAGATATTAAAAGTATATATTTCTTGAGAATGCTGTTTTTTTGGAATGTTATCACAATATTCTTCAAGAAATGATTCATCTTCTTTAGTCTCATCATCATTGCTTTCAACTTAGTCATTTAACCAATCATTTACCTCTGTAATTATAAATGTCAGGTGCTAAATCAACAAGCAAATAAATTACTTCGGCAGAATCGCTGCGTGTCACTCTTGCTTAAGGAACTTCATCGTCTGTGCCCAATTCGTCTTCATAAAGAATTTTATTAAACCACTTTTTAAGAATATTTGTCCCAACACTGTATATAGCATTGCAAATCAAAAAGGCAAGGTTTTTAAATGTTAAAGCTTTAAGAGCATGTCAAGATTTTCTGAACTTGATAAAATATCTGCCCAAAAACTTTTACGATAATTAATTTTTATTGCAGAAGCAAAAGAAATATATGGTGTCCGATTTATTGAGATAAAAAAATTATGGTGTCAGGATAAAAGAGTACTTAATGGCAGAAAAGTAAGCGTCCGGTTTACAGTGTTGTCCGAATTTTCAGGTGTCCGAAGTATCGAGATTATGCCCACAAATAATTTTGGCAGACTGTGCTATGCGGCATGTCGCTGATAGTCATGGCCTTGAGAACCGGAACATCTCATGTACTGTTTTAAACTTTATAATTTTGTTCGTTAAAGAAGTCGTTTTTCTCAAAATGAAATTGAATTTGAATGATGAATCAGAGAGCAATTGGCATTTTAATAAAAATATTTAATAATTTATGAGTACTATTAAAAGCTGTATCAGTTGGTGACTAAATAATTATCGGTTGTCAAAGATGTTGCTTCAATATTAAGGTTTGGAAAATAAAAATATAATAAGCCAATAAGGAAATATATCAATTAGTAGAAGTGAGTACAAATTAATAGGTTAGTTGACAATCAACTGATTAAATTACTAAAGTACTGATTATACTAATAAAAAAAAATATTCTTCTGCATTTTATAGAAATGAAGTTGAATTTTTAAATTTCCATGACGTCTTCTTTTTACCTAATTTTTCTTTGCTTTCTTTTTTCATTCATTCGTTAAAAAATAAGTTACAATAAGAAATACCGTAAATCGTTTTTTTATTATTATAAAAAAGAAAATTGTTTTTTTTTTGGTAACAAATGTTTATGGAATTTTTAGTTTCGTAAATGATCAACTACATTTTTGTTAAATAAGTTTGTTGAAAAATTTTACGCACGCAGTAAACAATAAAGTTTTTTTATTATATTATAGTAACGTAATATTATCATGATAAAAATAATTTATATAGTACTTATATACTATATACTATACTAGTGTATGAAAATTATTATTTATATACTATTATATATTGTATATATAAATACTTGTTTTAACTTTCCAAGACTAATACTAAGGTCACTAAGGCACTGACTAGATGGATGAAATTCTCAGCATCATTAACCTTAGTTAAATTTTTAATCAATATTCTTTCTTCTGCCGGTTATAATTTCCTTCACTTCCTGACGCGTAAGGGGATTTGCATGTGCGCGTATGTGTGTGATATTAACGAAATATTTTTTTTAATACCTCTCTTGTTGTGCTCTTTAAATTATATTAATGTATAATATTTAATTATATATTTAACGTTTTTATTATATTTTTTCCTGACCTATGCCTTTCTTTTAGCTAACGGTTAAATATCACATTACTTAGTACAACCTGCAATATCATTAACGAAAAATTAATATATTAAAATTTTATGGCTAATTTAAATTACTACCTACTTGATTCATTTTCATAATTTAATTTTTTTGTTACAGGAAATTAAATGAGTGCCACTTTAAATTTTCAAGAGCTTAAAAAGGAAGAAAGTGATCATGGGATCATTCAGGAAGATGACAATTTTAATAAGACCACTTATGAAAAGCAAAAGAATTATAAATGTAATTCGAATATAAATGATTTGTTAGAAAAACAATTGGATAAACAGAAAAAGGAAGCGAAAAGAGTACAAAATAAAACGAAACTCCCACAATTGGAAGCAAAAATTCAAGAACATGTTGCGAAGAAAGTTGCAAAGTCTACATTCTCTACAGTTTTTGATGAAGATGTATATGCGATAATAACTCCAGATCAGACATTGCCCAATTCTTCATTGCAAATAACTTCCATAGATGGATTTTTTAATCGAAAACGTGGACGACCTCCTAAAAACCGATTTGTGGAAGTTTACAAAAATGTAAGTGCTATGGAATAAAAATATAACATTATTTCCAGTGAAACATAATTTTTTTACCTCAAATTACTTTGAAATTCATTATTGGGGGTTGCTTTTGTGGGAGCACCTACGCACATTTCACGGCACCCTAATACAATCATCCGGGAACCGCTACTCATAGGTTTTACCTGACTGCCGCAGATTTAACCAACAGCCTATTAAAATAAACGAGCAGTCGTTCCCTTATACCCTTTCTATATTGGCTAATCTCTTTTAAACTCAAATACGCATGAAAAGGATAAAATTAAAGGCCAAATTTTAATTTATTTATATATAATTTATTAAATATTTCATAATTGTACGACTATGTAAGATATGACTACTTATAAAATCTTTTTATCAGCAAAAAATTATAAAAAAAAATTTGAGGCCAGAAAAGCTATATTAATGATCAATTTTTCATTTTGTTTTTCCCATGTTGTACTGTTACGTCCCTGCGCTTAAACCAGTTATTATTATCAGTTTCTTGGTTTTAAATATTTGCATTTAATACATACTCTAATGGCGTTTTTTTTTTTCTAAATTAAAAATGTTGCCCTGTGAAAAGATGCCTTTTTAAAATGCTTTGCCCGCCCTGTGAAAGTGCAATTTTTTATATAACTAGAAAAGAACACAAATTAGAAAAAAGTGCAATGCCTTTTTTTTATAGCTGATAAACAAGCATTTTCTGTATATTTTATGAAATGTGTATACAAAAATGTTCACTTGCCAGATTGCTAATTCATCTGCTTGAGAAAACAAATATATATTTTTTTAATATCTCATACAAATAAGCAGCCGCATAGTGGTCTTTTGTTTGTTTTATACGATACAAAATATAAAAACAATTATTAAAATCTAATTTTCTGACTCTTTCAATTCAAAAGGCTTCTTTCGAACATTGTCTGGTAACGCTGTGTAAGAATAAAAACCATGTGTTTAACGGGGCAATTTCTGCCCTGTTGATTTGTATCCCACTGATGAAGCAAACCTAATTACAAATCAATCGAACATATTCGCCACTGTGGGCTATCGAATACAACTTGTCAGAAATAGATTACTTATGTGTGTATGTATAGTATTTCGACTTAAGGCCATGATTCACTATCCTATATAATAGTACGATCTGTTAAATATGGTATGTGGTCTGAAAAAATAGGATAGTGTGGCCTAAACATGCATCTGTCTGACAGGTTTTTTGACAAGCAAAAATTTATGAAAATGTTCATGAAGCGACAATTTCCATGCGCTCAGAGTTGAATTTACATCATTGAGCAAGGAAAAATTGTTTACATCACTTTAGTATGATAGTGTGGCACCAGCAACGCTACTTTAATGCGATTTTTAAAATAGGAAGGGATTCACAGCAGATTTTCGTGTGAATGAATTGTACTACTGTGTAGGATGGTAAAACAATGCTTTTAGGTGCAATGAAGAAGAATAACGTTGCCACTATTATAAAAAAATTATGTATTCGGTTTTTAAATTGTATTATTTTCTTTAATAGGAAAGAAATATTAAAAAACTAATATTACAAATACGCTGCGTTTTAGACTTTTATATATTTCAAATACATTTTAAGTCAATAATTTTATTTCCTCACCCATATGCGAAATTGTTTAAAGTGCAACCATTGAAATACTCAATAACGTTTAATGTTATATTTTTATTCCAAATCGCTTACATTTTTGTAATGTCTTAACAATGTCATTGTATCGTTCAAGCACTGTTCAAAAACACAGTGCTACAGCAGTAGTCAGCGGTATTTGCCGTGTGTTTGGGTAGTGTTCTGCGGCGATGGTGTCTAATGCCTAAAATACTTTCAAAAAAACAAATTAATAAGCCCTAGCTCAACAACAGACCTATAGAAAACTCTTCTATTTTCTTAAGCACCATCTGTTTGTCATTATTCTGGCACAGGTCGCTGCAGAAGTAGCGGTATCCGTCTTAAAAAAAATTTAACTAATGGTGTTTTCTTTTCTACAAAACAAGGCAACACTACCCGCAGGGAGGGCGATTTTGTGTTCTTTTCTCAAAAATGTGTTGCCCTGTGAAAGGGTTGCGTGTTCTTTTCTAAAAAATGTTGCCCTTTCGCATGGCAAAGGCATTGCACTTTTGCTGCTCAAGAAAGCATTCAAAACAATCCATTAACCTCAATTCCTCGCTGTGCAAAGGAGCTTGGTCTTCAAAGGACTACTTTGCACAAGCAATTGCATTTGTTTCCATTTAAGATTGAGTTGACACAAGGGTTTCGTTCAAGAAATCATATTTGCCGCCGTACTACGCCAATTGGATATTAAAAATCCTAATCAGTTACGACGCACATTTTCATTTGAATTGATATGCAAATAAACGGAAACGTCGGTTCTGGGCAATGGGAAACCCTCAAATCAGTCATGCCCCATTAAATTTAACAATCTGATGCGCAATGTGGTGCGTAGAAATCATTGTACCTTACCTCTTATGCAAACAAACCAGAAACGCTCGACCAACTCAAACGAAATATTCATGATGAAATTAATGAAATACCGAGCGGAATGTGTCAGAATGTAATGAAAAATTATCTCAAAAGAGTTCGCATTTGTGAGGATATTATATTCTATACAAATTTGCCGATATTAAATGAAACATTTATCAATATAAGACTCATCTTTCATTTAATCAAAAATTGGAAACAAACAAAGTAGTATACATTCCCGGTGGTCACCCTGTATATTGTCATGTAAAATGTTTATTGGTAAATATATCTTACACATGAAAAAGTAAAAAAATGGTTTTATGACTGCCTGAGGTAGGGATCAGACTCAAACCTTATTGATCATTTGTGATTCACCGGTTCCAACGGCGTCCCCACACTTGTTATGAAGGGTATATACATATAATATGTACGACCAAAGTACAACCAGTTTTAATATAAAAATGGCATGACATTTCCATTCATACATATGTATGTATGGATGTGCAAGTAGTAAAAAACACACTACAATAATAAATGAATTTTCAATAACTGAATAAAAGTATTTTTATGTTAGTGGCATTGACGAGTGCAAATAAACAAAATTTTATTTTTGCATATGTATATATATATCCGACCGCTTGCCAATTACATATGTTCATATATATATACATACATATGTATAATATTTTGCATTTACACACATGTATATATAATTAGATGCGTGCCATAAATTTTAATCACTTGAGTGTCACTTATAAGAAACCATTATTTAATAAATCACTATTTTTTTATTTTGTGCACACTACACCATTAATATTACTCCCAGCGCTAATATTCACGAATACTATTCATTTCTATCAATTACGAATGAGATCAATCACCATTCCTCCTATTCAAATGCCTCATAATTGCATATTCCAATTGGTAAATATGAACATTTAAAAACGCTAATGCCTAAAAACTTAGAAGAAAATTGTCTATCTTGTAAGTTTAAATAGCGTTTACCCTGCTAAATATACACACACATCAATAGAAGTTTACACCACCTTTAAACCAACAAAATTTGTCGTATAAACTACCATATAATTATGAGAACTATGAATTTTGTACGAAAAATAAATTTTTTTGTCATTTACATACTTTTCTTTGAATAAAAATTTATAAAGTATGATATTACGGTTGATTGAATTTAATTACTATGACTGATATAAAGGTTCAAAGTTTAAACTAATTTTAAAATAATATTAACTCATACCAAAGTGGTGTTTAAAGTTTCACTTTTTTATTATGCCTTAGGGTATCCAGCCGGCAAAAAATCTATCGACATTTTCTGTTACTAAATTTTTTGTTATTCTAATTATATGTTGCTCTTTTCACTTACCTCGCCCTTCTTTTCAACGATACAATAAGTTCTGCTCTTAACCTAACGTAGCCTAGCAATATTTACAGCATTTTCTTAGTAGGCACCAAACAAATCGGAAATAACTATAGCGTTAACGTTAGCTTTACTTAGTTACGATATTTTATAAAACCATGGGGCAGCTATAAAATAGACAGTGGCCATGTATTCATATCGTAATCTATCCAGGAATTGAACAAGTTATTTAACTGCTTCAAATTGCAAATTAATTACGCCCAATAGATATCTTAAGTTTTCGTTTTTAAAAATTATTTGGATCAATCAGCGTTTTTCGACGTCACTGGTATCCTAATATAAGCTTGTCTAACAAATAACCTTCAGTTGTTCTTCTTAGTTAGCATTATATTACTTTGGTCACAGTTTCTCTCTTCATGCAGACTGCGGATAATGTCCGCTCCGTGTGGTTGTACCTATAAACGAACTAAATTTTATTTATTTTGAAGTTGGTCGTAAATGTAACGAGAATATTCAGATAGTTTGATACGCTTCGAAACATAAGAGAGGACTAAACCAGAACTATAGAATATGGGTTACATTCGGGAAATTTGCACTGGCAACTATATGCAATAATATGAAGGAAAGCAATGACTGAAACGACCAGTCACCAAATAAAAAATGTCGCATTAAAAATTTTTATAGAGATATAGATATATGCATCTATGTATATTGAGTTGTAGTCTATTTTAGTACATTGTTTTTATTTCATTAATTTTAAGTAAAAACTTACGGTCCAAATTACTTTACTTAGTAATTAGAACTCTTTTAGCATGAAATAGATGACCTTCTCGTTATATGTTATAGCGTTTAAATTGAACTTTTTAATGAGGTCTTATAAAAGGCGCAATATTTTTGCCATGACAGGAAATTGCTTGAACAATTTGAGCGTATTTGAGCATGATGGCGAGAACTCTAAGTTTGTTTGTTTGTTTGTTATTTCCAAAAGCTTCACACTAGACATATCATTCTCTGGAGTGCTTTTGTGTTTAGTCGCTAAATTCAACATGTGACTCGCGGTTATTGTAAATTCATTATTTGGAAATGAGGAGTAGAATTTGACCTGAAGTTGCTAGTACTTTTGTTACGGATTTTTAAATAGTCTTGTCAGTAAGAGCACTTGAAGTCATCAGCTCAATGATTTATTTTTAGAAATTCTTTTTCAATTAAATAGATCATGTGGTATACATTTTTCTCACGCTTTGATATTTCATTTATTCTTTTTTAAGTTAGAAAATTATTCTTATAAATATATGCAGCGAATATTGAAAAATTTGGCATTAATTCCATTAATGCCATTAATTAATTGATCATTAATTCCTTAAGATTGAAGAGTTTATTTTTTTAATAGATATTATGTATGTTCAATATTTCGCTACTCCCGAATTCACATTTTAAAAATAATAATTATTATACATTAAATTTTTTTCCAATTTTCACAATTTATTCTATATATATTTTTAGACCCATCGCTGGCCACAAGCTATATTTACCAGTTTTAAGTTGCAAAAACAAGATGTTACTAAAGCAGCACCCATTTACGACAATTCTCTCGGTAATTGTACACAAATTGCCACGCCGAATTTGACGACTAATGGCATTGATAATACCGTTAAGCAAAAGTCCAGGCACACACCAATGAATGAAAACTCAACACAACGGAAAAGTTTACGAATGGTGAATACAATAGTATCATCGACAATAAGTAGTGCGGACTCAAACTCTCTTTGCACAATGGTTGATGATGGTGAAAACACGAACTACAACGCTTCCTGTACCAATAGTTATAAATTGGTAAGAGCAATAACATATTTTTCTTTGTATAAAATGTTAAAGTTTTTGTTTTTTTTAAAAGAAATTCATCTTACAGAAGTTTAAAACTATTTCTAAATTATTTGTCCGAAATATAGTAAAATGGCGGTAATGCTAATTGCAAAGTACCTACCATGTTTTTCAAATTACAAAGTACAAGTTTTTTCCATTAAGCGAAATTTCGGTATCTGCTAGGCTAATATAAAAAGAAGTACGACTGATAAATTTCTAATATTTAAATATTAAAACATTAATAACAATATAATTTTTCCAGGTTTTTCTTGTTTTGCGTCGCGAAAGAACAATTCTTTGTTGAGGTGCTTCAATTAAAAGTAACTCTGATCGCACGGAAACTATAATTTTACGGAAATTTTCATAAACTTTGCGTGTCATAAAAATTGCACAATATTATGTCACACTATTTAATTTTTTCAGCACACATACCAAATTTGTCAAATCGGCTGCGTAGAGTAGTGAAACGATGCCTTAATTTATCACCTGATTGAATCTTTGTATTTTATTTTTGGAACTTGAGCAGGAGAGGTAGGAAGTTCATTAGGAATTTTATTCCGAACAGCTTAGGACATCCTTTAATATTATTGTTATGTAATATTATTATTATTGTTTTTGATTTCACTATTGCATTGTTTACACACATTTCTAATGTACAGGACTCTGGATACTATCAAACAAACTCGTCAAGCACTACACACGTGTGTCGTAGTTTTGTCGTTTAACATACAACCATTCTTGTCAAATAAGTTTTTGTTTTGACGTAGCAGCGTTCGGCTAAAAACATTCCGCTTTCTATATTGGGGTTTTATAAAATTTTTCAAAAAAGGAACAAGACATCTTTGATTAATATTTGAATTCAATTTAGAATTTTTTCTGCCTCTTTTCCTTTTAAGTGCCATTGTACACTGAATTATTTTTTATTTTTAAAAATCACATTATTCCTCTATTTTCTTTATCAACATCATCAACCTTTAGAGTGATCTACTGCTACTATACTACTCCCTTCTCAAATAGTCATCTGTAGTAAAGCAGTCCTGTCTACTGAAGGAAGCAAAGAAACGCCCAATTTTTCGGAATGCACTAAGCGTTTAATATCAATGGAAAAATTCTTTAAATACGCAATCGGATTTTACACTTTACCATGTAATCCCATCCTGCATATATCTCTTTTATGCTCTCCATTGGCCACCCCCTTTACATACATATTTTAAACGGCAAGCATTAATGTAAATCATAGAATATTAGTAGTTTACTTATCAATGTTTACGAGAAATGGAATAATTACAGTAAATAACTAGCATTTAAATTTGATGTATAAAGTGGTATCTATCGTTTCCTATTTAATTCCTTGGTGTTGTTGTTGCCACCGTCATAGACTTTTTATGCATTTTAGAAAGAGATTCTAAAATTATGTAGTTTCCATCCAATTAAAGTTTATATTAAAGTTCATTTTATTATTGTAAAGTTATAAAAAAAATTGAATGCTAAAGCTTTAAGAATAAACAAAAAAATTTTTAAACAAAAACATCCAAAATTTGGATCCTGATGTAACGCCACTTGAATAGGACACTGTAAAAAAAAAATATTTTCGAGCTTTCCGATTAGGTTTAGCACGAACACTACTTACATTTAAGGTAATTGGAGCATTTTAGTTAAAAAATTAATAATGTGTTGATCCACCTTTCTGCTCCAAAACTTCACACATTCGGTTTGGAAGAGATATGTACATACAAATTGCTCAAATAATTCAGTGAAATAGAGCTCCAAAGTAACTCGACAGCTTTAGTTAGTTCGGATATACTCGAATATTATTGTCCTGATCCGTATACATGACGAGTCAACCATCCCTAAACATTTTCAATAATATTCAAATCTAGTGAATAGGGCGGCCACGGCAACAGCTCCACATGTTGGCTCCCTATGTAAGCTTTAACAACCCTGGCTGTGTGTATTGGCGCATTATCTTGTCGAGAAATCCAAGCAGATATCCAAAAATGTTGTGGGGAAGCATCTCTCTCAATATGTCAACGTAACACAATGCATTCATTGTAGTTTTTAAAAACTTTAATTTGAAAGTGCCAATAATACGAAATGGCCCCCACACCATTATACCTCCAGCTTTTCTATGGTTTCGGTCCAAATGGTGAGTTTCTTTTCGAAGGTCATGAAAATAATAGCTATAGCCATCTGGTCCTTCCAAATAAATTTTTTTTTTCGTCCGAAAAGACCACACGATGTCATTTCGAATTCCATGTCACATGTGTGCTGCAAAAAGCAAGGCGTTGCGCTTTGCGAACTGATTTTTGCTAAAGAGTCATGAGAATTGGACGCCTCTCGTAGTGTTAATCGCCTTTCCGCATCAGTAAGCACGCAGTGTGTGCATCTTTTCATGTTTTTTCCACATGCAGACACATTTTTTAAAAATAAAGATATAACGTGCCGACTTCTATCAATTTTGTTTGATATTTTGGCAATAGATAGGCCACCGTCTATGTAAGCCTTGATTTGTCCTTTTTCTGCCTCGTTTAACGCTTTTTCACGACCAATTTGATGTTTTTTTTGTGATAAATAAATAAAACTTGAGAAAAAGTACAACCAACGCAAAATATGTGTGCATGGTTGACAGATAACGCTCGGTCTTAATGCATGTCTATTCATGCGGAGCAAAAATTTTAACTGATTTTACACAATTTCCAACATAAAGTAGAAATAAACACATAACGGATGTTTTACAGAATGTGTATTTATTCACAGAAAGCAAAGAATAGTAACACAAAGAAAATGTGCAAATAAACCGGTTTTTCCACTACGCTTTCTAGTAATGAGTAATAACAAAGAGAGTGTGCAAGGTGTCTTATTCAAGTGGCGAGCAGGTACAAATGGGAATGTGACATAATTTTTGTCAGGCATTAAAGGTCAACTGTTCTAGGTTTTTAATTTTAATATCATTTTCGGGTTTTTGAATTTTTGAAACTTTTTGCCATTTTTTAGGTTTTTTTGTTGCTTGAATCCATTGTTCTTTAGAACAATATTTGCTTCTAGGTCCATGCGTTAATTACAACTGTGTCACATTTTATTAAGATTACATAGATTACTGTACCGTAAAGATATTTCTGTTCTGTGCCCTAATTTAATCAGTGGTGGCATGTTTCTCTTTAACAAATAATAATCTTGTATTTTAAATAATTTATATGCATGTCAATTAGTTGATAATTATTTATGTTTATTACATAAAATACCTGAACAATATAATGTATAATAATAATGAATATAATAAATAAATATAATATTAATTGATTTCCATTACATAAATATGTGTATATATGAATATATATTTTAAGAATCTCAAGAATCTTTCTATAAAGTCCTTGGAGGATTCTAAAAATCTAATGGAAAAAAGTGTTTTTGAATGTCATGAGACTGTTGAAAGGGGACATTCTACATTATTAGCCTTGGATTCACGGTCAGATCTGAAAAACCTGAGACTTTTTGGAACTTCTGATAATGTCACCGGTAAGTTTTATTTATTATTGTTGAAAATAAAACCGGAAAAAACTTTAAAAAAATTTGTACCTGAACCGCGAATAGCATAAATTGGTTCAGGTTTGCGCATCGTTGTATTTTAAACCATATTGATAGAAAGCGTTGGTCGTTCTTTTGTTATGAGTTTCGTAAAATCACACTGGCTTAAGACTGGTGATTGGATTAATTGATGTTGCAAGGCTTTCCTAACATTGTATTCTCTGAGAGGTTAGATTATAGTGCAAAGCCAGCTCAGCCAACTGTAGATAAATTTTAGTTATGCGTATCTACCAAGTTAATAGAGGAATTTGATAACAGTGAAAGGGTAATATTAGAGGTCAGTGATACTGGATGTATGCACTGACTTACTTGATGATGTTAAACTACAACCGTAGTATTTTATAAAGACTAGTATACAATCACTTTTATTAGGAGTGGTGTAAAATTTTAATGATATGTTTATAGTAAAAACTTATTACCTAAATCGTTAAGCAAAGAAATTTTAATTAAAGTAGAATCAAAATTAGGCTCACGCTATATGCTTATGCAATTCTATAGTACTTGCTGAAGTTTACAAATATCTTACATAATATGTGTATTTTATGGCAATTAACTCTTTTAATTTATAATTGTCTTTCTGTAGTGATACGTGCCGCCGGAACTTTTTATCCAGAAAATTGTAAAGGAAATTCTAGGAACTATGCAAAGGAACAATCCTGCGTTAAGGTTAAAGTAAAGTCTGCAAGTGATCTACCACAAAATTTAAGTCTTAAGGGTGAAAATCAAGTTAAAGCAATTGACGATTTGGAATACTCAAGATCCGTCGCTCATATAACTGCTAGTTGTTCTTCAACTTTACAACAAATTTACAATATTTTACAAATGCAGCAGCAGCTTTGTGCTTTCTATCAGCAAATGGCTATTATGACGCCAGCATTTACGCACCTAACTTCTACTTTAGGACACAGCTCTACGATGATAGCCCCTTCCGATTTATTCCTCAATACACATATAATAAATATGATTTCAAATTTTCAAAAGCAAAATGTCAATCAAAATATTTCCCATAACAAACTTGATAGTCGTTTACGCCAAATGCACAAAAAGTCGGGCACAACAATAAAATCAATTAAAGATAGTGATAGACCTCAAAATACTTTCTACTCTTCATATTCAGATAAAAAGTTACCAGAGACACAACGTCAATATGTTAAGGAGAAAACACCCTCTGGCTATTTGCGTTTTCGATGTAATGAAGATTGTGGTTACCAAAAATGTAGTTATCGCCAGCATCAATCTCATTTTCATTGCAGTCGTGTCGAATGCCACTATAGCTTTTGCGATAAAACCAGATTAGTGCAGCACACGGCTAGACACGAGCGGCTGGATACTCTAATGGGAAATGATTTTCGACAGTATCGATCTACAATACACTGCAATAGTAGCCATTGCCCGTATGCATTTAGTGACGTATTAAATTACCGTAAATCATCACATTTCCATTGCCTCAAATGCCCTTTTGTCTGTGCCGATACTAACAAGTTGGTGGCACATCGACGTTTGCACAATAAAATGGAATTCATACGATCAGCTGGCTTTCGTAAAGTAAATATAAAGGAAAATTGTATGATGCCGAACATAATTTTATCGGGCTCTCGAAACGAAACCCAATTTGAAAATATTGTTGAACAAAACCCTTCAGTAGATATTGGTTTCGAGATCATATCGTCGAACTGCCCTTATGCTCTGCGCCATGCTCACTATCATTGTTTAGTTTGCAATTGTAGTGTCTTATCGCGATCACAAGTGTTGTCCCACAAGCATCAAGAATCAGCAGTACCCACAACTAGTCAATAGCATATGCTGAAGTATTAGTCTGATGAGAATCGGACCTCATAATTTTACATGGGGTTCACAAAAACTCGACTTAATGATAGTTGCGAAATAAATGTAAATTACTTTTGTTTCTTTTATCATATTGGCAATAATTTGATATTAAGAAAAATATAATTTTCATTTCATTCTCGCAAAAGAATCGTAATTTCATATGCACATATCCTCAATTTCTGGTTGCAAGAAATCTGTTATCATCTCGTGAAAGCGAACGTCTTTTACGCTAATTGCTTTGTCATACCCATAGTAGCAGAAGTACTGCGCAATGACGCAGTTGGCTCACTCCCTGACTATCAGTTGCAACCTACTTGTTCACGAATCCACCGAAGTGAAGTTGGCTGATTATTGGTGTATCACTGCCTACTTTAAAGCCGCTTATTCAGATGGGAATATTTCAGTGACGAAAACATACATATATATTAGTTACATAATGCTTATCAGCTGAGAACATAACTACTTGCCCGATAGCCTGCTGCAGCATTTTATTTCCGATGTAGAAATTGCTACCAATTTGGCTAAACAACTTCGAAGTAACACTACTTGATTTGTCTATTCCTGCACCGCCTTGGCGCGTATAGAAAATACAGAATCCGTCAATAGCCCTTCATTTCCTTTCTTCATTTCCATAGAAGACAATGTGTATTTAAACAATTTTTTTAAATTTTGGTTGGGGCGGATGAACAAGATAAACTGTTTACGAGTATAATATAGTTTATTTTTATTTAGTAAATCTTAAATACAAATTTAACCAATAATTAATACTAGAATTTAAATACTAAAATATAGAAAGCAAAAAATTAGTTGAAACGCTTGTTTTTGATTGCAGTCTTGACGTTTCTTGGCCACGGCAGAATTCAGTGTACATAGTGTACGCTGATACTTTATGAGAAATCATGATTTTTGTAAATGTGTAAATTTTTAACGTATCACTGTGATTTTGCAACGTGCTTTCTTGCTTTAAAATCTTTCTATGCTGTATGTAAGTGAATGCCTTAATTCTATTTAAGTTTTCAAATTATTTCAATATAGTATGATTGTTGCCTCAACTATAATTTTCTTAATTTTTACAATAGTAACAATTCGATATCCTTAAAAAATAGTCTGCATATGAATGTGTCAGAGAAGGAGTATAAAAAAAGCTTTTATAGAACCGAATTTCGCAGCTTGTAATATTTGTAGTATTATTTTTTTTGTTACATAATTTTATTTACAAAATGGCGGTGAGAACAGATATTGTTGGGGTGATTGAGCACGTAGTTTTTCAAATATACTTACATTGCAAATGGACAACCCTTACGCTTGATGACTTATTAAAAAATGTACCTAGAAAAGTGTATAATGGATAAAAGAAATAAATTATGTATACGTTGACTGAATCATTTATTGTATACTTTTATAAATATAAGCGTTTTGCGCCCTTCTTCAATTTAAGTATTAAGCTTCCGCTTGGTTTAATATAGATATACATATATGCATACATACATACATATATCCATACATCCATCCATACATACATACATACATACATACATACATACATACATACAAACAACCATACATACATACATACATACATACAAACAAACATACATACATACATACATACATACATGCATACCAACATACATACATACATACATACATACATACATACATACATACATACATACATACATACATACATACATACAAACATACATACATACATACATACATACATACATACACATACATATATACATACATCCATACATATTATAAAAAAACTGAAAAGGAATGTTTTTGCCAAAGATAATTAATAATACAAAATATTAAATTATTAGTAAATAAATAAAAATAAAATAAAAAAGTCATTTGAAATTAACCGAGAACGAAATTAAAAGTAGATAAATTCAAAACGTTATTTTATGATGTGGAAAAGCGGAAAATTATCTAAAATTTCCTAAATGTGAAATATGACAGAAAATAATTGAATAATAAAATTTTGCATTGATACCAATTAATGTATGTACGAGTATATAAATACCAAACTTAATTTAAATTCACAATTACTGTCAGGTGGCAGCAAAGACGGCTCCAAAAATATTCAAAATCATACTTGACATAAAGCAAAATAATCTGTATATTATTAAAAAAAAATTTAATTTCAATAGAAAGAAGAAAATTAGACACTTGTTAACTTTTTGCTGCGTCTTGGCGAAAATGTAAAGGATTCGAGCCCAACACCGCTAAATTCAAACACACCAAGACACTACTAGGCAGGTAAAAAATACAACTTTTTATTTTGTGAAAGACGGCGAAAAAGAATTTCTAAAATGTAAATCATTGAGCTGGTGACTTCAAGTGCCCTTACTGACAAGACTATTTACAAATCCGTAACAAAAATACTAGAAATACTAGGTGAAATGCTACTCGGGCTCCCACTTTTAATACGACCGATGAGGTTTTTTTTCATTTCCAAATAATAAATTTACAATAACCGCGAGTAACATGTTGAATTTAGCGACTGAACAAAAAAAGCACTCTAGAGAATGATATGCTTTTGGAAATAACAAACAAACAAACTTAGAGTTCTCGCCATCATGCTCAAATACGCTGAAATTGTTTAAGCAATTTCCCGTCATGGCAAAAATATTGCGCCTTTTGTAAGACCTCATTAAAAAATTCAATTGAAACGCTATAACATATAACGAAAATATCATCTATTTCATGCTAATTGCTACATAAAGTAATTTGGACCGTAAGTTATTACTTAAAATTAATAAAATAAAAACAATGTATTAAAATAGACTACAACTCAATATACATACATGCATATATCTATATCTCTATAAAAATTTTTAATGCGACATTTTTTATTTGGTGTATTCAATAATACAGCTGGTTGGTTCAGTCATTGCTTTCCTTAATATTATTACATACAGTTGCCAGTGCCCATTTCCTGAATGCAACCCATATTCTAATGATCTTAACGAAAACAATATGGAGTTTACTACAATGTGAAATTTTTTTATATATTTTTTTAAAAATACGGCAAAGTGGTAGCAAAGTGATAGCAAAGGGAACTATTAAATATGTTTTTTTAGTTAATTTTTTATGCCTTTTTTTAATTTATATTTAAAGCAAAGGAATCTTTACAGTAAGATATGGCAAAACCAAGCAAAATTTTGTCAATTTATGTTTTTGGAATTTTTTTAAATTGAATAGAAAAAAGTGCTACAAAATGTATATTATTCAGGGAGCAAAGGTTAATTAAATTTTGGTTACCTTCGGACTATGAAACGAATGTATTAAATTAAGGAAATGCTGATCACGCAGAATCGTGAGATGATGAAAAGAAATTTGAAAGTTGAGAAATCATATTAAATAAATTTTTATAAAAAAAAAATATTTTCTCAGAACTACGTTCCTCACGCAAGCAGCACTTTTATAAATAAAACAAGAAATGTATATGTATGTATGTATATCCATAAAATTTCTCACTTCTTTATGTTTGTGTTTCTTTCTCTAGGTTAAAAACTTGGTGTGTCCTTTTTAAAAATATTCCTAATTTGAATTGGCTAATCTGTACAACAGTATCTTATTGATTTTCTGTTGGGCCGAAAAAAAATTTAAAAGGGGCATTTCATTAACATTTCATTTCATTTCATTAAATTAACATTCACCTCAATATTCCCTACCTTCAAATTGTAAGAATTTTTCCCCTTTTTTATTTACGTTTTTATAGCGCAATTTTATTTGGAACACACTTAAAGAACACAACAACACAAATAAAAGGAACTATCACAAATGTTTAAAAAAGGAGAAAAAAATCACTTATAAAAAACTATATACGGAAAAAAGTTAAGCATTAACAACCACCCACCCTCGAAAATCCATAACCAAATATCATTCTCATAAACATGTACATACATATAATTATATAAGGTCCCACTTATTTACCCAACAACAAATTTGACCAAAATAAGTGCTTGCCGCCATCCCTTATTGCAATGCCGTATTACATCAATTTGCACACAGGCAACAAAACGTTGTTTAAGGACAATTCCCTGACACCACTTGTGATATGTAACTCTTACTAGGCACTTTTATTTTCATTATCGGAAGATAGTTCGCATATGAGCGGGTTATTTGTGGATAGCTAATGTTCCTAGTTGTGGAGTTTCCCGAAGTTCTTACGAATGAGTTATAATTAAATCTACACATCATTACGCCTTTTTTCATTTTCGCAATGAAAGAAGTACGAGTACTTACGAATGCCAAGCATAGTCTTAAAAAAATTATAAGATATGTGTTCGGGCGTTTTTATTTTTTCTTGTAAATGTTTATTTACTTATTCCCTAATTATTTAAAAAATCATATTTAAGTCTTTCTTTTGATATACATAAATTTTTAAATGCTGCAATTCTAACACTGCTTGTAACATGACAAACTTCCGCACATACGGACTGCATATGAATGTGTCAGAGAATACGTTGTGTAATATTCTGACAGACAGATCGCCTGAAAATGCATACATATCCATGTATATATATGCTCCTTATATTCACTGCTTCCATCACAAAACATTTGATCCCAGTAATGATAAAGCAACGAAAAACTGTATAAAACATATGCCCTTCAGTGATAGTTATATTCCACAACAGCAACACCGGAAGCAGTTCACATTTTATATTTCATTGATTTCCCTATTAATGAAATCAAATTATATAATTTTTCATTTAATTTCTTCACTGGATATTGAAGCCGCCTAAAATTTTTATAGTTTCATAACATATTTTTGGCGTGAGACATAAGGCTGTAAATTAAATTTACTTCAGTTTTTTTCATTTTCTATCAGCAACTGCAAGGGCAAATGTTTGCGGGGATTTTACTCCCTGCAACCACTTCTGCGGCTAACAGTTATTGCAGAGTTACATATACATTCACAATAAATTCATTTAATCTACACTACGCTGTCAAACTTCCAGTATACATACTTATAAAATTAAAAATAAATAAATATTAATATCAAGAAAGAAAAAACTACAATGACGTGCCATTTCTCTTATTGCAGTTACTGAAATTTTTTTTATTTTTATTTTAGCTTTAAATTTTTTTTCTTTATTTCTTCGCAAGCCCGCTGAAGTTTGAAGGAAGTGTACAATACGCCATTTTGTAGCAAATTAATGAAAGTTCGAAAAAAGTACTTTATTTATTTATTTATTTATAAAAAATAATATTAATAATTATATAATATAATTATAAATAACAATTTACTCATATATATAATACTTATAACACAATATAATGGTTATTAATTATAATTATATAATCACGCTTTAGCTGTACTAATTTTTCATTAATTTTCTGTTTTTTGTATTCAATATTTCGAGCAAACTCTGTTGTATACAATCATAATTAATAAAATGATAAAAGATAAGAAAAGTAAGCACATAAAATATATACAATATAATTTTAGTTTGCGTTCTGAAACCATGTACGCGTGTTTGTTTGTAATAGTGCATGCTCATTATTGTTAATGTAATTAATTAGCTTTTTTTAGTTAATATGTCTTTTTTAATTATTAGTTAAAAAAACAGATTCCCATACTTTCAGTTTTCAACGGCCACTTTTCAACGTAACTTGCAGATGCTTTCATATATGGAAAAAGACATGCTTTGTAAGAAAGTTTATTTTAATTCTGTTTATCGTATTTAATGTTTTATTTTGAAAATTTTAAAAACTAATTTTATAAAAAGTTTTTTGTACTTTCTGGAATCTATTGCTTTCATATTATCCGTATAATACGATATAATAATCAGGGATTTCCATGGATCAATCTGCCGTCTCTGGGGGATTGATCCAAGCCTTCAGAAGTTTAGCCTGATACATTTTTTTGTGTTGGGTCAAATTTGTTAAAATTGTCTAAAGGATTGCAGTTAGTGCTCCTACTCATATTATAATTATATTCATAAAATTGTAATATTAAGAAAATAAATAAATGTATGAAAATAAAATTTGTTTTAGATGAACTTAAAGGGCATAATGTATATGTACATCATCATACATATCCATACGCATATATGTATCCTTCAAAATATTATTTATTTAGTAATTCATTTCAACTCCTGAATGGGACTAACACATCTCATCACTATCTAAATATCCTTCGTTATTCATGGTGTTGATATATTGATATTTTCTTAATATTGTATTTCTTGCAATTAAGTCCAATTAATTTATGTCGATCTCAACTACTGAATAGTAACATTTCAAATAATTTTCGAAACTGAAGTAGCCACGTGAATCCATTCGTACTAATATTCTACTAATATGTTTACTCCGGTTTTATTAAGAATTATAACAATTTAGGAGAATTTATTTAATTTAAGTTCATAATAGCGGTAGTAAGGCGACAAAATCGTTTTGTGGAACAAACCAGTAAAGGTTTTTAATTACATTTTTTTATTTTCTAATAATTCTTTTTTTGAAATTGAATTGTTGAATTTTCCTAAACTTTGAAATAATTTTCCTTTCAAATTTATTTTTAATTTATTTTTCCTGGTTATCACAAGTTAAGTAACTTTTCATGCAAATATTACATATTTTCCACTGAGATTCGAATGAGCAAACGACCAGCAACCGTATTAGCTTAAAAGCATGGAAACTGCACTGAACAAAAAATAACATTTGAATTTTCGTCCTCAGCTGAGATATCATGAACTTATATACAGAACATTGCTTCCAGATTACAAGCATATCAACGTTGTAAAATAACAACATTTCTTAACAAAAAAAATACTTGTTCTTAAAATTTCTTAAACTTTTTAAATAATCTTTTGTTCTTAACACACATTTGCCGCTGCTCTAGAAACAGTTGCTAAAATGTAACAGTACATTTGTTACTAATTTTTGGAGTTTTTGAAAGACATTATAAACTTCAAACAATTTTTATTATATCCATAAATCTGTATGTAGATAAATTAAGTAAGACATTTCACGAGCTATTTTGAAGGATTTTTTATTTAAATTTGTACTCGTACGAGTCTATTTCGTAGGGTAATTTAATAAGAGTAAAAGGAAAAAATAAAATCATTCATTTACCCACCAAAAAATATATATACAAAATTGTTCCTCCGTAGCAGAGCCTGCAACTGCTGGATAATAAAAAAAAAACGCAATTAATGTGAAAAGAAATACATAGATAATAAATAATATAGCAAATACTTGCTGGTATGTGCATACATGCCCACAACACACATATATATATAATTTATTAGCAAGAATGTAATAAAAAATGTCATTCGATTCTAATCTAATAATAATTAAAATATACATACATGTACTATATACTTTATGTACGATATATATACTATATGCCATATGTATGTATGACAACTTACTTTGGAGAAAGCGTTTTCCGGCACCAACTAATCCTTCCATGCATATGTATACACAACAATACATATGTATTTATTTTTTGCAAAGTTAATAAATATTTGTTAAAAATAATTTGGTATTGTTGATAAATTCACTTTTATACAATTTTGGAATACTTAAAGATAAATAAATTTTCAAAGTGAATCACATACTGAAGCATGTGAACGCTTTCAACATACTAAACAGTCCCATGTATTATACAGAGGCTCATATGTAAACTTATAAACGTGCCTCAAACACACGTCAGTTCGCAAACATGCGTCGTTAAGATTCATACACATCCTTAAATGCATATGGACTAGTATGTGTGCAGAAATGTGGATGTCAATAGTCCGCCCGTAGATACAACATACATATGAAAGCGCATTTAAAACTTGATTAGTCGGGGTTTCCTTTCAAACATACATGCATATGTACATATGTATAGATGCACACATTCACTGTCCACTGAATCTAAAAATGCAAAATAGAAAAATTTTAACAGAATTGAAAAAAAGGATTTTTTAATTTATGCAATCTGCACAATGTTTACAGATTGACGATGCTTTGCGTTGCCTGCTACAAAGGGAATAACACAAAACTGTCCGCAAAGAGCATATTGAACTGACCTAACCGGTTTGACCAGTTGCCACAGGACAGAATTATAAAAAAAACTGTTGTACGAGTATAAGCATAAACAACAGCAAAAGTGTGATCACTTTTCGTACATAATATAATGTACATAAGTTACTTTCTTATGGAAAAGAGAATCAGGCATAATTAGATTTTATATGAATCTTTTTAATGAATCTAACAACCACGTAGGCCGCAGACTACGAAAGGCTACTTTTTCCACACAGTGTTTGTAACTTAACGAACTATCCACGTATTATATAAAAAAGCTTTAAAGGTAATTTCGGGTATTATAAGAATCCATGTGGGAGGAAAAATGAATTTTGTGTAGGCTTTACTTTGTAAGCCGCGACGAATTCGACGAATTATTAAATTTGGCAATAAATTCTCACATTAAATGTCCTATGCAATGTTATTAAATATAATTATATGTATAATGGCATAAAATTATTTCGGAATATTCGTTAAAATTTATCTATAGACCCTATATAGGTTAAACCCTATTTAAGAGTTGGCCCTCCCTGTGTACTTAGACATGATGTGACATTCATCTTGCTAAATTTTAGGCAGCCGCTTCAAAGACTGTATAGGCAGAATTTTTAGCTGAAAGACTTTTATCTTCTTAATATTTAAGTACACAACTACGCACATCCTACACATTTTGCAATTTTATGGACAATAAATATCTTAATAATGTTATTAAAAAAGCACTGGTCGGCAGAGATCTTCGTCATAACACTGTTTGCATTGTTTATATGTATGTATGTACACAAAAATATGGAATAATTTTATTGAACATTGTTCTAAACAGTTCTTGTGAAAAGTTTGACAACATTCTTAAAAAATTATGCTAATTAGGTGACTACACCCTTAAGGAAACGTTTTCCATAAGATCTTTTAATGAACACGAGACAATTTAAAGAAAGGGATGATTTTGCTGATTCCACAATTTGGTTTGTTTGCATCAAAAAAAATTGTATGGCAATGTCCTGTGCTAGGGACATGTATTTATTTTTATTAGCCAGCTAGCATCCCATATTCAAAAAAGGAAAATTTTTTCAATAACGGTCATCATTCTGCACATCATTACGTTACGACCAGGTGTAGGTATACATGTGTGCAGTTTAACAAAATTTGAATAAAAAGATATTAATAGCTAAAAAGCAATGTATGGAAACTTGTCTGGAAATTCAAAACTCTAGGTAGGTACAGACAATAAAAGGGCTAGTCACTTTTGAGTACTTTGATTTAAAAAACTGGTTTTCCCAGGCGTCCCCTTTAAAATCCTTTATACACGCACACACTAACTAATGATATTCTTTTGAATAACTAGTTTAGTCAAGCAGTCCATTTACATATTGTTTGTTTACACATTTGCATAATGCATACACTATTTAAAAATAGTTTCTGACCAGAGACTTAAAAAATCACCCTTTTTATGATTTTAATCAACGTGAAATTTGGACTCACATTTAATTATTGCAACAGAATTCAAAGATGAACAGAATTTGCTCATGACTGCAACTAAGTTATTCGTGCTGGCATTAGTCGAATGATCGAACATGCTTTATTAACTTTTATTCACACATCAAAATTGTTGAGCACATTAAATCTTACAATGAGATTCAAAGTATAATTAATTCAATAACGTGTTTGGATAATAACCAAGACTTTGATCTAATATGTTTGGTTCAATTCGACTATTGGAAAGCTATCAGAAGTTGGCATAGCGCATGGACTTGTTCCTAAAAATAATTCTGAAAATGTTTACACCGCGTTGCAGCGAGGCAAGCGAAGGAGCTAACTTAGGAGCGGGAAAATAATTTATTTTTAATGAGTATTTCTATTCAGAACTACCAAATTGGGCGTTTTCAATTTGTTTCCTGGCAGAATTTTCAGTTTGTCAACATGGCTATTGTCAAAAAAGCGGAGAAATTTGTCACTTTTCCATTTTTTTTACGTTCATATGTATGTCTATGTCATATCATGCCCTCTTCTACACATCCCACAATCATATTTAAGCCGTCTTTTCATAGAATTGAAGGTGAATATTTTCTTTCAATTATGAATCACTCCAAGAGAAAAGTAGTTGGTATGAACTTTTGAAATCTTTCATTTCAATAATAAATTATGTATATGAAAGTAAATAAAACCTGTTGCAATACTTTTGAGCAAACAGAAAATTTGATTAAAAAATTTCAAGTCCAAATTGATGTATGAGATTCAAAACAAGGACGATACTGAAGCTACTGGAATTGACATTAACACTTATGGGTGTATTTCTTCGGCAAAAATTCATATCCAGTTAGGTTGTGTGAATTTTTAGTCATAACCATTCATGCCAATGAGCAAAGTGTCCCAAATGATCGCAATAACTATTCAAACCGAATGATTTCAAATCAGAGCTTAACATTAATATTGCAACAAGTTTGTGATAAATGCGTATGAACGTTTTTCAATCAGCAGCTGCCTTTCGTTGTCTCTGACATTATTAATTATCACAAATATTTTTGGTCCAATTTTAATGACAAGTACGGTGGTAGAAAAGAACTACCATAATTAAAACGAATATTTTAAAACATAAAAAAACAACTAATAGGACCAGTTTTGAGAAAAATTAGTCAGAAAAAATTTCTTACAAACTAAAAAATGCTACAATGGAATTTTATAAAACTTCAACTAGTACACTTTTTCTACCAAAAGAATTCCTATTGGTTGACCACCGCGGTACCATTCCGCATTCAAAATACGACAGATAAACTGAACTTTCAGAGCTTTGCATGATTCTCTGTATATATAATAGAAAATTAATGTACAAAGTTTGTATGCCAGACCGTCGTACTAAATGGTATTAAAAGCCTTTTCAATATCGAGGAAAACAATTTCGTTTAATTTGGTGATCGGACAAGTGTCGTGAACAGAATATCATCCTCAACAGAATAATGAGGTCGGTTTGTTCGGCGAAATCAACTACTTTTTATTTAAAACTTCTTCAGATATTTCGTTTGATAAGCTTAACATGATAATTGTCGTAAAACATCCAGTTTAGGTATTTTATAAATACCAATTACTTTCGATTTCTTGAAACCATGCAAAAATAGTCTACAATTAAATAATTTACTTATGGCGTTTTCTTTTTTACAAAAAAAGGCAACACTACCCACAGAAAGGGCAATTTTGTGTTCTTTTCTCAAAAAAATGTTGCCTTCTGAAAGGGTTTCGTGTTCTTTTGTAAAAAATTTTACCCTTTCGCAGGGCAAAAGGCATTGCACTTTTTGCCCTGAGCAAATCCACAGGGCAGAAATTGCCCTGTAAAACACATGGCTTTAATTCTTACACAGCGTTACAAGACAATGTTCAAAAAAAATCTTTTGAGTTGAAAGAATCAGAAAATTAGATTTTAATAATTATTTTTATATTTAGTATCGCAAAAAATAAACAAAAGACAACAATACGACTGCATAATTATATGAGATATAAAATTAAAAAGTATTTGTTTTCTCAAGCAGATGAATTAGCAATCTGGCAACTGAGCATTTTTGATTACACATTTCATAAAATATAAATAAATGTTTTCTTATCAACTGTTAAAAAAAGGCATTGCACTTTTTTCTAATTTGTGTTCTTTTCTCGTTGCATAAAAATTGCATTTTCACAGGGCGGGCAAAACATTTTAAAAAGGCACCTTTTCACAGGAAAGGAAAATGGCATAAGGCTTTCGTTTATACATATCTATTGCTTTGACTAATATTATATACTCCTGCCATGAAATCTTATCCGTTACTAGTATCATATTAACAGCTTATGCTCGGATTGTTGTCCTACTTGCGCGTTTGTAAAAAAAAAATGTCTACTGTAGAAGCCTAAATAGAGGCTAAATGAGAAATAAATGTAATAATTTAAAAACAAAGGATATGTGTCGATCATCAAATATAAAAAAGGTATATATCATGCTTTTTTTATATTGTATATATTGGGGTAAGCTCCAGTAATGTTTGCAATATATATTTTGTTAATTAGTAAAAGTTAATAACTGACGATCTTAAGCACTTTTTGTAGCAATGAGAACTCTTTTAACATAAAATTGGAGGTCTCAAAATTTAATTTTATAATAAGGTCTTAGAAAGGTCTTAATACTTTTATTGTGATTCTCTCGACGAGCTAAGAGAAGATATTAAACAAAGCCGGTGAGGACTTGAATACAAAATAGTTATGAAGAAGCTTGCAATCAAAACTCATTCTCATGGAATAGACGAAAACACAATGGAAAACATAGTTTAAACTCTGTTTCCTTAGCACCTAGATCTCCTGAGGCCTAAGCCATTGAAGAAACTTCGATCAGTATAAAATAAAAAGGCACATGGACCAGATGGGTTACCAGTGGAGGTCTTAAAAACGATAACAGACCA
This sequence comes from Ormia ochracea, assembly GCA_963402855.1. Taxonomy (NCBI): domain Eukaryota; kingdom Metazoa; phylum Arthropoda; class Insecta; order Diptera; family Tachinidae; genus Ormia; species Ormia ochracea. The sequence continues at coordinate 3,394,370 of OY727110.1, read as the reverse complement.
GAATTTTTACTGAAAACGTACAACAGCTGTCTCCAGCAGCCTTTCTCTCTAAGGCAGCCGTGGAAGATAAAGAGACTGCTGCTTATAAGCAAAGGTAAAACGATTCCCACAACACATTCTCATATAGGCCACTGTGCATGCTGGACACAGCAGGAAAGTTGTTGGAAAGGTTAATACAAGGCTACAACAAACCATTCGCAGAAGTGGAGGCTTGTTAAAGAAAAAGTAGGGATTTCGACCAGGAAGAGCTACTATAGGTGCTATGAAAGAAATAGTGGATGTCGTCAAATCCGCTCAGTACGGGAATCAAGACACCAGTGCCATAGTTCTGCTCGCTACACTTGATGCCAAAAACGCTTTTAATACTCTAAAATTGACATATGTCCTGAGAGCCCATGATATAAATTTAGCAGAGCCAGGATATTTATTAAATTTAATAAGAGACTATTTTAATGATGGGGTACTCGTATACGACATCAACAGAAGCTACGCAACAACAGCAGTCTCTTCGGGACTGGCAGAAGGATCTATTCCAGCTGTTACGAGATTTTCAGAATAAAAATGCCCGAGAACACTTTTCTTATCAGATATGCAGATGACATCGCAGCAGTCTCTTTACACAACAAAGCTTTGGAGACGTAAAGAAGCGGAACTTAATAACACAAATATGGGGAAATGCTTCCATAATATGGTTAAGAATGTATGATAAATGCAATCACTAGAGAGAATATGCGCAAAAACACTGCTACATGGCTTTAAGAAGAACTAAACCAAATATTCATGTAAAAGTAGCAATAGTAACAACTAAAACGTCGGACCACTATTAGTTGTTTTGTTCAGTTAAATAATAAATAATCCAGGGAGGGCAAAACAATAATATCGTAGGTGCCCAAAAAATAGTATAGAAACAAAAAAATAAAATAAATAAAGTCATAATGCAAAACCTAGAAATTGTATAAATATAGAAACTGTATTACAACATTTGGAAGAGAACTTTTAAAATAACGTTAAAAATGATATATAGAAATATGAGAAGATAAAAAATAACAGAAAAATTTTAAAATCAAAATAACGCGAAAACCCAAACGCAAGAACGATTTCCCTAACAGCGGCAACAACAAGGGCCTTACAATCACTGCCATACATCATCATATTCATATTGGTTATATATATGTAGATATATAAACATGAATATTAAAATTATGAACTATTTCTTAATTATATACCAGTATACATACACGAACCAGAAAATTCTGAATTATAAACAAAAAGCAGATATTCAATCATTCAATATAAAAAAAATAAAAAAATTGTTCATAAAAGCAATATAATGACCTTAATGCTGCGTATAGTGGAACATTCCATACACTTACATCCTACTAATGCGGAAGAAATACTTAATATATTAAGCAGTTTAAACAATAAAAATGGTCAAATGTGTGATAGTATTAGAAAAATAATGCCAAACCTACAAAACAGGCTATAACTGATATAATTAATTCAACACTTGCAAGTTCAATGAAATCATCAGCATTGAAAACATCAATAGTGCGCCCGATATACAAACATGGAACTAAATCGGACTACAGCAATTATCAGCCAATTTTGATATTAACATCAAATGAGAAAGAGGTGGAAGCAGTTCTTGATAGAAAATCAATTTATATTTTAAAAAGGGAAATATATTAATAAGGTCCTGGGAAACTTCTCTAACCACATCAACGACTCACTGAATAGAAAGAACAATTCCTTGACTTCAAAAAATCCTTCGGTACACTACAGCACATAAATTTAATAAGTACATTTAAATAGTAGGGTATTCGAGGAAACTGCATCAAATGGATCCAAAACTATTTAAAAGGAAGATAATA